>OY856413.1:399889878-400489878 GCA_963693085.1 Alisma plantago-aquatica
TTGTCCACTTCAATGCCATGGTTGCTCACCTTATGGCCTAGAACAATACCCTCCTTTACCATGAAGTGACACTTCTCCCAATTAAGGACTAAGTGTGACTCAATACATCCATCAAGGACAAGGGAGAGGTATTTAAGGCAAGAATCGAAACTCTCTCCATAGATGGGGAAATCGTCCATGAACACCTCCATGACTGTTTCGGTCAATCCTGAAAAAATGGTAGACATACATCTTTGAAAAGTGGCTCGTGCATTACACAAGCCAAAGGGCATTCATCTAAAAGCATATGTACCAAAGGGACATATGAAGGTGGTTTTCTCTTGATCCTCAGGATGGATAGCAATCTGATAAAATCTTGAGTAGCCATCTAGATAACTGAAGTATTGTTGATGGGATAAGCGTTCAAGAACTTGATCTAGGAAGGGAAGAGGGAAGTGGTCTTTCCTAGTTGCTTTGTTGAGCTTCCTGTAGTCAATGCAAATTATCCACCCTGTGAATGTGCGAGTGGGAATGAGCTCATTCTTCTCATTTTGAATGACAGTAGCCCTTCCCTTTTTGGGAACAACTTGAACTGGGTTGACCCATGGGGAGTCAGAGATGGGGTAGATGATTCATGCAGTCAAAAGTTTAATCACCTCTAGATGGACTACTTCCTTCATGTTGGGGTTGCATTTTCATTGCGGATCTTGAGAAGGTTTGTTATATTCTATCATTGGGATTTTGTGGATGCAGATGGATTGATCTATTCCAACTAGATCTATGATTTTGTACCCCAAGGAAACTCCTTTCTTCCTAAGTTCACCCATAAGTTTGGTTTCTTGTTCGAGGGGAAGGGTAGAATTTATTATGATAGGGTACATTTCTAGATCATCAAGAAAGACATATTTCAGGCCTATGAGGAGAGTCTTCATTTCTGGGGCCTTTGACAGTTCATGATTTTCTTCTATGGTGGAGATCATCTTAAGGTATTCAATTTTACCATTGGGGATCTCCTCAAAGTTATCTAAATGAATCTTGAATTGATTTAATGGTTCATTGTCAAAATCACATTTGGCGGGGATAGTGAGGGTGGTGTGTAGGGGGTCATCAACTAACTCCAATTCCTACCTTAGTTGGGATAATTTATCAATGCAATCAAGGAGGTAGACCTCTTCCTCAAGACTAGGTCCCCTCATGCTTTCAAATACACTAAACTCTAGGGTTTGCTTTCCTAATCTTAACAAAAATGGTACCAGCCTCAGCATCAATCAAGGCACGGGCAGTGGCTAAGAAGGGACATTAAAAAATGAGAGGGTAGCGTAAATCTTCCTTGATGTCCATGATCACAAAATCAAAGGGAAATAGGCATCTTTTCCAACTTTAATCGGAATGTCTTCTATGATTCCCATGGGTTGGGTAATGGATGAGTCTGTGAGTTGGATAGTCATGGCTATGGGTAACATGTCATTGAATCCCAGTCTTTTGCAAAGGCTATAGGGCATGATGGATATATTGGCTCCAAAATCAGCTATGCCCTTTCTACAAGCATTGTCACCCAAGTAGTATCATATTCCAAAAGAACATGGGTCCTTATGATTTTAGGCATCTTACTTAGTATTATGTCTGAAGTGGTCCTAGAAAGTTTATTAGTCTTGTATTCTCTAGTAACATGCTTCCTAATCAAGAGAGATTTCATGTACTTGGACCAGGCGGGCATGTCTGCCAAAGTGTCAAGGAATGGAATGTTGACATGTATTTTTTTCATAGCATCTCTAAATTTCATGAAGCGAGCGTCAAGTCATGTTTGTTTGAGGTGGGCTTGGTAGGGAGGTTGGGGTTTGTAGATTGGTTCTTCGTCTTCTGCCTGAGGGGTTTTAGGGAAGGATGGTTTGGGTGTAGCTTTAAGTTCTTCAACTACCATGTCCTCATCCTCGAATTCGAGAGGTAGGTCTAAAGGTTTTTCTGGAAGGGGAGGGGAGAGCACTTTTCCCGAACGAGTGGAGACAACCTTGAGTTGTTCGGGATGTTTGGGGTTGTTTTCAGGCTTCCCTGCAAAAGTTTCGGCAGGGGGTTTCTGTTCTGCAAACAAACGAGCTAGCTGTGCATCAGTCGCCTTTTGATGAGCTTGTTGGGCAATGATGATTTGCTCCAAGGCAGCTATCCTTTTTTCAGCTGAGGGGGTGGGGGTAGGAGCATTTGGTTGAGGAGGTGGCTAATTGAGGTTTTGAGGGGGAAGATTTAGGTTTTGGAATTATTGTCATTGAAATGGTGGTCGGGTTGGGTGATTTCCTTAGTAGTTTCCTTGGGTTCTAAAGTTCCTTTGGTTGTTGTATGGGAATCTAGGTGGTGGTCGATTGTTGCCTTGAGGGTAGGGAGGCCTTTTTTGGGATTGGAGTTGACTGGAGTTTTCAGCACTTGTAGGGTTCCCATATTGGAAACCAGGGTGGTTTCTAGTCTGGTTAGGGATGCAGTAACCTTGACCTGGTATGGTATGGATTGAATTGAGGTCTTCTGGCTATTGTCCCATTTCGGGTTGCATGGGAATGTTGTAGAGGTACTGACAGTGAAAGGTGGTGTGATCGTATCCTTGGAAATTTCCACAAAGAGAGTCCACAACTATTATTTGTTAGGGTGACTCCCTAAGGGTGCCTAGGGATGACTCTAATCGATATTGTTTTAAAGCAATTAATTTGAGGCTTTCTGCTATGCTTTGGATATCATGATTAACTTCTTCCTTGGCTACCTTAAGGACTCCACCAATTCCCCTTCTAGACCTTATTTCAGAAGCCCATTTGATGACCTTCCATGCACTAGTCAGGCTTTGGTGCATGAAATTTCCTCCAGATGAGGAATCGAAAAAGAATTTGGTATCATCATCAACACCACAATACAATATCTCTAAGCTGGGCTTGAGATATCATGGTGAGGGCACTTCCTAAGTAAGTCTTTGAACCTTTTCCAGGCTTCTCCTAAAGATTCTCCTGGGGACATGGAAAAGTGAGTGATTTGTCCCCGGAGTTCATAGGTAAGAGAAGGGGGGTAAAATTTCTCAAGAAACTTACTTTGTAGAACTTCCCAAGTTGTGACATGTTCTTCACTCTCCATAGTGTTTTACCAGCTACTAGCTTCGCCAGAGAGGGAATACTTGAACAATCTAAGGCAGATGTCATCTTCAAAGATGCCTGGGAGTTTTTTCAGAGAGCAAAGGTCAATGAACCTTTGAAGGTGATCTTGGAAACATTCTCCATTGTTTTCTGAGAAGGGATTGGATTGCATCATGGTGATCCATTGGGTTCAGATCTCGAATTGGGGAGCAATGTTGTCAGGAGGCACCATCGGATGTTGTGCATAGGAGGTTTTGGGAATAGAAATATACTTTAGTTGTTTTTGCCTTTCGGCTTCCCTCCTATCGGCCTCTATGGTTTCTTGTTTAGCCCTATAGGCTACTCATAAAGTGGATTCTCTTTCCACTTGTTCTTCTTGAATGAGCTCTCTTTGAGATGCGAGAGCTTGGTCGATCCTACGAGTGACTTCTTCTTCATTCATTTTTGTTTGATGATTTAAACGATGAAAAGTTCTCTCTATTTCCAGATCAAACGTTCAAAAATCAGCGTTCAGGTGTCGCATGCGCAAATTAAGCAATTAATCATGTGTAGAAAAAATAGACTGCCAGAATGGAAACTCGACAGAAGGAGTAGCACTTCCGGAATGTTACTCGGAAGGCACAAAAAAAAGTTTTTCAAAAATTTTGAGGTTCAACAAATCAAATCCGTTGTCCCCTGCAACATCGCCAAATTGATATGTGTCGCTTAACACACCAATCACAAAGATTGTTAATCCTAGAGTTTAAACCTTTTAACTTTCCGATTAAGGCTAGTATATAAAGGGCTGAATCCCAAAGGACAACTTTTTAAGATTGTTTCTTCTTAACCCAATTTTTTGAAGAACTTATTTATTTATTTTTGGTATTTTTAGATTTGATATGAGAACGTAAAAGTCGGTTTGGTTGATGGTTGATTACACTAAGAAAGAAAATTTCTGAAATCTAATTACACTTAAACAAAATATTATTTGCCCTGTAAAAGGTAAACAAGATTGTTGTTAGCACAAGAAAAACTAGAATGAAAAGACTAGAATGTAAGAAATCAATGAGAGGTGGTTGAAATCAAAGGGAGAGAATCAAGACATTAGGGGTTTTTGTCGCCTTAGCCATGGCAAGAAAATGAATTAATAATTAATTAACAGATAGGTGATGACATGTGAATCATAAAAATCCACAAAAAATGAACTCCACATGAACCCATTGGTCCTGGTGCTCATGTTTTCCTAGTTCATCATCCGAAAAGAGATAAATCCACGGTCACTTCAGAATCTCGCATTGGTTTAATCGTTCTAAACCTAGATTTCCATGGTCATTTCCATCCAAGATAACATAAACATCTAAGCAAGTAATTACCCCGCTAGATCATCGATTAAATAAGCCAATCACCATCTAAAGATGTTGATTAAAGCCGATTCGGTCAAACCATGGATAAGGGGCTATTCCCCTTGTCTCGATATGGAACTACTCGCTCATGGTTGAGGAGAAGGGGGAGACGGAGGAATAAAGTACCTTGGCCATTGTCTAGGCTTAAACAGGAATCAATCCTTATTCTAGAGATAATAAAATGGCCAGGTTCTTAATTCCTTACTCCATAACTAAAGAAAGGGGGAAGAAGAGATCTAGATCTAAAATCAGAATAAAAGGGAATCGAGGAACAAACTGAAGAATGAACAATGCTTCAAGAAATAAACTATTTTATTGTTGAATCAGAAGAATACAAGATTAACATTACTCGAAGAATTTTAGTACAAAAGTGAAGATCCAAGATGATCTAAGGAGGACGAAGTGCCCCTCCTTTTATAGGAGAAGGAGGGGAGGAATCCCTAAGAGAATACAAAGAGTTTGAGGCTATTGAAAAGACTTAATTAAAAGAATAATGTTTGTCAATCCTGGATTTGTCTCTATAATATGTTCTGTAGATTTCCATAATTGGACTTTAGAATAGATTTCTCCTCAGAAAAGGTCAAAAAATATATTTTTTCTATAGCAGTTGCAATTATATTTCCAAAACATATTTATATTCCAAATTTGGAATTTATATGCGGAAGTTATGACTATTTTGGTGAGAGGTATATCAGACTCTGCGGGAAAACATGAGGCTGCGTTCAATGGTTAATTGTGCAGTCAATAAAATTCCAAAATCACCGAAAAATATACCTTTTTATAGACAATAAAATTCTCTTTTCATTCCATACTTGATCTTGAAATTCTGCCTTTAGACCCAAAAGATATGGCTATTTTGGGGACGGGTATCTCAGGAACAGCGGAAATATTTGGAAAGCCTCATATCTTCATCTTTTATTATCTTGTATTTAATTCTTAGATAATTCCTAAAAATTAAGAAAAATCTTATAAGAATTCAGGAAGAGAATATCGAGAAGATGAAAGTGCTATTTATTTCTGAATTAAGCAAAAATTAACAAAAATGTCCTAATTAATTATTCTAAATGAAGCAAAAATTAGAGATGAATATGCATTCATCACATATCATGATTGAGACAAACATAGTAGATGGAAATACCTTTATTATTATCAAATCAAGTATCAAACTCCCTATTAAATTCCTTATATGAATGGATCTCTGGGCATACATAATAACAATACGTAGGCCAGATTGGCGATTGAAGTTGACACTACAAAAACATTCTGCTCTACAATCATGATTAATGAAATAGAGTACAAGGAGGAGTACAAGGTGGCACATGAAATGTTCACAGTGTGCAACATATTAGGACACAATGCCAAATGTTTTAGATCTAAACAGGAATCCCACCTTAGAATAGATGAATAGACCAAGGTTTCTGATCTTGATGGTGAGGAATCCCATCGTGAAGATGATTGGCAGCAACAAAGAGGCAGGGGCAGTAAAAAAAAGGAGCATTTTAAAGCCAACAAAGCATATTGAAAAACCACCTGAAATACATACTAATAATAATAAGTTTACAAATATTGAAAATGAATAACCTTCTGATAATCGAAAGGATAAAATAGAACAGAATCTTGGGTGAGCCAATACAAGTGGAAATGGATAAAGGACAGCCAAGGTATGGAAAGCAAAGAAGAATATTGACACTATTGATAAAAAGAGATGTACTAAAGGATATCAATAATAAATGATCAAATAAGACTAAGGATAAAGCTTCATCCACAATGTCCATAGACAAAGAAAAGAACCATGTGGTCATCCACCATGATGTTGATGAGGTGATCCATGACATGGAATAGGGTACATATGGCATTGTGGTTATTATTGTTGACAGTGAGGGGACTACATTTGTGACATAATAAAAATGAGCATCTGAAGAAAACCCAAAGAAAACTATTGCTACATAAAATGGGGATGAAATCATAGCTGTCAAGACTATGATGGAAGAAGGTGAGGAAACTAGGGAGTCAGATTTATGGGAGACATTGTTGTGGAAGGAATGTCAATTCCAATTAACCCTCAACCTCTCCCTTTGAGAAGGAAGATAAAAGGGAGCAGTATCAAAGTGAAAGAACCTAGAACTCTACCACCACATGAGCATAGGAGGAAGTTCCCATGGTTGGACACCCAAATGTACAAGGGAGACTTCTCATGGAACTACAGTTGAGGAGGGAAAAAGCATGGAGGCAGAAACTGGGGTCAAACTACATAAAGACCGCCTCATTATCCTATAAATCCTTCTTGTTGATTAAGATGGATATCCAATGCTAGAACAACTGGGGGGTCATCAAAGAAGATATATTCCATGTCCATAAAGAGATCTTATCAATTTATAAACAGACAATTACAACCATTATTGAACCTATAATTAATGTTGGAGTGGAAACCATAACGATCAAGAAATTTGCTTCCCTAACTCCCACTGAGTTGAGGATCGGGGGTTTCCAGAGGAATGTGTCTTTCCTGGGCCATGGACCAATGTAAGATGGACATGATCGGAGTCATAGACAATTTATATCTTGCAAGGTAAACATTAATTGATATGTATCTTTCATTTATGCAAGTTCACATAATGATACTAGACAGCTATTATGGAAACACATGTTACGCATGGGCAGAAGGTTCACTGCTCCATGTATTTCTTTTGGTAATTTCAACACCACTATGGACCCAAGTGATAAAAGTGGGAGTGAATGCTAAAATCATATTGTGGTGGTCATTTATTACAACATCTTAATGGAAGCATATCTTTTTTACATGGGCTTCTCAAGCAAAATACACATACTGACATGGCTTGTTGTAGTAGTACCTTAATAGATACACTACCAATAGTGCTTTTGAAACAAGACTATGCTACTGCAGTCACCAAACATCTATCAAGGTTAATTTGGGTCTGATCATTGTCTGTTAATGATAAAATTTCCTACTAATTAAATGTGTACCCCATGATTCATCACTAAAGCATCTTGGCAAGCCATTGACGAGCTCATTGCGATGCTCAACATTGCCTAGGACAAAGACTTGAACTTTAATGAGGCCTCCAGGATGTGCAAAGCAATATATATGAGCGGGAGATGAAACATAAAAGGGAGAATAGAAACACAAAGACAAGCATATGAACAATATTAATAGGCTCCAATCTGAACTAGCTATGCATTACAATGACAACTCGGATGCCCTTTGCTATGACCGTTGAGTTGGATATGATACTGAAAATTGAATCAAAGGAATTGAATGATAGAACCCATATCAATTGGAATAGGGAAAATGTTAATAACTCAAAGTATTATCGTGCCTATGTCAATCAAAGAAGGTGGAGGAACATGATGACTACAATCAAGAACTCTGATGGGGACTATATCACTAATGAAAAGGAACTATATATTCGAATAGTTGAGCACTTTGAATAGGTCCAGATGGTGCCTAACCACACCTCCACACAAAACTTGGATGACTTCCCTAGTGCTTGTGCCCCTTTTATCACACTTAGCTACACATTCTACATGCTTACCTTGTAGATATTGAAATTCATAGTACTATTTCCATGACTCTTGACCCAATGAAAACACCTAGTACGTACGAGGTTAATGACACTATTATAATACAAATCAAGAGTATCATGGGGCCTAACATCATTAAAACTATTAACGATGCCCTAACATCTTGTGGCTATTTGTGGGATAATCTTTTTCACTCTACCATTATTCTCATTCCAAATATGTCCAAGCCAAAGAGATGTGAACATCTAAGACTGAAACCCCTGAAAAACAATTCTCTTAATATCCCATTCCAACTCATTGTGGAGAGGATCAAGGATTTCATCTCATGATGGGTATCTAAGTCACAAAGCAGCATGATACATGGGCACATGGTCATTGATAGTATAGCCCTTATACAAGAACTGATTCATACCCTGAAAAGAAGGAGGGGAGCTAAAATAATGGCTTAAAGATAGACCAATGTATACAATCAAATGTCTTGTAAGTTCATCAAATACACAATCACTTGAGTTGGGATACATGAAAACATTATAGATTACATCATGGCCTTGATCACAGGGATAAACTTCCATTTTGTGGAACTGGAAGAAACTGAAGCTTTCAAGATGAGTCAGGGACCCAGGTAGGGAGACCCCCTATCATGATACCTATTTGTGTTGTGCCTCAAATGCTTGAGTTAGCTAATTTACCATAAATTAGAGCATGATAGTTGAAAACATTATAATATGGGGGTAATGGGCCATGGATCTCACACATTTTCTTCATAGATAACCTTATCCTCCTCACATAATCAAGTGTTGAGGAGATGAAAACTATTACAGAGTGCTTTTGGGTGTTTTCAACAACCTCAATACAATCAATCTTGATATCTAAAACAAGGATGTTCATTGCAATGAGTGTGACATAAGATTTGAAGAGAAATATTAGAAGGGTTAATGGGTGCCAAACCATTGAAGATATGGGAAAATACATGGGCAGACTTTCATCCACAAGCAGGTCACCCATAAACGCATATAGGGAAATTCTTGAAAAAATCACTGGAAGAGTCACCACTTAGTCTGCAAGAAGCCTCTTGATGGCGGGGATAGTTTGTATGGAAAAGTCTACTTTGTCTCCATGAACACATATTTGATGCAAACATCAATATTTCCTCTAAACCTTTGCAACAAAATTTATGAGATTATTAGTCACTTCATTTAGGGAGGCATATATAAGAAACTCCCTCCCCCTAGTAGCATGGGACAAAGTGACATGCCGCAAGAGAAATGGAGGTGTAGGGTTAAAGACCATGCATTACTAGAAATAAGCTCTTCTACTAAGGCACACATAGGACCTGAGTAGAAAATGTGATACTTTGTAGTGTGTTGGTCTACAACGGTGCTACGAAAGAGAGCTAATTGGGAATTGCAACACTTCATCAAGACTCAACAAGGATGTGATTATAGGCAAGATTTTTATCAATTATAGCTAATATAGTATCCCTATGAATGGACAAATCATTAGAGTTTGGGAGGACATGTGGTGGAAGGATGGACCATTCCTTAAGGAACACATCATAAAACATGTTCTTGAGGAGATACATGACCTTTAAGTCATGAGACTAGTCAATCTGAAGGGAAGTGAGATCTAAACATTCTAGAGTATTGGCTCCTTCAATAGATCATGGAGGCTATAAAGAAAAGCAAAATTACCTCACAGTCATATGGAGAGGATATTAGAGCTTGGGCCCACACAAAAAATTGCATTTTCTCCACCAAATTTTCCTATATTAAGTTGTATGAAGGGAAATTCGTATGCATCAAAGGGAATTAGATGGATAATTGGATGGAGAGGACCTCTGTGCGAGCTATATTGTTGTATTGGATCCTACTCTACAAAGCTCACCTTAGACAAAAGGTGTTTTAGAGAAACGTGGCACACTATGACAGGTTCCCTAGTTGTATGGTCAAAGAAGTGACACACCATGCACTTTGTGACTGCCCCTATGCTAAGGAAACCTGGAAGGAGATTCTTCATGAAAATATACGACTACATTATTTATATGTGGCTCCATCAAGGAGTGTATCAAAGAGCAAACGAGTCTATCTATGTCTTTCACATGACCTACTAGAATATTTTGGACGTGTAGAAACAAGCATGTATTGCCGGCAAGCAGTAGCTCAGATGGTCACAATACAGGGCCCCTCATGAAGGGTCCCGAGTTCGAATATCCCCAGTGGTACTGTTCAGAATTATTTATCCTATAGTGCATCCAGCCTTTGTGCGACTTAATGGGATATGTTCCATATGGGATGGGGCTGAGCTCCCCAGGTTGGGCTCGGTGCAAGCCCTACGAGTCTCCTTGGTTACGAAAAAATCATGTATTTGGCAACATGAGGATTCATACTCTCCAACTAGCAAAGTTCATTAGAAAAGAATTCCATGATTAATTAGAGGAAACAAAAAGCTAACCCAAACCTCCTATGAGAAAAGGGAGCGACACTAGAGAAGCCCAAGGAATGACGAGTTGAAAATCAAATCGAATTTTGTAGTTAAGCACAAGCAAGCAGCTGTTCAATAGTTTTAAGAGAGGATTTAGGAATGTGGATGGGAGGTTCCATTGAGAACATACATACATCTAATGTAGTGGAGAAATACATAAATGGAATCAAAATAGCTATGGTGATTTCTAAGCTCAACCACTAGGACTCTATGTGCATAGAATCCAACTCTCATGCAGCGGTAAGGATGCTTGAGAGTCCCATTCATGAAAACCCTAAGTATGTGAAATAACTAAAGAGAATCCAAAATATGAAGTAGTTCAACTAGAGAGTGATGTTTACGAGTAGAGTAAGCAATTTTGTAGCAGGAAGAATGGTCAAGCTACATCAGAAAACCTCAGAGAGATATAAGGGGTATACTCTCCCTCCCACCTAGACCAAGGATCTCTTCTATCAAGATCTTTGTAATGGTAGTAGTACCAGGATGTTTTCCTTTTCAGCATGGATTAGTGATTGCAGACCTAATTTGAATTTGCTAACTGGGGGAGGGAGGGATGACTAAGATGTCCTTCTGGATTTACTAAAAAATAGAGTAGGAACATGTCCTTGTAGATTTAGCCATTCCCTACACTCAAATGAGTTTTGGTTCTTGAATAACACATTCAGATTTTTAAGAATTGGTATAGATGGTTTTCATAAATTTTCTAGGTTAATACTATAAATAGATATGCTAAATTATTTTCTCATATAAATAAGTAAAATATATATGTTTTAAAGGTCCTTTAGAGTAATTAGATTTTGGTTTAAGAGCCTACTCCTACATACTTGATCCTCTTATTCTAGAAACTGAATATTATTGGTTGTGATGACGGTTATCATGTAAATTAATGCAACTATTTTTAATTGATTTAAGTATAATTATGGACTATGAGAAGTGATTTGGGTTATTTTTCAAATGTAACTGGTTCATTCCACTGTCTGCACAATTTTCATGTTTTAGTTACATGGTATCTATTCTATACCATTTATTTTTTAGTGTCATGGTCATGAAGTTTCAATGTTATGATGATGCAACTTAAATTATCTTCATGAACTAATAAATTCATTCATCTTGTCACTAGGGGGTTTGAACTTGTGACCTCTAGGTCAGGAAACATCGACTTTACCACTCGGGCTGAACTAATAATTTACAAATAAAGAACTAGGATTATCATCTATAGTCATTATATAATGGCAATGATGATATAATGAGAACCTTTTTTTCATAACAAAATAATTAAACTTCATTTTAATGAATTGTTACCTTTAGATGATATAGTAATGTTCAATATATATGAGAAGAAATCACAACATGCATAAGATAACATTTTAATGTTGTGAGTTTTTCTTAGTAATGTGCAAAATCTTTATGGAATGATGTTGCACTTCAATTGATAAGATGGGCCTCTGTTGGTTTAAGTAATTAATGGATATAGTACAATTTATATTGGTTTGTATATAATAATGATAGTGTTAATGTTTAGAGGAAAATACTTGAGATAATTTGTTAAATGTTTCTCTCAATAGGGAGCATTTTGGTCATTATGGGATTTCCTTACAATGAAGGCCATTTCTAGCATGATGTGCCCCATGTGGATTGTTATTTATTGAATTCATATGATAATTTTCGCAACTCATTTGTGTAATAAAAAAATAACTTCAATTATTTGTAATGTTAATAAATGTAAAGTCGTTTTTCTTGCAAATTGTTTAAGTATATCTTGTCTAATAAAGTGCATAGTCCATGATATTAATGTGTGTCTTGGTTTTCATAAATTTCATACAATATGTACATATAAAAAATACAATATAGGATTGAATATATTATTGAAAGAGTATATGAACACAAGGACTTAAAATCGTGGGGTTTCCTCTACCTTTTGGAATATTAACTTCTAACTTTTAAATTTTGTATGAAAAGGTTTTAAATAGAACTTCTGTACTAGTGTTTCAGTTCCACGTTGACAGAAAACTATGTACTATATTATCCTTTTGAGAACCACTTGTAGAATTGATATTTATATTGTTGTATTTCATTATTGATATTATGACACATCCCCGATTTTAATGCCCATATTTCAGATACAATGCAACATTTCTTGCACTTTTGTTTTAATTATAGCCACAAATACATGCCCAAAAGGCCAAGATTCATATGATTTTCTAATTTCCCTATATTATAATAATATGAATCAATAAATATGTATAAATATCATTGTGATTTGGCATTTAGGTAAGGGTAAGGGACCCCACAAAGAATTAGATTATACTAATTTGTCTGGATATAGATGATAGGGGTAGCCATCTATCAAACTTGGATCTTATGTTCTGGCATATGTTTTAACTCACATAGCATCTCATTTCTTAATGGTCATGGACGTACATTAGAGTGTTGTAGAGGGAATGTCATAGAATAAACTTTCTCTTTTCATCTCTTCCTCCTTACTAATATTTGTAGTATGGTCAATGTACACTATCAAGATAGTAACAAAATTCATGATAATATCCTCACTTAATTTGGCTTTTTTTTATCACATATATCAAAGGACATAAAAGAGATAGAAAATATATAATACCTACACTACATAGTTATTTAAAACTTATGCAGTTATGTATTAGAAATATATTACAAATTTCAAGGTCAGATACCCATGACATTGATGATTAAACTATGAAGATGAATTCATAATGGTAAAAGAGTTAATATTGGGGTTGAGAGTGAAATATATATATTTAGTTAGTTTAATCTGAAATGCTTAAACTACAAATTGTACTTGAGGCTTAAGTAAAGAAATTCATTCAAGGATTGAATTGAGGGCACCCATGTAGATGATATTTTAGTAGGATTGGTTTTGAATAAGACGTTCTTGTTGGTTTCTTTGGCATAACAATGTAGCGAAGTAACCAAAGATATAGTATTACCAAATAATTGTAATTATTTCTATTTTTAAACATATGTAACTAAAAATAAATAAAGTGAATGAAATACCATAACATAATTTGAGTCCAATATGAGAACATAATTGGTACTATATATGTTCAGTGGGTAGACGAATACACTTTTTAGGTAAATTATATAAGGTGGGTAGGATTTCAAAACCATCAGATTTATTCTATTAACAAAAATCAAGTTAATAATGTTGACTTAAATATTTAAATCGAATTGCCCAATGTTTTCAATTTTAGTATAGATGTACATAGACAACTGTAAACTTTATTTCATTTTGGCCTACATATATCACGACATGTATCTATTGTCCTTATTTAGTCAAGCCATGTGATTGAAATGAATAAAACCTATCTTGAATATATTATGCAACATTACAACATTTATTTATCCATTTCTAACTAATGTTATCAAAATTTATAAATAAGTGACTACCAAGTTATTTATAGAGGTTTAACATTTACATATCTAATGTTCGTAGAAAACATATTCCATAATTTTTATTAGAAAATTTATCTGGAGAATTCATTATTGTAATTTTGTATTTGTAGACAATATATGATAATAATAGATAAATAAGATTTGATTTTGGGATCTAGACAATTTTATCATGACTTATCAAATGCAATGGCAAGGGAGATTTGAGAATTCAGATTGAAAGTATGATCAGAGAGAGGGGGGTATTGATGAGAGAAAGGAACAAATTGGGACATGACAATTGTAGGAACTTGTTCACCATTTATTAGTTTTTAATGTACCTACCTGGGTCCATATCACTATCAATGTGGAAAAATTATGGATGTAGTATGTGCATTGGTGATATCAATTAACTTCATCTACAAAATAGGCTAGTAAAAATAAGGGAGTATTACAAAGATAGTTACAATTTCAAACTACTTACATCTTTGATACACATCGAAAAATGAAGATTTCAAAAGAAAATAGAAATATGGCTAAGTTTTTTTTGAAAATCCTTAATTAATACAAAAGAATCAATTGGTTTCCTTATTAAGAATAAAAATAATACCTATCTGTGGGGATTTCCTACTATGTTATACCTTAGTGATTTGGATCCAATCTCTTATGTAGGGTTTGGAAGTAGTGGGCCATGGTTTGGGTAGTTAATTTGCTCAATCATATTTATTGATGTAACCAATGGATCAAATTAAACCTATGTAATTATATTAGACTTCACTATATTATAAATTGAAATTAAAGGGTTTACACATGTATTTTAACCATGTTAACTGTCAAAAATGATTCATGTACGGATTAGCATACCTAATATTTAATGAATATATGACTATAGTATCTAGTTAACATTCATGAAACTTAGGGTTTTTCTAAGACACATAGCTAATTTTGAATTCTAACATCAAGTCCATTCATCTCTTAGTTCTCAAGTGTTGTTTTCTAAGAATAAAGATATAATGATATAGTTTTTCTTTATGGAATACTAAAATACAATATTCAACTTAACGTTCAGAGAATTAAGATACAGTGTATATATATTTTCATTGATCCTACTGATAAACATGAAAATGTCTAGCCTCTTTCATACTTGGCATAATTGACATATTTTTATACTGATAGATTTAGGACAGTTAGTACAAAAATTGAAAAAAATAAATACTCGTACATATATTACAAACAAAAGTTAATCTGAAAAAATATAATACTCTCCAGCACCAACCTAAAAATTATCCCGAGTAATCCTAAACATACAATGTAGGCGAACATACAAAATGTTAAACATTGAGTATGACGATTCAACAGTGGTTCCATTATGTATCTTGACTTTAAGTCTTACACCAATGTATCTAAACGTATCTTGCATGATTTGATAGATATGGTTCTTCAGGAAGAGAGGGCTATTTATTGATTAAGCATATTGTAACTCTCATTCTCAACAATGCTCATGGAGTTAATATCCCAAGTTACACATTTATAAGAAACTATACAACATATATAAATGGAAGCCCAAAGATCAATTTGTATCTAGGGCATCCTTGATATTCATTATTATTAATTCAGTAGGAAAATAGTGTTTCTTTAACTAGACGTGTACAACATAAATAATTTTAGTCATAGCTAGTTGTATTCTCATCCTTGGGGCTCTATGTCAATGAGCCGTAGTCTTTGGCATAAGGATAGATGTGTCATGCTTATGCTAGAACCAAGTTGCACAAGACATTTTTGGAATTATAATCTTGTATGTATAACAATAGAACAATTGAACGTGGACTTTCAATTACTCAGTCATCTTGGTTTGAATATATTACTTATAATATGTGAATTATATATTTTATCATAGTTGTATGAATTGTACCCTCTTGTCAACATCTTATTTTGAACATTGGAGTATGTGAGCATATCAAAGATTCGATCCATGAATGGAATACTAAGGTAAATGATTTTTTGGAGATTAGTGAATTTTGTAAACCTACACTCCATGTAAACTTTTAGTAAAGACTCAAGGAATGAAATTATTTATTCCATTAGTCAGCGTAGTTCCTCACCCCTTCTTTGGGTGGTGTATTTCTATGTTGTTTCTCATTTTGTTCATCAATAAGAACCTGAGGAAGTTGCATACCACTTCCTTTAGTAATGGTCTTCACAAAAGTTGTTAATTTGTGTTATGCTTTGGGTAGAGTCTTTGTAATATCCTCAAATTAGATAAATTTGAGTTCAATGAATATAGGGCTTGATTTAATAAAAAAAATCATAATTGTAATTAATAGAATAATAATGATACCTTTGTGGCATGGAATCAATCCATGGCCCAATTAAGGCCCATGAGACTATGTGTCTTGCAAATTGGTGTTTGTGGCACATAATTAGAAAATAAGAGATTTCATGAATAAATAAAGGATAATGGATCTATGGTTTATTAGAAAATGGAGTTATGAAATAGTACACATGTTTCCAAAATATTCTAAGATAATTTGTAATTAGATAATTAATGGATTAATTATCTAACCATGAATAGAAACACATATTTTTAGGCATGTTTGATTTATGGAACACTTAAAGAAAATGCGGAAACTAAGACAATAATCTAATTTGATATTTAAAGGACTTTTGATATGATGTGGGTAATTGTTTTAACTAAATACATAAAGGGCAAGTTTCACATGTGAAAGTTATCCCAAAAAATATATATACATTTAGAAAGATATAATTGAGTTTCCCTCCCAGTTTCATAGCGAAAGGACACTCTTAGTATCCTATGGAAACACTACTACAGAACCTACCTTTAGTGTCGGTTATTTAAAGCCTTTAGTGTCGGTTTATAAGCGACATCTATGTGGGCGACACTAAAAGTCCAACCATTGGTCGTCGGTTCCATAACCGACACCCAAACTCTTCGCGCGCCATCGAAAACGTGCCTTCATGAGACTATAGGTGTCGGTTATTAGGTAAGAACCCGACAACCAAACCCTTCGCGCCACAGAAAGGGCGCCATGTTGGGCACCATCAGTGTCGGTTATCTACAAATAACCGACAACCAAGCCCTTCACGCCACACGAAATAGATGCTGGTTATTTGTAAAAAACCGACACTATAACATTATGTGTCGGTTATTTACAAATAACCGACGACTATTGTTTTTTTTTTTACTGTCAGTCTGCAGACCTGTTGTGGCTGGTCGCAGGATGAGAAACTTGTTCAGTTCAGTTATGAACTGTAGGTTTTACGACATCCATTGATATCAGCCGACAACAGGCCGCAAACCTGCAAAATTAACAATAATAAAGTAGCACATGCATATAGCAATGCAACCTGCAGTTCCATTTTATTTTCACACATTTATAAACATTCACACATGCTAGCAATCTGTAGTTCCATTGATTCACATTCACACATGTAGACTTCATATAGCAACCAACACTTTCATTCATTTTCATTCAAACACATGTAGAAACATCCAGACATGTAGAAACATTCACACATATATTATAATTTAGAAATTCATTTACAAAGTATCATTGTTTAGTCATTATTCGCTATCAAGATCCCAATTATATTTTAAAGCCCCCACTAATTGTATGGCTGTTGCCCATTCTTCTACTACTTCATTTAATTCTCTCATCGTATAGGGCTCATGTACATCTGGTAAGTCCTTTCCTGTATTGGGGTCCATTTTAAACACATGTAAAGAGAATGATGTATATATATAATTAATGAGCTATAAATAAGATTGATATATTTCATATTATCTCTTGTCGGCTATATAATACCTCAGCAATACAATCGATGTCCATTGCAGCATTTTTGACAAGTATGTGCATATATCGCATGACATAGTATCCACATGCCCATCTGTTGTCTTGTGTAGCACACTATAAATTCAAACATACAAAATATTAAAAAATATAACTAATTAAGCATTGTTCACATAAATAATATATACATATATTGCAGTAGGGAACTTACTTTCACGTTCTTCCAAATTATTTGCTGGTTCTTTTTCGTGGGGACCTTTCCTCCAACCTTTTTGTACTCCTCAAAACCCCTACATGTTAATGTAACACAGAACATTGCAATTAAATAGTAATGTAATAACATATGTTAACGGATATGAAAAATGAAATATTTCTCACCGAAATATTGCCATTTTCATTATGTGTCCAAATCTTGTATTCAATTTACCCCCCTTAGGATCTAGATAATACACAGTGAATGTCTCAGGGGCAATAACCAATAACTCCCAATGGTTACCCCTAGAGGAAAAAAAGTTAAAAATTAATAACTCAAAATACACAATAAAATGTAATTTTCTTAAGTCCAAATTATAATAAGCAAAGTAAACTTACTCTACATTGAATGGAGCCATTATCACCGTCTTCTTTTTTACAGCAAAAATTGAAAAAGCCTCACAGCAGTATTGTTGAACTGATGTAGGGTCTTTAGCTACTAGATTAATCAAGGATGGAATAAAAAACCCTACATGTTCGAATCCAAAATCTGCACATATGTTGTCTAAGTAGCTGCAAAATATGTATTAATTATGCATGCATTAATAAATAAGAAACCAGTTCACCAGATCATACACAAGGTATATGGATGTATAAAGAATATCTCACCTTATCCATAGCTCTATCACAGATGTATTTAGCCAATCATATCGAAACATCTCCAAAATATCTTGTATAAATATTTTTGTTTCGTATGACTGACCTGTAGAATCTGAATCAGAAGAAACAGTTATAGGGAAGTTTATATCATGTTCCCCTAACCATACTGCCATATCCCTATAGTTAGGACCTAACGGGACAGGTAGGTCCTGTGGAACCCAACTAGGTAATGCAGGAGGTGGAAGTGGAGGCCTAGATGTTGTGGGTGTCTTCTTTTTAACCTGTATATATATATAATAATTTCAGATCAACTGTCAGCATATACAAACACTAACAATTGAACGTAATGTAAATTTACCACACCTTTTCAGTAAATAAGACATACGCTTTTTCCCACAATATCACTCCGCCTACTGCCTCACCAAGCGTTTCACAATCTGGGTGGGCATATGGCAGTGGAAGTTTTAGAAATTGGGGGAATATATGTATCAGGCTTACCCGAATACAACCAGCTGGTACTGGAGACCCGTGACACGTTTCCCTTGGTAGGGATGGGTAAGCCGACGCCTCTGCCATGACATATTCTTTACTTTTTAGACGGCATGGCTTCAACCCCTACAAATTTTTGTGTAAAGAATGTTATATACATATATACATATCATCTTTTTTGAAACGAATACACTGTCATATATACGTATCATCTTGAATTAAAAAACTAGTTACTATGTCATAAAAATACTTACAGTGGATGTGCTAGGTGGTGGGTCTACAGGATTACTCCCAACCTCTGCAGTAGGAGTAGGAGTAGAGGTTACAGTACGTATTGTCTGGTAAGTGGCAGTCTGAGATGACTACCACTTTTGCATTGCTTCTGCGAGTTTTTCTTCGAGTTTCCTGTCAAATAGCTTATCCACCTATACATGGATAAAAGAAACGTCAAATTCTAATTTTTGAATTCTCTTTTACAATAACATCTACAAGGAAAAAATATGTTACCTCTTCTTGTGAAAGTCCCGCTTTTGGGACATGTTTGCGCTGGGATGGCCCAAAAAAAGCTTTGATGCCCACACCAGCGCCTGCAGCCCTAACACGTCCAGGATGCTCTGGGTTACCCAGAGCAACTGTCAATTCATCCCTTGTGCCCTCAGGGATGAACTTTCCTTGTTTCCTCAGCTCGTGCAGCTCCCGCTAATCGCCAAAAAAAAATTTGTACTTAAGTAAACAACACAAATAATCAATATTCGAATGATTGTTGTAAGAGTTGTATTTTACCATTTTTGCAGCCGCCTCAGCAGTTGCGGCCTTAGTTAATTCTCCCTTCTTATTTTTCCTCCCAGCTATCCAGACATCATGGAGAGGCAGAGGTGTGCTACCTATGGTAGAGGACTCCTGAGTAGCAGCAGACTGAGCAGCAGCAGCCTCAGCCTGTAGTCTTTGGCGAACGCCTGCATATCCTCTTGGACCCATTGTGTGGTCGTGCACATTCATCGCACGCCTTGCTTTTTGTGCATCACTGAGGGCCTAGTTAGTATGCACATTAATGATTTGGTTAGTAACACTAAATGTTAATCTTGAATAAGTGAATACAACATATATTAATTAATGAGATTGAGACTGACGCCTAATACCTTGAATTCATCAGTTTGTCTTGAAGCGACAAACGCATCCCATTCTTCTTTGTCCAGGAAGTTCCACTGTTCAGTGGCTGTCTTCTTCCTCTTGTCGGCTTCTTTTATGTATTCTCTGGTGATATTTGTCCTATAGTTCCTTAGGACTCTCCCACAGTGTTGCATCACGCATTTACGATGCAGCTTTTCATCCAATGCAAATATACTCTGCAAAATAGAATTGCTATTAACTAGTATCCAAAAATTTAGTAATCTACAAAATAGAATTGCAAATTAATAATAACTCACGCATAAATCCCTCCATATTGTGTCTTTCTTCTCCTTAGAAACGTTATGCCAAGAATCTAAGCGACAACCGCAATGGCTACGAGTAACATATCCAAGATATGAAATAAATGAATTGCGATTCACACCACATGCATTTCCTGCATTATCAAAATCCACAATAAGTTTGGGTCCATTGCCCTTTTGCACAATTAACTTCTTCATCATAGTGATGCCCCTTCTCTTGTCAACTTTTTGTTGTTGTTGATCTCAAGTGCCTCAAGTGCTGCACATGGTACCTGTGCATAATCAACCTAAAATTTGACAAAATAATTCACATTTACAAGATATAACTATAAATGGACATATAGATATAAATATATGATATATTTTTAAAACCTACATTGTGAGGCGGCGCATTGATGTCCTCACCCTCACGGTAGTCATCAAGACGGTCATCAGGAGAATGGTCATCCATCTGCAAATTCACATTGTAAAGTAGTAATTCAAAGTGTAAAGCTCACATTGTAAAGTAGTAATTCAAAGTGTAAAGCTCACATTGTAAGGTAATTCAAATTGTAAAGTTCACATTGTAAAGTAATTCAAATTCTAAAGCTCACATTGTAAAGTTCACATTCACATTGTAAAGTAATTCACATTATAAATTAAGCTCACATTATAAATTAAGAAAATTTCGACAGCATTTGGACGGGTTTTTAGGCCAACAAATAATGTGTTGTCATTCTTATACTTTAATCATCTACTTATTTAACTTTAGTTATCAACTGTTTAACTTTAATTATCAACTGATTTGATTATATTATATTTATTCATCTACTATTTGTATTCATTTATGTACTGATTTGAGAATTGATTAATCATCACTGATTTATAATTTTATATTAGTTAATCAACTGATTTGTATTTATTCATCTACTTATTTGTATTTATTCATGTACTGTTTTTTATTTAGCTATTTACTCATTTGAATTTATTCATACTGCTTCTGAAATTATGTAAGAATCTACTGATGTAACTTTATTTATCAACTGATTCATATTTACTTTTCCACTTATGTATTTATTCATCTACTTATTTGTTTTTATTTATTACTGTTTTAGGAATTATGTAATCATCTACTTATTTATATTAGTTTACCAATTGATTTGTATTTAATGTATTTATTCATCTACTAGTAATGAAAATGGATGTCTTTCTTTCTAGTGATATAAGAATATCAAACACATATACACGAAAATGCTACTATAGTTTCATCTGTTGTGTAGCCTACAACAAGGTATTCAACTTTAACATTGGATAACCATTATAGTTTCATTGACATTTTAAAGAACAATGGCAATGAATAATGCAAATATAAAGATAGAAAAACTTGAGTTGAGTCTATTAGACAGGCAGTATTAAGCTAGGGGATGAGGAAGAAGGATGAAGCCGACGTACCTTGAGGTAAAGCTGACAGCGCCGGAGTAGAGGAGAGCAGCTGGAGGTGACGGCGGCGAGAAGAGGAGGACCAGAAACCGACGACGGCTCGGCGGAGCGGCGGCGAGGGCGTCGAGGAGAGACCAGCAACCGACGACGGCTCGGCAGAGCGGCAGCAACCGGTGACGGCTCGGCGGAGCGGCGGTGAGGGCGTCGACGAGAACAGCAATCGGCGGCGCAGCAACCGACGGCGACGATGGCGAGCGGCGTGCGACAGACAAACGGCGGTGCGGGGAGGCATCCGGCAACGACGGCGGGGAAAATCGCCAGACCCTAGCGCACGACAATGAAACAGAGACAATGGGGAAAAGTTCTATTCGCATGGCTATTAAGTTGACAATATGTGTCGGTTATTTAACAAAACCGACGACTAAACCAACAGTGTCGGCTCTTTGAAGAAAACTGACGACTATACTACTTAATATTCGTCGGTTCTTAAATAAAAGACAACCGACAACTATTCCTGTCTCGCGCATACCTTTTCGTCTTTGGTTATTTATTAAAGAACCGACAACATATGTCAAATTTTGGAGCCAATTTTTTCGCTGGAATTTTGGGTTTGGCGGTTGAGTTGAGGTGTCAGTTGTTTATTAATTAACCGACACTTAATAAAAGCAGTACCCGTGTCTAGTCGACCTTCATGGGTTGGATGTCGGTTTCTGTTAAAAACCGACACATTAGGGTTTATGTGTCGGTTTTTGTATACAACCGACACCCTGCAAACCGACTTTATAAGCCATTTCTGTAGTAGTGAAAATTGAGAAGGAAGAGGAACTTTCTTGTAATTATTAAATATTATTTCCCTTATTTAAAAAAAAGAGAGAAAAGGGTATCTCGAAACATCCCTTTGTTACCAAACTTGGGAATGACGACTGGCCCCACAAACCACTACTAGCCTTAACTGTGTTCTTTGTCGTCACTCACACGTAGGATAGGATAAACATCCCAACTAGTCACCCATCCTAGTACTACTCTAGGTTTAGCATGCTTAACCATAGAGATCTTTCACGACAAAATCCCTAAAAAGGAGGTTCACCTTAGAGATATAGGTAGTCCAATTATTCCTTTTAAGATCATTTTCTATGGGGCCTCAAATCCTAGGATGTTACTGCCTCCCTTACTTAGACTCTTGACATCCTTGTCAAGGCTCAACAATATGGCCTCATTATATTTCCCAATTTTAGTGCAGACCCAAAATGGCCCATGGACACCTGATCATAGAATACCCATGTAAGGATGGCTATGTCATCATGGATGACCCTTTACAAACATGTATAGATCACACGACTGTAGACTGGCATGCCACATGACCAATGGTCCCCACTTACTAGAGGGGTTATGTCTTTAATATCATTTGTAATAGTTGGGCCCATTGCCCAAGATTGTAGTAGAGTTTTAGGATTGGTGAATAGCCCAAAGACCACCACTAGCCTTAAATGCACATTTTCCCTTACTCACATGCAAGTAGGTTAAACTTCCCAATCGATCACCCATCCTAGTACTACTCTAGAATGAGCACACTTAATCACATAGTTCTTTAGTACGGTCACCATGAAGAGGAGGTGCACCTTGGTGATATGGATAGTCCAATCATTCCTTTTAAGATGATTTTATTCAAGGACTCAAATACTAGTATGTTACAGTCGTCTTTGTATGGATTTAATGCATGTTGAAATTATCTATCTATTATAGAAATTATTAGCCTCACCTATAAATTTCTTAAGTTTTACTTTGTTTGTTCTTATGAATTTCACCAAGAGATTGTGGTGAATATATTGTCTAATAAAACCTTTATATTTTCATTTGTATCCTTCTAACAGAGTATCATGTTCTTCATGGAAATATGTGATCTAGTCTAGCTAGGTGTTGACACCATTGTGAGATAAAGTATCATCTTTACTGATGGCACTTACAAGATAAATAAAATTTCTCCCTCATACAAGTTGGCTTGGTTCACTGGGATTGTGTAAATGATATGCATGACTTCTTTAAGAGCCTTCATCGATTGTCCACCACTAATATGAAGAAGGGTCTTCATCTGGGATAGTAATTAGTTGTATAATTTGTGATAAAGTAGTAATTTCTCTATCCCATGCCAAGGACATATCTTATGCAACTTAGTGAATGTCTCATTATCTAAGAAGGATTCATCTCTAACTAAAATAAGCTTCCATTTGGATCCTCAAATATGTAGTGAGGCTCAGGTGACCAAACATGATGAGAATTTCTTTGAAAACCTCATCCTCATCATTATGTTATTACTTTTGGAGGTTGGTATACCAATGTCATGAAAAGTCTTGTATGGATAAATAGAATAGTAAACTCATAGACACATGTCTGAGAGTCTATTGATCATGCATGTTTTACAAAAATCAATGAAGCATTTCATAAGATAATCTAGATCTTCATTGCTTGTGCCAAAAAATTATTTCTTTTTATCATACCAAGAATGAAATTATTAATCTGAAGTTTGGCATTGATTGTTAATTTCACGACCCTAATTATGATCTGGTCAAAGTTCTTGATTGTAAGACCCGTGACCTACATTAGTGATTTATCTTGCTTGATTTGCTTAATAAGATGCTTAAACCTTAAGATAATCTCTTGAGATGCCTTAATCACATGTGACATGTTTATGTTTCCAGTTTGGTCCTATTTGCATGATGTTTGTGCAAGTTATGTTATATGTGTGCTTGTTTTGGATCAAGTTGCAATTTACCCATGTTGAGGGTTTATCTTGAAATTTATAGCGTGTTGGATGTTCCTACTATGTTTTAGCATCATGAGAGAGATAATGATGCCTAGGGGTGCCTTGTTGGACATTGGTTGATGAGGTGGCAACATGTGTGTTGATGTAAGGGTTTGCATGGGTGCTTGAGTTGATGGTGGTGTTGAATGTGTTGATGTTGGCTTTGTAGCCCCCGATGTGCTTTGTGTCCTTGAGTGTCTTTCAAACAAAGGATATTTCTTAGTTGTATTTGTAGCGAGCTATGTTCTTTGTCCTTGGTTTTGGTCGCTAGGGTTTGTCTTGTGATTGGTGTATCGACCCTTTGTCTTGGGTGACATGGGTAGCAGTGCTACAATGGTAACCCTTGGTTTAGTTTCGACCAAAGGAGGGTAGTGGACCTAGTAGTTGCTACCAACTTGTTTTTATCAAAATTTGATGCTTACATATCTTGAGTGCTTGCATGGTCGTGGTTTTGAGGGAGAAGTGTCCTTAGAGGCTCTAACATCTGGACACCTCATATCCTTTACCTCTCTCCTATCCTTAGGTACTTATACCCCTTCTTTTACATGCAAACAACTCTTTTAGATCTCTTTTATTTCTCTTTTCTTACTTGAGGTCGGCCCTTATTCTTGGTGGTACAAGTGAAGGTGCTAGAGCTTGAACAAGGAGGCCGAGCTCTTGCATGTGGTGATCTAGAGTTTGATCATCTCCCTTGTGGTGTTTCTTGGTGATCCTTGACCTTGGTAAGTGGTTTATTTCCATGATTTCATTTTCCTTGAAACCCTACCCTCTCTTTCTTCTCTCAGCCAGACTATGGTTTTCCATGGTGTCTTTCTTGAGGAACTTCTCTCCAATAGAGGTTGAATCAATGGTTCCCCATCGTAGTACCTAAGTGAGATGAAGATTTCATCTTTCCCCTATCTTTTTTGTCCTACGGTTTTTTCACTCTCACTCTTTTGAGCTTTCTTTGGCCTTGGTGTGTTCTTCTTCTCTTGATGTGATCTCACTCATAATTGGAGTTGATCCAAACTTGGTGTTTCTTCTCTCTCTTGGATCTTCTTAGCTTTTGGAGTTGATCCTCACCTCAAGGTGGGTTATATAACTTTACCCTCTTCTATTGTTCCACCTTTATCTTGCTTGCATATTACTGTTTCATCTCTAAAACCTGATCATAATTTTATAGATGATGCTATATTGATTTAGGGATTAATATTATGAAGTATTATTTTATAGATTTCTCCTTCTCCTAAACCCTAATTCTTGTACCTGAGACGTATGGACGGTGGAGTTGCTAGGATTGCATGCAACATCTTAAGCATTGATTTTGTCACCTTGGCTTTAGTTCAACTATCTTGAATGAGATGAGGTTTTAGTTCTTGTTTACATGTATTTTATGTTTGTCTCTCTCATACCATGGTTTTCCATATTGAGACGTTTCTTTTAGGGTTTTGATGGTTATCGTCTTCATGGAATTATACCTTGGTGATGATTTGGTTTCCCTAATGTTATACTTCTATTTTAGATTATGTGTTTCTCTTGCCACTAACCACCTTGGTCGCTATGCTTGTGTTGTTGCGGATGCTAAGGTTGACTATTGGGATGTGTTTCAGTCACCATGTGTAGTGATTTTTGTGTTTGTTATGTTTTGCTGAGATGGTCGCTACTTTTGGTGTGTTATTGTGATCGTTATGTATGGTGTATCATGGTCTCTACACCTTGACCTTGTCTAGATGGTCACTATGTTGTAAGGGCCTTGATGGTCGATACATGAGGGAGTGTGTTGCGGTCGACACTTGACTAATGTTTTGATATCTCAACATTTGGTTTGATCATGAGGTTGCTAAAATTGGTGATGTTGTGGTCAATAGTGATGGTTGTATGTGATTTGGTCGTGACACCTTGATGCATGGGTGGTCACTAAACATGTTTATGTACTGTTTTGGTCACTACATGTTCTATGTGGTTTGGATATTAGATGTCCTATGTACTTTGGTCACTACATGTGCTATGTGGTTTGGTCGCTACATGTGCTATGTGGTTTGATGTCTACATGTGCTAACCCTTGTGGTCACTATAGTACCCCATCTTGATGGCCATTACATGTTTCTATTTTGAGTGCTTCATTTGTTATGAGGATGTTTTCCCTATGTGTTCCATGAATGTGGGGATGGAGTACTATCAAGTATGGTGATTAGTGTTGTATGAGAAACCATATCCCTAATTATAAGTACAAGATGTAATGTTTATCCTGCATAAAGTGATTAGCATGTAACAATGTTCTCTCTCTCCTATGTGTGTAACCCTGATCTTGCAGGTTGAACGAACATTACAACTTGTGGTTACTATGGTATATCTAATATGATATAAGGTGATGATTCTCACAAAGAAGGCAACATAATGGGGGTTTAAAATCCAATCAAGATGCAATAATTTCCCTCGACTAGTAGATTATCTCCTTTAGACTTCTCAAACTAGGTCATTGATGTACATGTTATATGGTTTTGGGTTGGAATTTGGATCACCCATTTAAGTTTGGTTCAAACCCAACCCAACACGTTCGTTATGCGGGTCCAATGGTTGACCCACGGGGACCCATTTTATTATAGAACAAATAAAATATTAAATATAGTGATTTCATACTTAAGATATTGATATTTTGGTTTGCAGTTATCTTGCCATTATTTGTTTATTTCTATTAATTATAATGATGTATGGTTTTGTTATATATTTATATCCATATAAGGAATAAGATCATCACAATTTTTATTGTAACAACTTCCATTTTATTTTTTAACATGTTTAATGTTGGTGAAAATAACTTAGTGTTTTATCCATTGGAAACTAACTTGGATAAACAAAATCCCATTTTTGTTATATTTGACATTAAAAATAAGTGACTTAGTGTTATTCTTTTGTATAAAATACCAATTTTCTATCGAAAAACTTTATTTTATAATATGTGATGTCCAATGTCAAGTACCAAATGTAGATTGGTTTTACAAATAAAATGACAACAACAACCAAAAAATAGATGTGAGAAATTATTTTTCTATTATTTCATTTGCAAACTTTGCAATTTACTACCAATTATATATATATATATATATATTTATATATATATATATATATAAGAAAACACAAATACTACAATTATATAACGGTTATATAGGAAATTCTATTTACTTTACTGTTTTCTCCTAGTTAATGTCTTGGTAAAATTTAAAATTCTTTTGAACTCAATAATTTTTGTTGCAAGGTATCCATTACATGATACACAACCTATAAAATGGGTAAGTCGAGTTGGGATTTGTTAGGATCATTGTGGGTACATGTTTTAACATGATTCTAAACCTATTGTACCTCCATGGAACTTGTGAATTTTAGTTAACAAACCATCAAAAAATTTAATCACTATAATATATTGTGTACATTTTTTAAGAAACTCTTAAAAGTAAATATAACACACATTATTGGCACTAACAATACTCTCTAAATGGAACATCCCCAAATAATTCACTAAGATCAAAATTCTACCCCACAAATTATCACTTGTACTATTTTGGTGATGGTCACTTGTTTTCCCTTTGTAAATCAAAATTGTTTCTTTCAAGTTATTTCTTATACTACTAAAATAGAAGTGATGAATGAAATAAAATATATTGATATATAAGAAGAGGAATTTTATAGTTTTTGTTCCATGGAGATACACCCTATACCTAGCTAGATAACGACTTGCATTTATACATGATTACAATAATGACCATTTAGAGATTAATGACAGACATCACAAACTGATTATGTGTAATAGGAGATAATATGATTCTAAGTTAGAGAGGTAGGAAATAACTCAATTCCTTTCATTTTTCTTGAGGATAATTTGAAACATATATATACATACATATATATGCATTTATTTATATATTTATATATATATTTGTGTGTGTGTGTTTTGAGGTTTTTTTTCTTCACATGAACTTTATCCTTACTCAAAGACCTAATATTACTTTCTTTTTATATAAATCAGGAGGTACTTTTATTCATCACATGCTCCTCTTCTACTAAAGAATCAAGATGCATTGTTATTTGGGAGACAAACTGAGATAGAAGATATGTTACTCCTATTTATAATCTTAGACTGAAACAATGGAAATAAGCTAGGTGGAGGAGGCCCATAGTTGGATTGCCATGTAGATTTTGTATGATGGTATTTTTTGAATCCATCTGATAGCATGTTGGTTTCTCTATAATTAAACATGGTAGATGTCCATTTCCCCTTTTACTCTTATAGAATCAAGCACCTGATCTTTCCATCCGGCATACCGAGGAAACTCATTGTCATATTTGTATAGAAGTTTGACAACAATGCACAATCAAATTGGATCGTAAGTTCATGTTTACCTTAGTGCGATGCAACTTAGTTGCAAGGATAATATCTCTAAGTACAACCTCAGTAACATTATTTACTATAATGATACCCCCCTTCCAAAAAACCAGAACCCATTAGAATCTAGACCCACTATAGTAGCCACATGTTTCCCTTTAATAGAAGCATCCACATTGATTCTTCTCCACGCATTAGTGAGAGGAACCCATATGAAATCCTAATGAACATGCCTTGTGCTTCTACTAGGTTTTTGCCATTCCTTCTCAACATAGTTGTCTCTCTTGGTGAAGAATTTGTTGTTCCTTAATAAAGGATATTTGATTGTACAAACATACGTTCATGCAACATAAAATAGACAATAACTGATAGTGAAATTGGTTTGATAGGGGAATCCATTTTTGTAATTTGGGTTGTCCAATTCATATATTACTTTCCCTAAGATATCATTGGTTTTCATATCCCAAATGCACATAGCATGTTTGGACATTCCTCAATGCATCCATAAGGTCTTCATCATCTTTGTTTCATCAAGGGCATCTCTTGTTTGAAGTAGTAAGCCTTTGGTGCATTCTCACATTAGTCATGAGTGCTCCTCTTCATGCCAACCAAATAAAAAGTTAAATTTTCCCCAGAGCTTGACTTGCCAAATTTTGTCTCAGGTCCAAGCAAAGACATGATTGATCAACTATTTCATAAAATTATGGACAAATCTCATAATGAATATACTATTGGAAGTAGGGGACCGTACCCACTTATCATTCTCTTAACAAAGAAATGGGAATGGAAGCAACATATTATACTTGACAATAGGGGTGGTCAGGTGAGTTTTAAGGAAATTAATATCCATGTATCCATAAAGAGTGACCATGGATTTACCTTTCAAATCCATAAGGTCTTAAGAAATGGGAATATTACATTAATTTATGAGGGGACCATGGACGAAGGACTCAAGGGTTATATCAGACATTTGTAATCTTGTTATTCACCACCTTCTTGTGACTTACCGAATCAACCACCCCCTTGTGCTTCATTGAAACTCTCTAGAAGGGGGTGGAACAAGTGTCCTTTGGCTTGTTCAATATATACTTGTGTTTGAGCTCTCTCTCAAGAGACTGGAACTGCCATTCTTGAGTTCCCATGTGTTCTTCATGATAAGAGCCTTATTCTAAAAACTCATGTCTCTAATGCTTAAACCTCCATCACTAATACATGGAGGTCATCACCTCCTAATTCACTCTACAAACTAGGTTTGGCTTGTGGTTATAACCCCAAATATAGGTATGTATTACTCTACCTAGTTTTTCAGGCATGCTCATCGGAAGAGCAGCTATATGCATGGTATATTTCAGTATCATGATCAACAACAATTTTTCAAGGTAGACACACCCTATAGAGGAAACATATCATGCATCCCAACCACTAATATTAGATTAATCTTTGTTCATAACCTCAATATACTTCCCTTAGGAGAACCTATTGTTGAGAACAAGGTAGTCAAGGTGTTTCCTAGGATCATTAATTTTTGCAAAACCTTCCACGTTGCAAATTTTCATCTATGTCAGTCTATAAATTTGAAAACTGATGAGGGAGTTTAGTTTTGATTTATGAAGGATTCTAGACCAATTTTAAGGTGTTTAGAGGTAACGCTAATTACTTCTTTCTATCATCTAGTGGCGTACTCTATTGATTGGAATATATGTCAATAAATTGACTTTGTTAGAATGAGTTGTTGACACTCTAGCCAATTAAATTCAAAGTGGGACAATAAATTGCAACTTATGAAGATGCATTAACGGTGGGAATTATTTTGAATATAACACAATCCAACTAATTTGTCTAGTCCAATATGATTTTTATACTTCTAGAGGCTTCAAATTTATCCACTGGCCTTCCTATCATTCAACTAAGGGTCAATTGGATTAATGACATGTGCTCTATGATCTTATTAAAATCCTAACTGGTTTGCATGATCCACAAACTTCAATCCATCACTTTTTTAAGGTGTAAGCAAACCTAAAGTGGTGTTGGTGAAGTGCAAATAGGGTTTCTTCATGTATTTTCTCAAATTCTAAATCACTCAACCATTGAAATCACGTGGAAATTTAAACATTAGTTATTAAACTAAGAAAACCTAACTTAAGATAGTAAAAGTTGAAATTAAACATAATCCTATAATAAAGATTATGAATAAATGACTATATTTAATAGTATATTTGGTTATAATCATTTAATTAAATATCATCTAACCTTACATCACCTAATAATCAATTTTTTGACCCCAAAAATCCTTCTATGAGAATTGGTAACTCAATGATTCTTTGTGATTCCTAAATTTTAGGTAGGTTCAATTTTCATTTATTATTTGTATGAATTACTATCTAGCTAGATCCATAATTTTCTTATATGCTCTTGAATTGAATTTTATAGGGAATTGTCTACATATACTTGTATTATGTTTTTGAATTTAAATATCTATCCACTATATATAATTGATAATTTGATATTTCTATAAGAAAAAGATTTTGAATTAAAGACATGTTGAAAATTTATTCATAATTAACTTAGTAGGCATTGTTTATGATCATTTATGTGTGTTTATACAGGTGACAAATCATGAATATAAACTAAAGAACTAATTAGTAGGGAATAATGATTGCCTTTAGAAAGAGTTCGTGAGTTTAGATCCCATAGGAGATAGTAAGGTTACTATAAATGAAGGACTCTACCTAACACCTTTATCATTGCTCCTACATTTTTCTCTATCTTTGTTTGTGATTATTTCTTATCATCACCTTTAATAGAGATGGTAATACCTTATTCTTGTCTACATGATGTCTACTCCTTATAGCATGTTTCCTATAATGTTGCAAATGCCTTCCAGGACCATAATTAATTTTGCATTCCCAAAAAAGTGATTACAACACTATATTTGTATATAATGCATGTGCCAATTGATTAAAAATATATTCATTGCAGAAACAAACTCTAACATAACAATCGAGTTGGGATTCGACCGATTAGTACTGATAAAGGTTTTTGCTAAACTATCGAGTTGTTCCAATATACAAAATAAGATTTTTTTTTGCTTTTTATTATTTGTTACATGACGCTTTAAAAAAAACTACTTCTTGTTGTTTAATGTAATACAAAATGGATACTTTCATTTGTTTTTTGTAACTTGACATTTGATAGTTCTAGAACAGAATTAAATTATTGCATTTGATGTCAAACATTAAACAAAATGACTAGTTATTTTAGACACCAGATATAACACTAACATTCATTTGCAAACTATAATCTCAAACTAACTAAAATAAATTGTTTCCATTCATCCTATAACTAATATGATGTGATCGTGTTGATTTTTTAACATAAAATTAAAACTAAATTCCAAATAATTTGTGTTATTACTTATACAAATACACATATTCTATCAAGACTAATTCAAAACAAATACTTTTAAAGACACTTAGACGCAAGTCTAAACATGTCAAATACAATTTGTATACACTATCTCATAGGCATATAACCATTTACTCAAATCTTCTAAAGTAGAAAACATTAGCTAAATATATTCTATTTTCTCTCTGAATGCATTACCCATGAGATCCCCCTAATATACAAATTTTACCAGGTTTGAACAAAAGTAAATGTTTGATTATTTCCCTAAACCAAATTAGTATTAAACAGGTTGAACCATGGATACCCATAGGTCAGTGGCCCCTTTTGATAAGTTTATGGGTCATGTTGGATTTGAATGTTGTATCCTAGTATAGAATAATATGAAAAGAAATCCTCTTTGTTGCTCTAGGGCCATGTTTTCATGCCACGTATGGAAGCATGGCATTGAATATGCCATATGATATGGTGTCTTTAATGCCATGATTCTTTTTCGTGTTGGCCACCCCAATACTAACTTTTGCAAAAACATATTTCATAGAAAAAAGATATCATCCAATGAGAATGGAGCTTCCAATTTCAATGGTGTCACACCTCTCTCTTATACCCAAAAACATTTATTGAGGGGAATAAGTTCAAAACTAGTTTACTTTCAATAAGTTAGTAAAATTAATGCATTTTTATTGTTTTCTAACATGTTAATATGATCTAGAATGAGTAAGGAGAAACTTATTGTGACTGGTGGTAGATTCAAAAAGGTGCCAACGGGGGCCATGGTCATTGATATTTTTGGAATGCTTTAAATATAATGTAGTTGGCATCTAAATGTAGAGTTCTGGTTGCTTATCAATAAAACCACCCACTCCTTATCCTCCCATTTGTTTGACGATGGATCATCTTTAACCTAGTTCTCAGGACATGAGAGATACCCTTTTTATCATCCTTGGTCGTAAAAACTTTGACCTAGCCATACAACTACATAGAAGCCAAATGTGTTAACCCAAAATTTTGGATAAATTATATCAGAAAAACCATTTGTAGATCAAAATATAATGTTTGGAACGTTACGTTGCAAGTGAAGCCTCATTCTTCAAGATGTATTTATGTTAATTTTTTTTTGATGGAATGTTAATCCTAAGGTTCTTTAAATGCTATAAATCAAACTATTCATTTTATGTTCATTTTGCAGCATATTCATAAAACACCTCCATATTGAGAAGACAATACAATAGCTCAAAATGAAGCCCCCTTGAAAGAAAGTAGTGATAATGATTTATTAATGATTGTTTTTTGACAACAATGACACTTAATATCCTAAAAAGAACTACACACATCATGACAATATAATACTTTTGGTTCTTGTATGTGCTAGCTACTAGATGATTTCATCATGTAATCCCCCACCAACATTTCTTTGTTGGCTCCACAATTGAATGTGATAACAATTTATTGCAATAATATTACTAAGTAATAATTCTCAAATTTCAATTGCCCGATTTTATTGTTGAAAGGCATGTAATTATGGTCTTGGATTACAAAAAAGGAATGCATGAAATGGATATAATTTGTATAAGTGACCCTAAACAAGCAATTGAAATATGCCACGCATATAACTGAAATGTCTTTGTTTTTCCTCTATGAAATCAGAGTGCAATTGACTTCTTTTATTCCTTTGAGATGCTCCCACTATAAATATTTTGAGCTCTTTCAACACTTTCATTCCTTGTATTCGGTATTCTCCATGGCAGAAAAATGCCCAGATGATAGACGCATATCTCAATTGTATATGAATCCCCATGTTAGTATCATGGGATAAAAGAATATACTTCATCATTTAGGCAAATATCCTACCTCCTTCATGTATCGTAGGGTACCCTCGAGCCCATATTTATTGACTGCTTTGTTTGCATCTTTAAATCCATCTCTATACACTGGGTCTTTGTAATTCTCAAAAGACTTCATGATTTTTCGACAATGTTCCACCGCGTATCCAGATTTGATTTTTGAATCTAGCCACATGTAACTAATGATTTGAGCAATGCCTTCCTCAGCCTTCCTTGTCAAATCATACCCTATTATGTAAAATATAAATTGGAATACGAATTAAAAGCCTTACACTAACTATAATAAAGAAACTAATAGCATGTACTACCATTTAAGCGAGTATAAGCATGCATCATCTCATGAGCAAGAGTAGTTGCAGTTAACAATCTGTAAAAATATTATCATCAATTTTATGAATAGAAAATATTTGGTCAACATATATAAAAACAAATGGAATTTTGTCATATCCAACTTTATCTTTAAAACAAATGATTACTACTTTTGAAGCTGATCAGTTCTCAAGAACTAGTATTTTTTAGGTAAAAGCCTAAGAAAAAAACTAGAGATCATCACCTAGATTTACCGCTACGAATGTATAATGTCCTTTTATCATAAAACCCTAGGAGGTCATCAATGGGGGATCCCTGAGAAGAGAAAAAAGTCATTATACATTGTTAAGATATTGCTATGTGAATTCATAGGACATCTCAAATATAGATTCCATACGTAGGATTCAACTAAGGCTGTTCTGTCAAGCAATTGAAAATTGATCTCTCCGTCGATAATCAAGTTGTGGGATTCAAAAAAATCATGTATCTCATGATAAAGTTTCTCACATTCTACTTTGTCCATGATGACATCATATGAACTCTCATTATTACAATAACTTGTATGATGTCCATGATCACTATGATTGAAGCTTTGTTGGTAAATATTTGAATTGAACCTGTCATAATAACATCCGTGGTTAAGATAGTATTTTACCCCATACAAAAAATTACAAGGTAATTGAAGTGTAGACTTGAAAATTGTTGCTCTAGTTGAAATATATAACGATGTCAAAATTTACATATTGTCATCGATCTAAAGTTTTTATAATAATTAGTAATTGAAACATGATAATATAAAATAGTTAGTAGAAAACTCAATAAAAACATTTTTGATGGACACAATAACCTCATGAATGATATGGTTTAGTTCAGGTATCTAAAACTTACGTTGAGTATGGATCATGCTTGTGTATAGTGTTTCCAATCTGTTCATCCTCATCTATGAGATTATATGTCAAGCAAAGAATGGAGAGAAGAATATAGTCAATACATTTACATGTTTCTAGATAAAATGTATAATGATATATATATATATGATTTTAATTCTTTGGAATTAGAGCCAACTACTTCTTGCGTGTTTTAGAAGTTTTGATGGTAGTGTTTTTGCCAGCAACATTGTCTTATTTAGCATTGTCAATTAGTTTTATTATAGGTAGTGTTATAATCATCAATGCATGCTAGATATTGGACATAAATTAATTATATTTTTAGAAAATCAATGAACAAATTAGAAATAATATCCATGAATTTAGAAAAAAGATGATCTGTTTATAGATACAAACTCTATACATAAAGGGAAGGAGTGTTAAAAAAAATCAAAACAATTTTTTTTGCTTCTAGAATCAAATTTTAAACGGTCTACCTCTATGTTTTACCCACTAGAACTCTGGTACGCTGCTAGGTGCAAGTAAGAGGTCCATTTCAAACTCGTTAGTTGTCTCACATAGTTGTAGAAAAATAGGCATCACAATGCATCTTAGGCACAAGATCAATAGCCAACGGGAACAAGAAAGCAACAAAGGTGGAACAAAGGAAATAGAAGAGTGGTTATTTCTTTTGTCATGTAATCAAGAGGAATACATCTCCTTATAATGAAAAAAAACATTTTCAGAGTGTCCTACTGTAATAACCCATATGTGTGTTGTGATGTCAGTGTTAGGTCTTCTCCCAAAGACCATGTGTTTCTTTAACATCACATTAATGGGTCACTAAAGCTTGTGTTAAGAATTAGATTATTTTTTTCTAATCAAAGTTATAATGGCTCCAAATGACACAAAATGAAATACCAAAGTATTATTCGGAATAATAATAAATTGAATAAATACATTATAAAAGATAAATCTCACGAACACACCAAACAAGCCAAATTGAACTAGACTAGACATGGTGGGGTGGGGTGTGTGGGGTGCGGTGTGTCATGGCATGGTGAGGCAAGGTGAGGCAAGGCACATGATGCACGCGTGTGTGTCTATTTCAATAATCTTAAAAGAAAAAACAATCACAAACATTTGTAAGTTCCCATTCCCGTGATAGGATTTGAACAATTGCCTAGTGTAACAAAATTACATCCATAAACACATGGTGAACTATGTCTTGAATCATACTCTCTTATTCAGAGTTTAATAAAGCAAACAGTCACAATGTGGGCATGAGAATGAGTTCCTATATGTGTGCACATAAATGACCTTCACAAGAATCTCATTTTATCAATACTCTAGCGAGTATGCCCAACTTACATATAACTCATCTCTCAGTTGCACTCATATAGCAGAAATATCTAAGGGTATCTTGTGCGGTATCAACTACTAACAATCTTGAACCAATTTAGATAAAATCTCTTCCTATACTTAGACAGAACAAAGTACAAATGCCATAGGTAGGGTCAACAAAGAAACTCGAAATGTGTGCTTCCACATAATGTTGTTATTTATTTGTTCCTATAAGAAATCCTAATGGGATCTCTAATCTTTGAATGGTATGATTTCCTCTACAATGTATAATCTATGGAAGATGACCCACCTCCCTTGATAAACTAAGTAGTAGCTTCTTTGTTCAATCATTTGTAAGTAAATATGTAATATTTAATGCAGATTTCACGTATTCAGTTGGGATGATACCACGAGTGATATGATATCTCACAACCTCATATCTTAACCTCATAAAACATTGTCGCAGGTTTCCCTTAGACTATTTTTAGTTTCCTATGGTTAATTAGTTATCACAATAAATAGAAACATGAGGAAATATATATAGAACTATCTGAAGATCAAGAGGTAAATTTCTAAGCCATTCAACCTAACAAAATGATAAATATAAAGAAATTAATTTGGCCTCCATGGTGGATCTAGATTTTACAATTTGTTTGGAATAGTTTCATGAATATGATCCTCCTCTAAGGAAAAACAAATACCCTTTGGTATACCTAGATTCATACGAATCACCAATCAAGTTAGTGGTAGTATAACCCTCTAACATGGCTGGAAAACAAGTATAGTGAAGACTATACTTACTATTACCTTTAAGGTACTTGAAAACTTTAGCCAATGACTTCCAATGGTCTATACTAGGACATCTTGTGTACCTACTAAACCTAATAACAACAAAGAAAATATTAGTACTGGTGCAATTTCCTAGGTACTTCAATCTTTATATAAGTTATGCGTATTTTTGTTGATCCACTAGAGTGAGCTTATGTACTCTAAGATGTAGAGAAGGATCATAATGAGTATTAACAGGAGAATAGTCAAATGTCTCAAATATTATCAATATTTAATCAACACAATGATCTTGATTAAGTACACAAACTGAAGCATATCTACTTGATTTACTACTAAGGATTACATCAACAATTCCTAAGCCTTTGATATCAAATTTCTCTCAAGAAAAGATTTTGTTTCATTAATATGTCAACATTTGATCCAAACATTAAAATATTGTCAACATCCAAGTACATAATAATGTAGGAATGAGCAACAACTTCAAAATACACACATCAGTCAAATTCATTCACATTATATCCTGAAGATAATTTTTTTATCAAACTAGTAATTTCATTAATTAGGTACTATTTTAAGTCCATACAAGGAATTGACAAACTTAAGAAGTTAATGTTCTTGTTCAGGAGTAAAAAAACTTCACACTAATCAATATAATTTTCCTCTTCAATATATCCATTCATGAAGGCAGTCTTGACATCCCTTTGATGGACTTCAAGATTTTGGATATCAGCCAAAACAATAAGAGCACAAATGAAAGAGATTTTATTTATAAGTACATAACTATCAAAGTAATCGAATCCTTCTTTTTGAAAAATCCATTATCTAATAGTCTGGCATTAAATTTATACATGTAAGCATCTACCCTCATATTTTCCAAAGTTCAATTTACATCTAAGAGTTTTACATTGATGTAGAAGCTTAGTAATAATCCATTTATGATTAATGCATTTCCTTTCATTATCAACTTATTTCTTCAAGAAACTAGAATCTACGGATTGCATGACATCTCTATCGATAGGTGTAACATCCTCGAATTTGATGCTTTAGTTAAAATGATCTTAAAATGAATGATTGGATTGCCCATATAACCAAGGTGGGCCTCCTTTTCAGGTATCCCATCACTAAGAACTATCTGGTTTAGCGTGATCAGCCTGGAGTAGTACTCTGTTGGGTGATTTGTTGATCTCAGGATGTGCTCAAGTGAGGACGAAGTATACAGTCAAGTCCAGTGGATGTCTATGGGGGCAATCATCATTTCAAAAACTATACTAAAGCCTTAGGTAATGGACCCGAGCATTACAACATGGTTCAAAGCTATATATATATAGTCATAACTATGCAATCATCCTTACAATGAGCTAAATATATAAAAATAAACTCAGCCTCAACGGTTTATCTATCTCTAATAGTTTGTTGGGAAGTTTTGAAGAAACTCCTCCACTTACAAGAAAAAACACATACCCACGGGTAGACATGGTGTTATCTGAATTAGAAATCCAATTTACATGTATATAATCATCTTGCATGACTAGAAAACTAGTGTAGTGAATACTATATTACAAGTACCTTTAAGATGAAACTCTAACTAAAGCTTTCTAGTGGTATGTTGTAGCCTACGTACAACATAGGCAATATGTGTTCTAGTGCAATTTTTTGGTTACATCAAGCATTCTATGACTCATATATATTTATGTTGATCCACTAGAGTGTCCTTATGGAGCTTAAGAAGTAGAGATGGATCATAAGTTCTTTTAGCAAGTTTACTATCAAACATTTCAAATCTTCTGACGATGTTATCAACATAATGATATTAATTAAGTACAAAAACAAAAGGAGATCTAGTCAAGTTATTAGGATTTCATAAGAAATTCCTAAATCTTTTACATTAAATTTCTAGCAAGAAATAATTTATTTTATGGGTAAATAAATGTTGGATCCAAAAGGTAAAATGTTCTCAACCTACAAGCACATAATAATGCAAAAATTATGTATTATTTTGAAATAAACACATTAATCGAATTTACTTGTAGTAAATCCAAAAAATAAAATTGTTTTATCAAACTTATCATTCCTTTTCTTAGGTGTTTGTCTGAATCCTAAAAAGACATGACCTATCTATAAACTTTATGTTCTTGTCTAGGAATAATAAAACCTTCTATTTGATCCATATAAACTTCCTCTTAATGATCTTCATTCAAGAAGGAAGACTTGGCAACGGATAGCCGCCATAGAAATAGGAACATGAATGGAGCATATTTTGATTAAAGGTTCATAATTTTCAAATTAATTAAATCCTTCCTTTTAACAAAAGTCTTTAGCTACTAATGTGGCCTTAAATATGTCTATGGAATCGTTTGTCCGCATCTTTTTCCTAAAAATCCATTTACATCCAATTATTTTATACCCTTTATCAACTTGGTGGAAAGTTACTTGGATATGGTTCAGAAATAGTAGGAACATGAGTTTAGTAGGAACATGAGTTTTCTAAGGAAATATGGATGAAACAAAAATAAGAGATGTCATATAAAATAAAAATTTATATTGTTGGAGGTGATAATGAAAACTAAAAAAGTGACTAGGTCAAAGAGAAATAACATCATCAAGCGACAACATAGCATGTGAATCTATGAGCAAATAAAAAGAACAAATGCAAAATCTAACTAAAACATGATGAACTTGTCTTGAAACTATTGTATATAGTACATCCACTAATTAGATTTTTAGGCACACAATTAACAAGGAAGTTGTAATATTATAAGATTTGAGAAAAAATAGGGGGTCACTTTAGAGATGCAACTAGAGAAGAAAGTGAATGTGTATGTGTACTATCTTTAAGAAAAATTCCTTTATTCCTAGCATGAGCTTTTCTATTTTCTATTTTCAAGATTCACATACTTCAACTTTGATACGACTGTTCGGTGTTAGTGAGAGGATTGCATCAAAATCTTTTGTCGGTCCAATTTGTCACATAAGAACGAGGCATCGTGAAGCGTTGCTGCAAGAGTCGACATCAAACATGAAGAAGAAAGTAGTGAAGGCGGAAAAAAGTTACTTTTTCTATGTATATTTGTAAGGAGGGTGACATCTCTTTATAAAGAAAAGAAACATCGTGGGAGCATCCTACGGTAATATCCCACATGCATGTTGTGATGTACTACATTAGATCTTCTCTAGAAGACCATGTGTGTCTTTGATGTCGCGTTGATTAGTAGAATTAAAAGATGATTAAAAATTAAGTTGATTGTTGATGACTGCGCTTACAGCAGATCCAAATGACTCAAAATAGTATACCAAAAGAACGTTCAAAATAAAAAGAAATAAATTAAAATATTCAATAAAAAGATAAATGACACAAATAAATTGAACAAATATAGTCGAGATGGGTGTAGGGAGAAGTGCACGCCCACGTATGTGTGTGTTTAATTTGATAAGTTTGAAATCACAAGCAAGCTCAATCAATCATAAATTTCCATACCAATGAGAGGTCCATATAGGCATGGGAGACTATGTCATTCATAAGGACACTCTTCACTTTAGAAGTGAACACAGCAATATGAGACTAAAATCTGACAGACAAAGGCTAAACAAATTGATTTTCAAAACAAGAGAAAACAATAGTTTAATTATAAGTAGAAGTTTCATGATCGGTACCTTCTAGAGTGTTTTCATAAGTTGTGTAGTCATAAGAAGTGTCGTAAGCAGTGTAGTCATAATCCGTGTAGTCAGAAGTAGCGTAATCAATAACAGTGTTGTTCGTGTCGTTGTAAGAAGTGTTGTCATACGAATTGTTTCCATCCTTGTCTGGACTGTAGCTTTCAATAGTCTCGTCACATAAAGTGATGTCATCCCCGTACGTACAATAGCTTTCAATAGTTTGCTCAAGAGCAGTTATGTCATCCTCGAACGTATCATCACTTTCAATAGTCTGGTCTAGTGCTGTGACGTCATCCTCGTACACATAATCTCTTTCAATAGTTTGGTCTAGTGCAGTGATGTCATTCTCGAACATATAGTCACTTTCAGTATTATCTTCATGATTCTCATTTTTATATGAAATTTTGTGCGGATATGTCTTGCTATTACTGCCTTTAAATAATTTTTTCATCCAACTCATTATGCTAAAATTGATTTTTGACAAAAAGTTTTCGTACTTCAACCTGAAATTTCACGAAAAGGTGAAGCAGGATAAACAAAATAAATGTTATATAAAACTCGCCTAAATAAATGTTATATAAAACTCGCCTTTTATTCAAATTAAATGTGTAACGGTTAGATATTGTAAAGAGCATATCTCTGCTTTCATTGAAAGGGAATAGATGAAGGTTCTAGATAAGAATAATTGTTTGTGTTGTTTACATATAAGAATTATATTATCTTCAGAAGACACTCATCAAGACAAACATTATAAGGAAAGCATATTTTTATATAAATTATACGTTTTGTAGTTTCTATTAATACTTGGTATCAACTGAATCAAATCATGAATAAAACCCGACATATTAAGATGTAAACGGCTATGTTTGTTTTAAGAGACTTTCAACCGTTGGATAACAATTTTGTTTTATTTGAGGCTATGGTATAAAACAGACCAGAACCAACCAACATCAAAATTTATATATGTGTATATTAGAGTATACAAAATAGTCTGGTTCACTTTTATAATTATCAAGATGTAGATTTGTATGTGTGAACGCCCCTTTGCGCTTGTCTATGCATCTAATATTTATACATTGTATAAAGAAATCAACTGACTATAAAATTTCAAAGGATATAAACAAATCTTTATTTTATTTAAACAAGAATGTGCGTTATATCAAAAATCACAAATCTTTCCTTTACTTAGAAAACAATCTTAATTGAATAATTTAGTAAAGAGTAACAATCCATGGTATCGCATACACGAATAATAAGACCTCCTCTAGATTATAATTAGGAAATAAGTTGTTAGGAAAATCACATTTTTTCTCTTCTGATGGGTTTTATGCAAATATATTGTCTAACATTTCTGGCTGGGTATCAAACTAAACTATAAGAAAAGGAATCCCAAATATGGAGAGGTGATTAGTTATGGTCCAAATCTTCTGTATCCATCTTCTGTCTCCATCTCTGTCACACGCATCTCATATTTTAATTTATGAACCCCATGACAATGTATATGGCTGGAATAAGTTGGACACAGAAGATGTGAGCAGGATTGATTGATTTGACAAACTACCAATTAATAACGAATCCACTTGGTTTTAGTTCTGGATTTAATCCGCCAAATGAGAAAAAGTATTTATACTTGTGTAAATATTTACATTATATATGATTTTTTACATTTCTTAGATGTGTTTTGTATTGTGTATCTACGGCCCGTAACTAGTGTTGTTGTATAGTATACAGGTGGTCATACTCCCTTTTTAATCAGCCCACAACACGGAACTACGAAACAAAAAATGATAACAAATCCTCTATAACACGTATTCGTACATATATATAGTGGATCACTAAAAAGAACTCATGTTGGAAAACGAATGATCGATAATGAACACCTATTCCAACAAAGAATATGTTAATAATTGTTCCAGCCCATTCGCGGGTAAAAGTTTTTTGTGACTCTTCTACCTTATGTTTTAGAAAGGTACACATTAATTTTGATAAACGATAACTGAACATGAATCTCTGATCAACTTGTTGAATCTCTGAGAATCCCAGCATGAATAATTCTAGAGATACAAGGAAAATAAAGAGCCAGCGACAAATTTATTTAGTGTACTAGTAAACTTAGGATTAGGACAACTAATACAAAAGTATAGGAAAAGTGTGTCTACAAGGAATGAGAGAAAGTTGTAATCTCCTTAATAGTATTTAATGATGATAAAGGCTATGTAAAATTAAATCCACAACCATATAAGTTTTTAATTATAAAATTTTAATATAAGAGAATTTCAATGCAAAAGAATGTTTTAACCGTTGCAACTTAAGGTATAGGTTTGATCGTCGCATATGGTATGAACATCCGCGAATTCTTCGATTAGACATGAGAACCATAATAGAAAACTTAAATAATTTTCAATGTGTTCAAATAAAGTATATTAATAGGAAAATACCAAAGAAAGATGGGAGATATAATATGCAGGCATGGGCGAGATAACCAACACAGTTATATTGATTGTAGTAAAAAATTATTGTAGTGTGTGGGTGAGATAGATAGATAGATAGATAGAACATAATTTGATAGCACATGGAATGTTGTAATTTATATTTGGTAGAGACTTAATATAAGAATGACCTATAGTAAATAATTAAATACAATGATATAATGGGTATATGCAAATATGAAAATATTATGATTAATCAAAATGTTATGAATGAAATCAGTATTGTTAAATATTTGAATTCCTCCATGGAATAGGTAAAAATACAATTAGACAAAAATTCTATAGAACAAATAATTTCTTTTAATTGTCATTTTTGGGAAATATGTCATATTGAATATAGTTGATGTAGTCGTAGTAGTTCATGTTTGGCCTAAAGTAAACTATAAATATTCCTACAATATTTATTGTAAGACGCATTGTTGATATTCCAACCACATCACATTCCTTTTTTAGTATTATAAGTGGGGGGAAATAATTGGATAGTAAACCGTGACTATGATTCCTATTACATCAATATTTTCAATGATAGGAAAGGATCATAACGAGATTTTATCTATTTGTAGTTAGAAATTACATTAGTCTTTTAAAATTAATCCTTAATAAATATTTATATCATTATACATTAACAACACATAAAAATATAGTATTTATCTAGACATAAATATTAAGTAAAAATAAAATTGATTTTAGAGATATTGTATAATAAAATGTCAATATATAGTGACAAGGAATGAACAAGTTGCATGATAAGAATATAAAATGATATTCTTAATATTTAACATTGTAATGTTATTCCATTTAAGCATTAAGATATCTAAATAAAAATATAATTATAGCTTGACCTCCATAATTCTAATAATAGAAAATTTTCTCCACAAATAAGAATAGAATTTGTGTTTTATTAAATAAATCCTTAAGATTGGATCACACATTCAGTCAAAATAATTTTGGTGTTCAAGTCATTGTCAAAACATAATGTCAATGTAGTTGGTATCTATGTATCTACCGATATGGGTTTTGAAGGGTGAAAAAGTTATGGTTTTCACTTTTATGTATATCAACTAATATCTAGATATCATATAATATAATTGAGTTTAAAAATTATACACAATTGAACATCTTCAAGTGTTAAGAAATAAATATGTTATCAAACTTAAAACATAAGTTTAGAAATAGTATACCCGCTTTCATATCATTGAAGTATATATTTAGCATTGTTCACACTTGAAGTCAAAAGGAAAGTTGTAATCAAGTAAAAACAAACCATATATGAAGATATGATGCCTATCTTTAAAGAAATAGACTACCACAATCATGGGGACTTATTTCAAAAGGATGATTCTTTTTTCTCTAGTAAATGTATGAATCTTAAAAAGAGATAAAAATCATTTTTGTCTTTTCTTTTCTCTCAAACAACTTGTAATTATTATGAAGAACATAAGAATTAGAATATATATAGAAATGTTGAAAAAATATGATAGTTGGACTCCATAATAAGAATGATGAAATAAATATATGATAGTAATAAAAAATACTTGCTGCTGGAGAATATGTGCATCTATGCAGAAAGTCCTACAGTTACTTTTATCAAATACAAAAGAAGAAAATATCTTGTCATCATGAAGGAACAACAGCACACTAATGCAGAGCATGTTGCTCTTGTGGAGATGGTAAAATAGATGTCATCACTAAAGAAGTGTTTTTGTCAAATAATTTTAGGGTACCTGAGATATGACAAGGGAATTACTGATTGTGATAAATCATTTATCTTTCATGACAACATTACAATAGACCATTACATTCTCTTATGAGTGATTAATGGATTCATTCTTTAAGACATATAACAACATGAACTCTCTCATTCACTACGTTCACATGTATGTGGGGAAACGTCAAGCTTTATCAGAACACTAAGAAGACATTCAAAACTAATAAAGGTAGTGTATAAATGGAGTCACGGATATATAGGAGAGGACGCGAAAGGATAGATCATGTAATAAAACACGAGGGGATAGGGGATGGAGCAAACAAAAAGAGGGAAATAAAGAAAAATATGATTTGTATTATACATGACTCCCAAGGTATGGGTGGAAAGGGGATTTATATGTGTTTCTTGTAGTACTGTTTAAATGATGATGTTACCATTATAATGCATCTTTACACGTTTATACTTAATGAATTCATACGTATGAATAAGTGTTTTGGTACATATTCTAATACTAAACATTGATAATGTATGAAATGACAACCTCATAATAGTTGACATATAATGAGAAATCTCTTCATTTTATTCATTTGGGTCCATGTCCATCTACCGTCCCCTTTTACTAATTATTATACACGGTTTTCCATCCACTATACTTTCTTCTAATTCATTATAGTTCTCTCTGTTATCCGCTGGTCATTTTTTGATATATTTCATAGTCCTTCTTTATCCACAACACTTACTCGCATTAGATGTTCTTTATGTGTTGTAGTTGTTTCTGCGCCTCCCCATATACGTGTGAACTAAATGAGTGAAACTTGACATGTATGAGTACAGGATGAAGCTAGATGAAAGTAGTACATGCGACGAACATTCAATATAGTCAGGGAACACAATAAAAATAGATTAAAATAGTTAGCAATATGAGATGATGAACGGAGAGAGGTAATAGTAAACTGGAAAAAAGGGATAATGGATTGTGAAAGTAGAGTTAAATCATAAAGAAAATAATTTATGAAGAGACATTAAATTAAATAGACAGAGATTCTTTAAAAATGTACTATCATAATGATATATTTCCTGCACATATATTTATTTATTTAAAATATATACAACATAATGATATATTTCCTGCACATATATTTATTTATTTAAAATATATACAACATGTACCGATGTGGAATAGCGTGGTTGGCTACCTCTAATGGTCTCCCGTGAAGGGGCGATTGGATACTTCTAATGGTCTTCAATGAAGAGACCCGGGTTGTTACATAAAGAAATATTTTTCAATTTTGTTAACCCTTTTGGACATCCGGCCTCTACCATGAACTGTGGGAGATGAGGGGGTGGGGGAGAGAATATTCTCTTTTAATTCAAAAAATATGTTTTTGGTACTTTTCAATATGTATTGTTTCATGGAAAATTCACATTATAGTGTATATGGGTAAATAATAAATAAAATATCATATCCACAAAAAGTATTTAGACATTTTTCAATGTACATTACATGCACTGTCGACACTAAATTTGTAGTATTATGTAAGAATATATCAATCATTGTTTCCTTTTATACTTGCTAATATATTAAACAAGATGAATATTACATTATATATATATATATATATATATGCACACGCAAACACACATACATATATAATGACGAATCTCCTGTTAAGACGTCCCCCCTTCTGACTTATAAAAGTTAATCAATATGATTGGGTTAATAGTTGTTAATTAATCTACTTTGTTGTGTTTGACCATTTCAAATTGATACCCCCCCCAAGTATTTTCCATTGATGGTTCTTTTGTACTTTCAAGTTCCTATTGTTTTGACTCTTTTCTAATATTTAGTCGCTAAATTATTCCGTTTTGTCTATAAAAATAATGAATATGATTTAGTTGAAAGATATTAATTAATCTGCTTTATTGCGTTCATAGTTTCTTATTTGATAAGTTAAATAATATAACAAGAGCGTTCCATTGATGGTTCTTTTCTTTTCAAGTTAAATAATATAACAAAAATCTCAATCATTTAACTCCTCTCTAAAAATTACTCGGTAATTTAGTGCTCTTGTAGATTTCTTTTTAGTTTGGGTTACGTTTGCAATTGTGAAGATGATTTGTTGTGCTATTTTCGTTTACATTTCTATTCCATTTTGATTTTTTGGTGTAATTTTGCTCTCTCCCCTCCGGTCTTTTGTTAATTATCATTATCCAAAATAGTAAATATAAATAAAGAAAATAATGGACCTCTATAATTCTATCTATAAACATCCAATATTGAATGTGTCACACTCCGTATTTTGTTAAACAAGCATCAACATGACATGTTAGATATTGATAGGTATAGATATTTTCAAACAAAGTTTCACATCATTTCTCAAACACCGCATTCAATATTATTTAAGTGACCAACACAGTGTTTAAAAAATGATTGCGTCTACCTTTTTGAAACACACAGAGGTGTACACAACCATATAGGTCAAAGAGAAACAAAGTCGATTCTTATGCTTAATTATTGACTGATTTTTTTTCATTATTCACTGTCAAAGTATGATGGAGTGATGGAAACATCTTGTAACTCATCTTTTATTAATTTTATTCATTTATCTTATGTGTGGTTTTATATAACTTTCTTATTTTCCTCTATAACTATTGAATTTTTTGTATATTCGATTGGCATCACCGCAGCATAACTTACTAATGCAAACTACATAATTCATTTTCCATATTTAAAAAGAGATTTCAAGTTCATTGTCCATATTGAAAGAGATATTGCAAATTCATCACAGTATTAAGATAAATTTCTCATTGATAATCGTATTGTCCATATTGAAAGAGAAATTGCAAATTCAATCGACATTGATTCTATTATTGAGGACTTCAAAAACATTAAAGAGATAAATATAATATTTTAAAATTTTAGAGTTATATTGTGTCATAAATTTCATTATATTTTGTTTTGTATCTAATCTATCATTGCACTTGAAGTAAAAAAATTATTTGACTGCTAGTATTTTGAAATTTTGAGATGGATTCAGTTGACTACTTCATAGTACATTATGCCTCCCCTTCAATATTTCACTCTAAGATCTGCCACCATACACACACGTGCGCACACCCGCACACACACACACAAACACACACACACACACACACACACACACACACACACACACACACATATATATATATATATATATATATATATATATATATCAAAAACATTAAAGAGATAAATATAATATTTTAGAATTTTAGAGTTATATCATGTGTCTTAAATTTCATTATATTTTCTTTTGTATCTAATCTATCATTGCACTTGAAGTATAAAAATTATTTGACTCTTAGTTATTTGAAATTTTTAGATGGATACAGGTGACTACTTAATAGTACATTATGCCTCCCCCCCCCCCAAATATTTCTCTCCAACATCTGCCACTGTACACACACACACCCACCCACACACACACACACACACACACACACACATATATATATATATATATATATATATATATATATGTGTGTGTGTGTGTGTGTGTGTGTGTGTGTATTATTAACATGTCAACCTCAATCCCAACCATGTTGGGGTCATCTACATGGTCCTTTTTTTCCAATCAGCTCTGTCACGGGACATACTTTGTTCAAGATGTAAAGATTCAAAATCTCATTATATAAGTTCTTCCCATGTTAATTTAGATCTTCCTATGGTTCTTTTCATTGAGTTAGACTTAATAAACTTACTTTGAATATGTGCATTTTTCGGTTGGTGTTGCATATAACCATGATGAGTTTTGTGGAGGCGAAAATCACAATAGAAACTATAATTTTTTTTCAACATATCCTATGAAAAAATCTCATTGGCAGCAATGTAGTAGGTAAGAGGGTGTAATGATATACCTCGTCGTAGAGCAGGTCTGGTGATGTCCCTTCACCCAGTGATGTGTGTCACTCCTAGCATGCATTGATGGTCCTCACTCATCCTAGGAATGTAGGAAACTCAGCTTTTGTGTCTCTACATTGTCCACTTGCATGGATTGGAACTCTACATCATACTTCCTAAGCTGTCGTAAAGGAGTAGCCTTCTGCTTGACAACGTGCTAGCGTCAGTTTCTCTCCTTCTCTTCCATTAGGGGATGATGACGACTAGGTTTCACATATAAGAGTATGTATCCAAGAGTATATAATACGATCGTCATGCCCCTATAAATAGCAGAAGAAAGGAAGCAAGATTTTCAAAAACCCTACGAAAAAAAGGCTTCAGATTCGTGAAAAATTAAGTACTCGTAGACAATGATAAGAATATACTAGAATAAATTAATTAACCAATTAATCATATTAATTGATTAGTCAATTCTCGTCATCTGGATCTACTCATAGCTCAATATTGGCCAAGCAATTTAATAATTAAATCTAATTGTCTTAAACATCTTAACCAATTAGTTCAGATTATATTCTAATATTATTCTAATAGATTACCACAACATTTTAGTAATCAATTTGATTCTGAACATTTCCAATCATATCCATAATTAGACTCCTAGTCCAATTACATCATATGTGTGTGACCCAGTAGGCTCCAAATTATGTTGGCAGTGATATTCATAATCATTTTAGGATTTTACAAGAAATGATTGGTATCTATCAAGGCTTCATTACTACCCAAGTATTTGGAGAAGTTGGATAATAAATTAACCTATCATATGTGATTGGTGTTATAATGATTGTATAATTATTTTGAATTTGATATCCAGACTAAAATCAAGACATGGAATCCTCATCCTCTTCATCATTCAATCCATGTTCCTTGACCTAATACAGACTGTTTGAGATATGTGTAAGCTCAATATCACATATTGACTCACACCAGCATGGTCATACATTTTTTAGTCTTCCTTATCAAGTGGCCAGGATAACAAACTCCTATAGGAGGGACAAATCCCATCTACATCACTCACAGACATCCCCATGTGTCACAGTGCACCCAAGAACCACCTTTATGGTAACCTTTATTCAATATCATGGTAGATAATGTCAAAGAACACCAAACAACATGTGACGAGTGTAGTGATTTTAGGTCTAAGAACCACAATCACCACCATCACTATGAGAGATAACTCTGACTACCAATCATGGTTTCCATATGTCACTCTCAAGTTGAGTTTGTCCGATACACTATTCTCCAACAAGTATCTATGTGCTTGGTTTGATATCACATATCATGAGTAATGAGAATTTGTCATCAACCAACACAAACTCTAGTCTTATGTGTTGTTGTTGTCTATTAGACTTCCACAATAACATCTGACTAGGGACATAACAAGAATGCATATACTTGTCATATGTATGATCTCATCATTGAGGTCCTCAACCTGAAGACATACGTCATTGAGTAATATCATTCATTAGATATTTATTATGTTACATAATTTTCTCATACTGAATGAACGTAATAAATTGGAAGATTGTCTTTTATTACTAATCAAATCATTACAAGATATGCCATCACAATCATCATATGATTGACTCTCTGTCCATACATACCAACATACTCCCACATGCACTTAGAGCCAATCACCCATGGACTTAATCCCAATTATCTAACATGACCTTCATGCTTCTGCTATAAAGTTCTTTTGTCAAGGGGTGAGCCACATTTCTCTCAATTGGTACTCTGCAAATCTTCACATTTCCTCATTCTATGATTTCGCATAGGAGATGGAGCTACCTTTATGTATGCTTGGAACGCTGATGGAATCTAGGCTCCTTAGCTTGTGCAATAGCTCCATTGTTGTCACAATATAGCTCAATTGCATCACTGATTCTTGGAACCACCCCAAGTTCTGAGATGAACTTTTGATCCAAAAATCCTCCTTTATGCATTGGATGCAACAATATACTCATCCTCCATTGTAGAATTCACAATTGTATCTTGCTTGGAACTTTTCCAGCTCACATCTCGTAAAGAGGCGAGATCACCACATTACTAAAATTTAAAAGAAATACAAAGCATCCACTTTTTTCAAGAAAAATAGACCATGTGGAATGTATGTATATTATTCCAAGTAAATAAGCATGTTTCAGATACATATAAAATGTCAATAGTAGCAGACAGAAACTAGTTATTACATTTCTTATGAACTCTTATTGACTACATAAGTTTCTTTGAAAAGAAAAAGAACATAAAAGAAACTATGGGATCTAGCAACAAGCAACCTAGTCATCCTTAATAGCAAAACTTGAATCTACTACTCCTAAACTTGGTCATCTTGGCCTTTTTTAACACCTGGATCTAGCCCTGGGTGGTTGGGAAAGCCCTAACAAAAGGGAAAGAAAAACAAGGTATGTGTTAGAGAAAATGAACAAGAACAAAAGATAAGATAACTAAAAGGAAATAGGACTAAGATGTCATCATAAGATGACAAAGCCAAAAGAATTAGGCATAAGTAAATAGATACTTGCCATAGAAACACAGTAAAGAGGTTGCATGCATGATTTTTATTGACTACCTAAACTATGTAGGGTTGAGGCACCTACCTAACCTTAACCAATAGGTGAGGGAGAATAACACATTCCAATCACCTATAATTATCTATATTGGGGAGAGTAACACATCCCCCAGGGCGAATTTACACATGCCCTATCTATGGGTGGTTGTACAAAAGTACCACTACTCTAGTTTAATAGTCTAATAAAATCAACATGCTAAGAAATATGGAAAGTCAAAGCATCAAGTAATTATAGACATGGAAGTGGGGTATAAGACCCAAGGAATAAACATTAAAATAGATTTTGGGGCTATTATAACTAACGAATGGTCAAAAGGAAAATTAGGGTTTAATGATAGCCTCATTAGGGAAACTACATCAAGTTACAAATTTTCCCAACTTATGTGTAAGGAAAGAACATACCTTATCTTAAGAGATCCAATCACTCCTTCACTACTTTAATTGATTCCAAAGATTGATTTCCTATTTTCAATGTTTAAGCATGAATTAGGGTTCATTATGTACATTAATGTAAAGAAAGCCCTACTTTTGGACATTTCGCACAAAACTCTGATTTACATTATAAAAACATCACTACCAATCTTATTAGGTTCTCCTGATTAAGAATACATATAATTTTGTATATTTTGGAGTTATGAAGATTAAAGTACATTTTAGGTGATTTCTAACTAATTAATTCATTTTCTAGAAAATCACCTTTGACAAAACTCAAAATAAATGGTTGGAGATATTTTTTTAGAAAGATCACATTTTTTAAGTTCAAAACATATTTTATTTTTATTTTTGGACAATCGAATCAAAAGATATGATTTTTGTAAAATCAGTCAATCAGAAGAAGACACATCATCCAAATAGGCAAGAGAGGCAATGAGAGAGAGCGAGGGAGGATGAGACCCAGACCCAACTAACTTGGCCCAATCAGCTGCAACCAAGTCACGGGTCAAGGGTCTCATTGACCCGACACAAAATAAGAAGAACACGACTAAATGACCCTTTTACCCCTGGCGAGGAAACAAAAAGAAGAGAGCAAGTGAGGGCATTACCAGGAACTCAAATGGGGCATCTTCTCCTCGCACAGGACACACCATGGCCAAAGCCTCTACAAGTAGAAGCTTGGACACATTTGGGTGAATCTAAGAATTACGACCAAACGAAGAATCGAGGGTACCGAAAGAAATCCAAGACCAAACTGAACTCAACCTTACATGTAATTCAGTTGAAGGTGAGGAGGAGAGAGAGGAGCAGGCGCCACAAACTCTGAGTAAGAACTCAATCATGGTTTTATAACAAGGAGATTCTGAGAAAACTGGCTTGAGGGATTTGTTGCAAGAGACCTAAAGGAGGATAGGGTACCTATATATATAGGTGCAGGGAAGAGATGGGGCGAGGAGAGTGGTGGCCGAAAACTTGGGAAATAAGAAATTAGGCATTTCCTTAATTCTTCACAAAACTAAATGAATAGGGGCTCTTTTGATGAGGAATCCTTCTTCGAATCTAACAAAACAAAAATCAAAGAAAATGATCAAGAAATGATCGAGAAAAACCCCAAAAATTGGGCCCTCTGGCCGCAGTTACTGTTCACCCTCGACCCAACGAAGGTGACGACACACGGGTCGACCGATCACCGATCCAATGGCTCAGATCATGCGTGCCAACTAAAAAAATGTGACATTTAATTCTATTCCAAATAATTTTTGAATAAAGTGAAAATGTAATTATTTTCCTTTTTCTCTCTCCTCTTTTAAGGGTGCAAACGAACACCAAATTAAGTGAAATTTGACAGACAGTCTACTTTTGATATGAGGAATATGAATATGTAAGTAGATTATACTTTTAAGAACTTTTTATGTGTTAAATAAATCAAGACTTATTTTCTCTTTCCTCCTTCATTAATGGTTATAAGATTATCCAAATTTGATGAAACTTCACCCACAAGTCACATTAAGTGTCTTGGATAGGAATTTGCCATAAATTTTACATGTTGGAGTTGTTTTTATATTTATTAAATATTTTGAAGGTTCTACACCCTTTCACTCTCCTAATTTAACATGTATATTAAAGATTATCCAAATCACATGAAAATTCACCCAAAGGATATTTTTAATGTTTAGGTCACACATTTGGAATTCGTTGCCCAATTTGATGACATTAGATATTTTATTTCTCTTTCTTAGCTTATTTCCTATTTTCCTTTAATAAAGACTTTTATATCCATATATACTTTCCAAAATGGGTGATATTTGGCTCCTAAGTAACTTTTAAATCAAGGAAACTAAATTGTATATGAAATTATCTTGTGGGTTTTCCTTTTTATGATTTTTGAACAATTCCTTTCATATATTCACCTTTTATCCAATTATTACATTTTTTGTCTCATTTATGTATATTTGAGAGTTTCTCTTCTTTTTCTTATTCTAAAAGGTCCTAGAAAGTTCTAGCAAGAATTCCTTAATTATTTTTATTACTTAAGTGGACAAATGCACATCAGGCCCATTACTTAGATTTCTATTGAGGTTATTGTGCATTAAACCCTTTATTGGCATAAAAGGTGAACAAATGTCCACTAAACTACCATAATATCCACAAATTAAACAGAAAGGCCAAGAAGGATAGAAATGAAAGGAAAAGATGGGAAAGAGAAACAAAAGACAAAATGTCCAAGATTCGGTATGTTACATCACTCCACCCTTAAAGAGGATTTCGTCTCCAAAATCACAAACAAGGAGGGAAGAGTGAGTGTGCAACATCTCATCACAAAACTTCAGGTTATTCCTCCAACCATAAAACTTCCACCAAAACTTTCATAACAACTCCTCATAGGTCAAGTTCTCAAGGATCACCTAGGTTCCACTATTAAGATTCCTTTTATGAGATTTACCATTATTTACATTTTTGTCTCATTAATATTATATTTATTGGGAAAAAATTATTATTATTATTCTTTTAATTATGTCATGTCATATGCACTTTGTTGCTAAAAGAGTTATATTTCATTATCAACCATGAAACATTATATATATATATATATATATCCCATTTATCTTATTAAGAATTTTAGCACAATTAGGGGTTACTCAATTATCTGAATATCTATATTTAACCATTATCCTTAATAATTTGGATTTAAACTCATTTTCCTTATATTATCATTATATTAATTATAACAAATTATTTTGCATGAGATAAGACATTTTATTCAATTCATGGTTAAGTATACAATTATTCCATTAATGTCACATTAGTTACTCATATTCATATTAAACATTCTCACATTGCCACATTACCTTTCTTGTTCACATTAATGTCTTCATTAATCATCTTTTCATATTTATTCACATCTTATTATTGATTACTCACATTTGTGTGAATCCAATTACTTCTGAATCATATTGAAGACATTATATGTATTTTAGTGATCAAGGTTGGACATATGTCATATTAAGGATTTGATTCTCATACCAAGACATGATTAGGTGATTAATGCCATGTGTATTAGAGAAAAAGGAGATATGTATTTCAGATTTGATGACTTGATTAATCTATGATTAGGTGGATATATATCATTTATGTGTATCAAAGTATGTTATTTATTTATGACACCTAATGTCACTAATATATCATTAATGACATTAAGGATTCATATATTAAGGTTGATGATTACATCTTAGGATTTAGGTTAACATGATCATTACTTTCACAAAAAACATTCTTAGAATGTATTAAGTTCAAGATTAGGTTACAATTATCTTGCACATCATATCATTAGGGTTTATTGGTTCATGACATGGTTAGCATCATGCTTATTCATTATTAGTATTAATATTTGAATTATTCATATTATGTGCATTAGGTATTTATTAGGGCTCAAACACATGAACTATTCATTAGATGACCATTATATTTTCATTCGTATATAAACAAGCATGTTAAGATTTCATATATAACTTGTTTGGTCAAAACTCAGGATTCAAGCACAACAACCTCCTAATTATGGGGTTAGGGTTTCCAAAGATAGAGTGGCTAGATATCGAGATGTCATAGGGTTCTGTACCCTTAAAGAGGATTTCTTCCTTAAAATCTGACTACCCAAACATCATCAAACTAACTACTCTACACCCCTTAAAAGGTTTGGCCTACCAAGCCAAACTGAACTATAAGTTAAGGGTTAAACTAACTAACCATGTATTAGATCCATCATGCTTCCACTGCACACCCTGATGGCTTACTCAACACAAAGCCCCAAAGTTTAGGTTCTTAAGGATGTACTATCCAAACATGTGGCCCTAAGAGACATAAGGTAACAATATAAGGTACCAATCCCTAAACAAGTCATCATCATTCTAGGATTCCCAAAGATGTTCAATATAGAGGTCCAAGGTTATTATTTCCCTAAAGCATACTATTTTAGAAAATCCATATCACCTCAGGACAGGCCGATATAACAAGGATCTAGGAGTCCTTGTAAACCAAGCTACTATCACAGAGAAAAATATTGCCAGTCCCTAGAACCTGATCCTTTCTAGACACCTTTGCTACAACTTCATACCCTGCTAGTAGCCTAAAGGAAAACCTACACAACATCAAGATACCATGATTAATTATGCATATTTAAGTTATAAGTATTTTAGGTTTATACATCATAATGCTAATGTAGAACTACAGGATCCTAAATCAACCTTTCATCATATATAGATCAACTCTAGGGCAAACATGTCACTTGAAGGGTAACTATGTAAGACAAGGTTACTAACTAGGGAGATAAAATTGAAATAGTCAGATTTCGACTACCATGGGCTCTAATACCATGCTGTAAAGAGGCTAGCTCACCTCCTAACTAAAATTTAAAGGAAATACAAAACATCCACTTTTTCCAAGAAAAATAGACCATGTGGAATGTATGTATAATATTCTAAGTAAATAAGCATGATTTAGATACATATAAAATGTCAATAGAAACGGAAAGAAACTATTTATTACATTGCTTATGAACTTTTATTCACTACATAAGTTTCTTTTAAAAGGAAAACAACATAAAAGAAACTATGGGATAGCAATAAGCAACCTAGTCATCCTTGGTAGTAAAACTTGAATCTACTACTCACGAACTTGGTCCTCTTGGCCTTGTTCAACACCTTGATCTATCCCTGGGTGGTTGGGAAAGAACCCAGCAAAAGGGAAAGAAAAATAAGGTGTGTCAGAGAAAATGAACAAGAACAAAAGATAAGAAAACTAAAAGGAAATAGGGATAAGATGTCATCATAAGATGAAAAAGTTAAAAGAATGAGGCATAAGTAAATAGATGCTTTCCATAGCAAAAATAGTAAAAAATGTTGAATGCATGATTATTATTGATTACCTAAACTATGTAGGGTTGAGGAACCAACCTAACATCAACCAATAGGTGAGGGAGAGTAACACATTCCAAACACCTACAATTTTCTATATTGGGGAGAGTAACACATTCCCTAGGGAAAATTTACATATGCCATATCTATGGGGGGTTGTACAAAGTACCACTAATCTAGTTTAATAGTCTAATAAAATCAACATGCTAAGAAATATGGCAGGTAAAAGAATAAAGTAATTACAGACATGGCAGTGGGGTACAAGATCCAAGGAATAAACATTAAAATAGATTTTGAGGCAATTATAACTAAGGAATTGTGAAAAGGAAAATTAGGGTTTAATGATAGCCCCATTAGGGAAACTAGGTCAAGTTAAAAAATTTCACAACTTAGGTGTAAGGAAAGAGCATAACTTATCTTAAGAGATCCAATCACTCCTTCTTCACTACTTTAATCAGTTCCAAAGATTGATTTCCTATTTTTAATGTTTAAGCATGAATTAGGGTTCATTATGTACATTAATGTAAATAAAACCCTACTTTTAGATTTTTCACATAAAACTCCAATTTATACTCTAAAAACATCACCACCAATCTTATAAGGTTCTCCTAATCAAGAAAACATATAATTTTGTATATTTTGGAGTTATGAGTATTAAAGTACGTTTTTGGTGATTTCTAACTAATTAATTCATTTTCTAGAAAATCACCTTACAACAAAACTCAAAATCAATGCTTGGGGATATTTTTATTGGAAAGATCACATTTTTATAAGTTTAGAACATATTTTACTTTTATTTTTAGAGAATCAAATCAAAAGATATGATTTTTGCAAAATCAACCAATCAGAAGAAGACACGTCATCCAAAGAGGCAAGAGAGGCAAAGAGACAGAGCGAGGGAGGAGGAGTCCTGACCCTAGATGACTAGGCCCAATTGGCTTCCGCCAAGTTGCGGGTCAGGGTCCTCGTTGACCCGTCCCCAAAAAAGAAGAACATGGATAAATGACCCTTTTACCCCTAGCGAGGAAATGAAAAGAAGAGAGCAAGTGAAGGCATTATGGGGAACTCGGCAAGGGGCATCTTCTCCTAGGATGGGCCACGCCATGGCCATGGCCATGGCCAAGGCCTCCGCAAGTAGAAGATTGCACATATTTGGGAGAATTTGAGAATCATGACCAAACGAAGAAATGTGGGTACCGAAAGAAATCCAAGACCAAACCAAACTCAACCATACATGTAATTCGACTGAAGGTGGGGAGGAGAGAGAGCAACAGGTGACACAAACTCTGAGTAAGAGCTCAATCATGGCGGTAGAGCAAGGAGATTCTGAGCAAATTGGAATGAGGGATTTGTTGCAAGATACCTAACGGAGGCTAGAGTACACATATATATAGGTGTAGGGAAGAGATGGGGCGTGGAGAGTGGTGGCTGAAAAGCTTGAGAAAAAAGAATTTAGGCATTTCCTCAATTCTTCATGAAACCAAATGAGTAGGGTCTCTTTAGATGCGGAATCCTTCTCCTAATCTAAAGTAACAAAAATCAAGGAAAATGATAGAGAAATGATCAAGAAAAACTCCAAAAATTGGGCCATAAGGCCGCAGTTACTATTCACCCTCGACCCTAATGAAGATGATGACACATGCGCCATCCTATCTCCTATCCAACAGCTTGGATCGTGCATGCCAACTAAAAAAATTTACATTTAACCCTTTACCACCAACTCATCCTCTCTACCGCAGACAGGAATTGATCCTTAGTTTTTCTCAAGTACTTTAGGATGTTCTTAATAGCTATCCAATGGCTCTCACTGGGACCTGACTGATATCTTCTCGTCATGCTCAAAGCATACGAGGCATTTGGATGAGTACATGACATTGCGTATATGATATATCCAGTTGTAGAAGCATATGGAATCTTATTCATGCGCTCCCTTTCTTCATAAGAATTGGGACATTGAGCTCTAGAGATGGAGACACCATGATACATGGGTAGGTGGCCTCTCTTTGAGATCTCCATGTTGAACTTCTTCAACACTTTGTCAATGTATGCAATTAGATCTATCTCTCTAGATCTTGATTCCTAGGATGTAGGACACTTCTCCAAAGTCCTTCATTGAGAATGTATTTCCTAGCTAGGTCTTTAACACATCTAAAGTAGGTATGTCATTCCCCATCAATAGTATGTCATACACATACAATATGAGAAATAAAATCATGTTCCCACTAACCTTGTTGTAAACACATGGTTCATCTTCTTATTGATTAAAGCCAAACTCATTGACTGTTCTGTAAAATCGAAGATTCCAGCCCTAAGATGCTTGCTTCAATCCATAGGTTGACTTTTGTAAATTATAGATTTTATTTGCATCCTTTGGATTCATAAAACCCTCACGTTGTCTCATGTACACATCCTCAAGAATATTCCCATTAAGGAATTTGGTTTTAACATCCATTTGTCAAATCTCATAGCCATGATAAGTTGTAATGGAAAGCATCTCTTGATGGACTTAGTCATGGAAACTAGAGAAAAAGTTTCATCATAGTCAATACCTTGAACTTGTTTGAAACCCTTTGCAACCAATAGACTTTTGCAAGTTTTTACATTACCATCCATGTTGGTCTTCTTCTTGAATACCCACTTACACCCTAGGGTTTTACCCCTTCCCTTGGATCTAATAAGGTCCATACTTTGTTGGTGTACGTGAGTTCCATCTCAAATCTCATGGCCTCAAGTGACATCCACATATTCTTCAATTAGACATGAGAACCATAATAGAAAACTTAAATAATTTTCAATGTGTTCAAGTAAAGTATATTAATAGGAAAATACCAAAGAGAGATGGGAGATATAATATACAGGCATGGGCGAGATAACCAACACAGTAATATTTATTGTGGTAAAAAACATATTGTAGTGTGTGGGTGAGAGAGATAGATAGATAGAACATAATTTGATAACACATGGAATGTTGTAATTTATATTTGGTTGAGACTTAATATAAGAATGACCTGTAGTAAATAATTAAAGACAATGGTATAATGGGTATATGCAAATATGAAAATATTATGATTAATCAAAAATGTTATGAATATTATAAGTATTGTTGGAGATTTGAATTCCTCCATGGACTAGGTAAAAATATAATTAGACAAAAATTCTATGGAATGAATAATTTCTTTTAATTGTCATTCTTGGGAAATATGTCATAATGAATATAGTTGATGTAGTTGTACTACTTCATATTTGGCCTAAAGTAAACTATAAATATTCCTATAATATCTTTTCTAAGACACATTGTTGATATTCCAAACACATCACATTCCTTTTTTAGTATTATAAGTGAGGGGAAATAATTGGATAGTAAAGCGTGACTATGATTCCTATTACATCAATATTTTCAATGATAGGAAAGATTCATAACCAAATTTTATCTATTTGTAGTTAGAAATTAAATTCGTCTCTTTAAATTAATCCTTAATAAATATTTATATTATTTTACATTAACAAAAGATAAAAATATAGTACTTGTGTAGACATAAAAATTAAGAGAGAAAAAATTGACTTTAGAGATATTGTATAATAAAATGTCAATATATAGTGACAAGAAATGAGCAAGTTGCATGGTAAGAATATAAAAGTGATATACTTAAATTTAACATTGCAATGTTATTCATTTTAAGCATTAATATGTCTAAATAAAAATATAATTTAGGCTTGACCTTCATATTTCTAATAATAGAAAATTTTCTCCACAAATAAGAATAGAATTTTTGTTTTATTAAATAAATCCTTAAGATTGGATCACACATTTAGTCAAAATAATTTTGGTGTTCAAGTCATTGTCAAAACATAATATCAATGTAATTGGTATCTATGTATCTATGGGTATGGGTTTTGAAGAGTGAAAAATGTATGGTTTTCACTTTTATGTATATCAACTAATATCTAGATATCATAAAATATAATTGAGTTTAATTATTATACATGATTGAAAATCTTCAAGTGTTAAGAAGTAAATATGTTATCAAACTTAAAACATAAGTTTAGAAATAGTATACCCAACTTCATATCATTCAAGTATATATTTAGCAATGTTTAGACTTGAAGTCAAAAATGAAAGATGGAATAAAGTACAAACAAACCATATATGAATATATGATGCGTATATTTAAAGAAATAGACTACCACAATTATGGGGACTTATTTTAAAAGGATGATTCTTTTTTCTCTTGGAAATGTGGGAATCTTAAATAGAGATAAAAATCATTTTTGTCTTTTCTTTTCTCTCAAACAACTTGTCGTTATTATGCCGAACATAAGAATTAGAATATGTATAGAAATGTTGAAAAAATATGATAGTTGGACTCCATAAGAAGAATGATGAAATAAATATATGATAGTAATAAAAAATATTCACTGTTGGAGAATATGTGCATCTATGTAGAAAGCATTACATTTAATTTGATCAAATACAAAAGTAGAAAATATCTTATCATCATGAAGGAACAACAAACACACTAATGTAGAGCATGTCGCTCTAGTGGAGATGGGATATCTTTCTATAAAATAGACCTCATCACTAAAGAAGTATTTTTTTGTCAAATAATTGTAGGGTACCTGAGAAATGATAAGGGAATTATTGATTATGATAAATCATTTATCTTTCATGACAACATTACAATAGACCATTACATTCTCTTCTGAGTGATTGATTGATTCAGTGCTTCATGTCGATTTGTATACTTGTATGAGTTACTTTTCATTCTTTAAGAGAAATAACAACACGAACTCTCTCAGTCACTAAGTTCACATGTATATGGGGAAATTTCAAGCTTTATCAGAACACTAAGAAGACATTCAAAACTAATAAAGGTAGTATATAAATGGAGTCACAGATATATAGGAGGGGACGCGAAAGGATAGATCATGTAATAAAAACACGAGGGGATAGGGGATGGAGAAAACATAAAGAGGGAAATAAGGAAAAATATGATTCATATTATACATGAGTTCCAAGGTATGGGTGGAAAGGGGATTTATATGTGTTTCTTGTAGCACTTCTTAAATGATTATGTTACCATTATAATGCATCTTTACACATTTATACTTAAATAAATTTGTATGGATAAGTGTTGGGTACATATTCGAATACTAAACATTGATTGTGTATGAAATGACAACTTTATAATAGTTGACATATAATGAGAAATCTCTTCATTTTATTCATGTGGGTCCATGTCCATCTACCATCCCCTTTTACTAATTATTAGACATGGTCTTCCATCCATTGTACTTTCTTCTAATTCATTATAGTTCTCTGTGTCCACTGTTCATTGTTTTGATATATTTCATAGTCCTTCTTTATCCACAACACTTACTCACATTAGATGTTCTTTATGTGTGGTAGTTGTTTCTACACCTCCCCATATATGTCTGAACTAAATGAGTGAAATAGGACATGTATGAGTACAAGATGAAGCATGATGAAAGTATTACATGCGACGAACATTCAATATAGTCAGGGAACACAATAAAAATAGGTTAAAATATTTAGAAACATGAGATGATGAACGGAAAGAGGTTGTAGTAAACTGAAAAAAGGGATAATGGATTGTGAAATTAGATTTAAATCGTAAAGAAAATAATTTATGAAGAGACATTAAATTAAATAGGCAGAGACTTTTTGAAAATGTACTATCATAATGCTATATTTCCTACACATATATTTGTTTATTTAAAATATAAACTACATGTACATACATGGAATAGTGAGGTTGGCTACCTCTAATGGTCTCCCATGAAGGGACGATTGGATACTTGTAATGGTCTTCAATGAAGAGACTCGAGTTCTTACATAAAGAAATATTTCTCAACTTTGTTAACCCTTTTGGACATATGGCCTCTACCATGAACTGTGGGAGACGAGGGGGTGGGGGAGAGAATATTCCCTCTTAATTCAAAAAATATGTGTTGTTTCATGGAAAATTCACTTTATAGAGTATATCGGTAAATAATAAATAAAATATCTTATCTACAAAAAGTATTTAGACATTTGTCAATGTACATTACATGCATTGTTGACACTAAATTTGTAGTATTATGTAAGAATATACCAATCATTGTTTCCTTTTATACTTGCTAATATATTAAACAATATGAATATTACATTATATATATATATATATGCACCGTCCCCACCCTATGCACATACACACACAAACACACAAACACATATATATGCCGTAAGGTGTGGCTCAAGTGGTCAAGCACGGTATCCCCTAACAAAGGGACTCGGGTTCGAATCTGAGTTGCTGCCTTGATTTACTACCCTCCCTGGCGTTCGACCTCCGCCACGGGTGTGGGGGGGATCTTTCTACCTTAATCCCATACATACCTACACATACATATATAATGATAGATCTCATGTTAAGATGGGGGACTCCCCCCAACGACTTTTATAAGTTTATGAATATGATTGGGTTAAAAGTTGTTAATTAATCTACTTTATTATGTTTGACCACTTCTAATTTGATATGCCCCCCCAACTATTTTCCAATGATGGTTATTTTGTACTTTATGAGTTAAACAATACAATAGGAATTCTCTATTGTTTTAAATCTTTTTTAATATTTACTCGCTAAAGTAATACATTAGATTTTTTTTCAATTTGTGTTGCTTTTAGAATTACAAAAAAGATTTCTTGTGCTATTTCCAATCACAATTTCTATTAAGTTTTGTTTATAAAAATAATGAATATGATTTAGTTGAAAGGTATTAAGTAATCTTCTTTATTGAGTTCATAGTTTCTTATTTGATAACCCCCAAGAGTGTTCCATTGATGGTTCTTTTCTTTTCAAGTTAAATAATGCAACAAAAAATCTCTATCATTTCACTCCTTTCTGACAATTACTCAGTAATTTAGTGCACTCATAGATTTCTTTTCAATTTGCATTAATTTTACAATTGTGAAGATGATTTGTTGCGCTATTTCCGTTTACATTTCTATTCCATTTTGATTTTTTAGTGTAATTTTTCTCTCTTTCTCCTCGGGTCTTTTGTTAATTATCATTATCCAAAATAGTTCATGTAAATAAGGGAAACAATGGACCTCTATAATTCTATCTATAAAAATCCAATATTGAATGTGTCACACTCTGTATTTTGTTAAACAAGCGTCAACATGATATGTTAGGTATTGATAGGTATAGATATTTTCAAACAGAGTTTCACAACATTGTTCAAAGGTCACTTTCCATATTGTTTAAGTGACCAATACAATCTTTACCTTTTTGCAACACACATAGGTGTAGACAACCACACAGGTCAAAGAGAAACAAAGTCGATTCTTATGCCTAATTCTTGACTGATTTCTTCATTATTCACCGTCAACGTATGACGGAGTGACGGAACTCATCTTTTGTTAATTTTATTCATTTATCTTACGTGTCATTTTATATAACTTGCTTATTTTCCTCTATAACTGTTGAAATTTTTTTATATTCACTTGGTATTGCCATAGCATAACTTGCTAACACAAACTACATAATTCATTTTCCATATTGAAAGAGATATTGTAAGTTCATTGTCCATATTGAAAGAGAGATTGCAAATTCATCGTAGTATTAAGATAAATTTCTCATTGATAATTTTATTGTCCATATTGAAAGAAAAATTGCAAATCCAATCGACACTGATTCTATTATTGAGGATTTTGAAAACATTAAAGAGATAAATATAATATTTCAAAATTTTAGATTTATATCGTGTCATAAATTTCATTATATTTTCTTTTGTATCTAATCTATCATTGCACTTGAAGTACAAAAATTATTTGAATGTTAGTTTTTTGAAATTTTAAGATGGATACAGTTGACTATTTCATAGTACATTATGCCTTCCCCCCAATATTTCACTCCAAGATATGCCACAGTACACACACACGCACACCCGCACACACACATATCAAAAACATTAAAGAGAGAAATATAATATTTTAAAATTTTAGACTTATTTCATGTCATAAATTTCATTATATTTTCATTTGTATCTAATCTATCATTGCACTTGACGTATAAAAATTATTTGAGTCTTAGTTTTTTGAAATTTTGAGATGGATATAGTTGACGAATTCATAGTACATAACGCCCCCCCCATTTATTTCACTCTAAGCTCTACCATTGTACACACACACACACGCACATACACACACACACACACACACTCTCTCTCTCTCTCACACACACACACAGATATATATATATATATATATATATATATATATATATATATAAATTTTTCTGTGTACATATGTATGTATATTTTTTTGTGTGTGTATATATTATCAACATCTAAATCTCAATCCCAACCATGTTGGGGATGTCTACATGGTCCTTTTTTTCCAATCAGCTCTGTCACGGGCCATACTTTGTTCAAGATGTAAAGATTCAAATATCATTTTATAAGTTCTTCCCAAGTTAATTTAGATCTTCCTATGGTTCTTTTCATTGAGTTAGACATAATAACCATACTTTTAGTATGTGAATTTGTCGATTGGCGTTTCATATATCCATGTTGAGTTTTGTGGAGGCAACAAGCACAACATAAACTATAATTTTTTCCACATATCCTATGAGTAGATCTCATCGACAACAATGTAGTTGGAAAGAGGGTGCAATGATATACCTCATCACCGAGTAGGTCCGGAGATGTCCCTTCACCCGATAATTTTTGTCGCTCCTAGAATGCATACATGGTCCTCACTTGTCTTCGGAATGCAGGAAACTCAAAATTTGTGTCTCTACATTGTCCACTTGCATGGATGGGAACTCCATGTCATACTTCTTAAGCTGGTGTAAAGGTGTAGCCTTCTGCTTGATGATGTGCTAGCGTCGATTTCTCTCCTTCTCTTCTACAGGGGGACGATGATGACTAGTTTTCACATACTAGAGCATGTATCGAAGAGTATATAATACGGTCGTCATGCCCCTATAAATAACATAAGAAAGGAAGTAGGGTTTCCAAAAAACCCTTGGAAAAAAATGCTTCAACCACTCATGGACAATGAAAAGAATATAATGGAATAAATTAATTAACCAATTAATCATATTAATTGATTAACTAATTCTCATCATCTGGATCTACTCATGGCTCAGTATTATCTAGGAAGTTTAATAATTAATTCTAATTGTCTTAAACATCTTAACGAATTAATTTAGATTATATTCTAATATTATTCTAATATACTACCTCAACGTTTTTGTAATCAATATGATTCGGAACATTTCCAATCACATCCATAATTAGACTCCTAATCCAATCACATCATATCTGTGTGACCCAGTAGGGTCCGAAATTATGTTGACAGTGATATTCATAATCATGCTATGATTTTACAAGCAATGATTGGTAACTAGCAAGACTTCATTACTATCCAAGTAATTGGATAAGTTGGAGAATAACTTAACCTATCATATGTGATTGGTGTTGCAGTGATTGTATAATTCTTTTGTCTTTGATATCCAGACTGAACTTGAGGCATGGAATCATCAACCTCTTCATAATTCAATCTATGTTCCTTGACCTAAGGCAGTCAGTCTCAAATATGTGTATGCTCAATATCACATATTGACTCAAACTAGCATGGTCATTCATTTTTTAGTCTTCCTTATCAAGTGGTCAGGATAACAAACTCTTATAGGAGGGACAATTCCCATCTACATCACTCACATACATCCCCATGTGTCATAGTGCACCTGAGAAACACCTTTTTGGTTACCCTTATTCAAGATCATGGTAGATGACGCCAAAGAACACCAAACAACATGTGATGAGTGTAGTGATTTTAGGTCTAAGAACCACAATCACCAGCATCACTATGAGAGATGACTCTGACTACCAATCTTGGTTTCCATATGTTACTCTCAAGTTGAGTCTGTCTGATACAGTATTATCTAATAAGTATCTATGTTCTTGGTTTGATATCACATATCATGAGTAATGAGATTTTGTCATCAACCAACACAAACTCTAGTCTTATGTGTTGGTGTTGTCTATTAGTCTTCCACAATAATATCTGACCAGGGACATAACAAGAATGCATATACTAGTCATATGTATGATCTCATCATTGAGGTCCTCAACCCGAAGACATACGTCATCTACTAATATCATTATTTAGACATTTATTATGTTACTCATACTGAATAAACGTAATAAATTGGAAGATTGCCTTTTGTTACTAATCAAATCATTACAAGATATGCCATCACAATCATCATATGATTGACTCTCTAGCCATACATAACAACAGACTTCCACATGCACAAAGAGCCAATCACCCATGGACTTAATCCCAAGTTATCTAACATGACCTTCATGCTTCTACTATGAAAGTTCTTTTGTCAAGGGGTGAGCCACATTTCTCTCGGTTGGTACTATGCAAATATTCACATTTCCTCATTCTATGATTTCTCATATGAAATGGAATTGTGTTTGTATATGCTTGGAATGCTAATGCAATCTAGGTTCCTTAGCTTGTGCAATAGCTCCATGGTTGTCACAATATAGCTCAATTGCATCGCTGATTCTTGGAACCATCCCAAGTTCTAAGACGAACTTTTAATCCAAAAAGCCTCCTTTGATGCATTGGATGCAGCAATATACTCATCCTCCATTATATAATCCGAAATTGTATCTGTCTTGGAACTCTTCCCGCTCACATCTTGTAAAGAGGTGAGATCATCTCCTTACTAAAATTTAAAGGAAATACAAAACATCCACTTTTTCCAAGAAGAATAGACCATGTGGAATGTATGTATAATGTTCCAAGTAAATAAGCATGATTCAGATACATATAAAATGTCAATAGCAGCAGAAAGAAACTAGTTATTACATTGCATATGAACTCTTGTTCCCTACATATGTTTCTTTGAAATGGAAAACAACATAAAAGAAACTATGCAATCTAGCAACAAACAACCTAGTCATCCTTGATAGCAAAACTTGAATCTACTAATCCTAAACTTGGTCCTCTTGGCCTTGTTCAACACCTTGATCAATCTCGGGGTGGTTGGGAAAGAACCCAGCAAAAAGGAAAGAAAAACAAGGTATGTGTCAGAAAAAATGAACAAAAATAAAAGATAAGAAAACTAAAAGGAAATAGGGCAAAGATACCATCATAAGATGAAAAAGTCAAAAGAATGAGGCGTAAGTAAATACATGCTTTCCATAGAAAAAATATTAAAAAGGTTGCATGTATGATTATTGTTGACTACCTAAACTATGTAGGGTTGAGGCACCTACCTAACCTCAACGAATAGGTGAGGGATAGTAACACATTCCAATTACCTATAATTTTCTATATTGGGGAGAGTAACACATTCCCCAGGGCGAACTTACACATGCCCTATCTATGGGTGGTTGTACAAAAGTACCACTACTCTAGTTTAATAGTCTAATAAAATCAACATGCTAAGAAATATGACAAGTAAAAGCATCAAGTAATTATAGACATGGCAGTGGGGTACAAGACCCATGGAATAAACATTAAAATACATTTTGAGGCAATTATAACCAAGGAATTGTCAAAAGGAAAAGTAGGGTTTAATGATGGCCTCATTAGGGAAACTAGGTCAAGTTACAAATTTTCCAAACTTAGGTGTAAGGAAAGAACATACCTTATCTTAAGAGATCCAATCACTCCTTCTTCGCTACCTTAATTGATTCCAAAGATAGATTTCCTATTTTCAATGTTAAAGCATGAATGAAGGTTCATTATGTACATTAATGTAAAGAAAACCCTACTTGTGGACTCTTCACACAAAACTCCAATTTAGACTTTGAAAACTTCACCACCGATCTTATTAGGTTCTCTTGATTAAGAAAATATATAATTTTGTATATTTTGGAGTTATGAAGTTAAAGTACATTTTAGGTGATTTCTAACTAATTAATTCATTTTCTAGAAAATCACTTCGACAAGACTCAAAATCGTTGCTTGGAGATATTTTTATTAGAAATATCACATCTTTTTTATTTCAAAACCTATTTTATTTTTATTTTTAGACTATCGAATCAATAGATATGATTTTTGCAAAATTGGCCAATTAGAAGAAGACACATCATCCAAACAGGTAAGAGAGACGAAGAGAGAGAGAACGAGGGAGAAGGAGACCTGGCCCCAGGTGACTTGGCCCAATCAGCTGTAGACAAGTCATGGGTCAAGGGTCTCGTTGACCCGTCCCAAAACAAGAAGAACACGACTAAATGACCCTTTTACACCTGGCGAGGAAACGAAAAGAAGAGAGCAAGTGAGGGCATTGTCGGGAACTCGACAATGGGCATCTTCTCCTCGTACATGCCACTCCATGGCCAAGGCCTTCACAAGAAGAAGCTTACACAAATTTGGGTGAATATGAGAATCACGACCAAACGAAGAACCGAGGGTACTGAAAGAAATCCAAGTCCAAACCAAACTCAAGCATACCTATAATTTGGTTGAAGGTGGGGAGGAGAAACAGAAGCATGCACCACAAACTCTAACCAAGAAATCAATCATAGTGGTAGAGTGAGGAGATTCTGAGCAAATTAGTGTGAGGGATTTGTTGTAAGAGACCTAACGGAAGCTAGGGTACCTATATATATATATATATATATATATATATATATATATATATATATATATATATATATATATATATATATAGGTATGGGGAAGAGATGGGGCAAGGAGAATGGTGGCCGAAAAGCTTGGGAAACAAGAAATTAGGTGTCTCCTTGATTCTTCACAAAACTAAATTAGTAGGGGCTCTTTAGATGAGGAATCCTTCTCCAAATCTAATGCAACAAAAATCAAGGAAAATGACCAAGAAATGATCGAGAAAAACCCCAAAAATCGGGCCCTTTGGCCGCGGTTAATGTTCACCCTCAACCCAACAAATATGACGACACGTGGGCCGTCTGATCACCAATCCAATGGCTCAGATCGTGTGTGTCAACTAAAAAAGTGACATTTAATTCTATTCCAAATAGATTTCGAATAAAGTGCAAATGTAATTATTTTCCTTTTTCTCTCTCCTCTTTTAAGGGTGTAAATGAACTCTAAATTAAGTCAAATTTGACACCTAGTCTATTTTCTTTATGAAGAATCTGAATATTCAATTAGATTTACCTTTTAAGAACTATTAATGTGTTAAATAAATCAAAAGTTATTTTCTCTTTCCTCCTTCATTAATGGTTATTAGATTCTCCAAATTTGATGAAACTTCACCCACAATTCACATTTAGTGCCTTGGATACGAATTTTCCATCAGTTTTACATGTTGGGGTTGTTTGTATATTTATTTAATATTTTGAAGGTTCTACATACTTTCTCTCTTCTGAGTTAACATGTATATTAAATATTATCCAAATTACATGAAAATTCACCCAAAGGCTATTTTAATGTTTAGATCACGAATTTGGCATTAGTTGCCCAATTTGATGACATTAGATATTTTATTTCTCTTTCTTAGCTTATTCCTATTTTCCTTTAATAAAGACTTTTATAAACATATAGACTTTCCAAAATGGGTGACATTTGGCTCCTAAGTAACTTTTAAATCAAGGAAATGAAATTGCATATCAAATTATCTCGTGGATTTTCCTTTTTATGATTTTTAAACAATTCCTTTCATATATTGACCTTTTATCCAATTATTACATTTATTGTCTCCTTTATGTATATTTGAGAGTTTCTCTTCTTTGTCTTATTCTAAAAGGTCCTAGAAAGTGCTAGCACAAATTCCTTCATTATTTTTATTAATTTAGTGGACAATTACACATCAGGCCCATTACATAGATTTCTACTGATGTAATTGTGCATTAAACCCCTTTATTGGAATAAAAGGTGAACAAATGTCCACTAAACCACCATAATATCCAAAAATTAAATAGAAAGGCCAAGAAGGATAGAAATGAAAGGAAAAGATGGGAAAGAGAACCAAAAGATAAAATGTTCAAGATTCTTTATGTTACAACACCCCACCTCTTAAAGAGGATTTCGTCCCCGAAATCACAAACAAGAAGGGAAGGGTGAGTGTGCAACATCTCATCACAAAACTTTAGGTTATTCCTCCAACCATAAAACTTCCACCAAAAATTTCACTAACAACTCCTCATAGGTTAGGTTCTCAAGGATCACCTAGGTTCCACTATTAAGATTCATTTTATGAGATTGAACATTATTTACATTTTTGGCTCATTAATATTATATTTATTGGGATATTAGCTTATCATTATTATTCTTTTAATTATGTCATGTCATATTCACTTTGTTTCCTAAAGCATTATAATTAATTATCATCCATGAAACATTATATATATATATATATATATATATATTTCTCATTTATCTTATTAAGAATTTTAGCACAATTAGGGGTTACTCAATTATATGAATATTTATATTTAACCATTATCCTTAATTTTAGACTTCATTTTCCTCATATTATCACGATATTAATTATAACAAATAATTTTATATGAAATAAGACATTTTATTCAACTTGTGGTTAAGTAAACAATTATTCCATCAATGTCACATTAGTTACTCATATTCATATTAAACATTGTAACATTGCTAGATTACCTTTCTTGTTCACATTAATGTCTTCATTAATCATATTTTCATATTTCTTCACTTCTTATTATTGATTGTGCACATTTGTGTGAATCCAATTACTTCTGAATCATATTGAATACATTATATGTATTCTAGTGATCAAGGTTGGACATACGTCATATTAAGGATTTGATTCTCATTCCAAGACATGAATAGGTAATCAATGAGATGTGTATTATAGAACAAGGAGATTTGTATTTCAGATTTTATGAGTTGATTAATCTATGATTAGGGTTTATTGGTTCATGACATGGTTAACATCATGCTTATTCATTATTAGTATTATATGTTAATGGTTCATATTATGTGCATTAGATCTTTATTATGGGTTTATAAAACACATGAAATATTCATTAGATGACCATTATATGTTCATTAGTATATAAACAAGCATGTTAAGGTTTCAACTATAACTTGTTTGGTCAAAACTCAAGATTCAAGCACAACAACCTCCTAAGTATGGAGTTAGGGTTTCAAAAGATATAGTAGATGTCATAGGGCTCCATCCCCTTAAAGAGGATTTCTTCCTCAAAATCTGACTATCAAAACATCATCAAACTAACTACTCTAAACCCCTTAAAGGCTTTGACCTACCAAGCCAAACTAAACTATAGGTTAAGGGTTAAACTAACAAACCATGTATGAGGTCCATAACGCTTCCAATGGGCACTCTGATGGCTTACTAAACACCAAGCCCCAAAGTCTAGGTTCTTAAGGATATACTATCCAAACATGTGTCCCTAAGAGACATAAGGTAACAATATAAGATATCCATCCCTAAACAAGTCATCATCATTCTAGGGTTCCCAAAGATTCTCAGCATAGAGGTCTGAGGTTATTATTACCCTGAAGCATACTATTTTAGACAATCCATATCAGCTCAGGCCAAGTCGGTATCATATGGATCGAGTGGTAATGTAAGGAACTGATGTAGCAATAATTAAAAAAAGAAGAGTAGGGATAATCAAGTACAAATAACATTCCCATGCAACCTTCTTTCTAAGAGTGGATACATACAACAAAAATTCACACTATTGGTTTAATCTCAAACATCAAAAAACAAAGGAGTTCACAAAAATATTTTCCATGGTTGTGTATGTAGAATTAAAATATATGCCATTCATGTTGTATAGAAAGAACTTCACAAGAATCAACTTGAAAGGACCTTCATCTCTAAGGGGAAAGAGATGAACTAAAAGTTACTTTGGGAATGCAAGAGCATCCTAGCCATGTCAGAAGCCTTGAATCATGTATCACCTCAAGAGTTATTTTGGAACATGCAAGTGACATACAACCAAGATAGTGGCCCAGAGGAAAATATTGCCACCACCCAGAACCTGATCATTTCTAGACACCTTTGCTTCAACTTCATGCCTAATAGTAGCCTAAAGGCAAACGTACACAGCATCAAGATACCATGATTAATTACGCATATTTTAAAAAATAAGTATTTTAGGTTTATACATCATGATGCTAATGTTGAACTACATGATCCTAAATCATCCTTTCATCATCTATAGATCAACTCTAGGGAAAATATGTCACCTGAAGGGGAACTATGTAAGACAAGTTTACTAACTAGGGAGACAAAATTGAAATCATCATATTTCGACTACCATGGGATCTGATACCATGATGTAAAGAGGTGAGATCACCTCCAAACTAAAATTTAAAGGAAATACAAAACATCCACTTTTTCCAAAAAAATAGACCATGTGGAATGTATGTATAATATTCCAAGTAAATAAGCATGATTCAGATACATATAAAATGCCAATATCAGTGGAAAGAAACTAGTTATTGCATTGCTTAGGTACTCTTATTCACCACATAAGTTTCTCTGAAAGGAAAATAACATAAAAGAAATTATGTGCTCTAGCAACAAGCAACATAGTCATCCTTGATAGAAAAACTTGAATCTACTACTCCTGAACTTGGTCCTCTTGGCCTTGTTCAACACCTTGATCTATCCCTGGGCGGTTGGGAAAGCACCCAGCAAAAGGGAAAGAAAAACAAGGTATGTGTTAGAGAAAATGAACAAGAACAATAGATAAGAAAACTAAAAGGAAATAGGGCTAAGATGTCATTATAAGATGAAAAAGTCAAAAGAATGAGGCATAAGTAAATAGATGTTTGCCATAGAAAAAATAGTAAAAATGTTGCATGCATGATTATTATTGACTACCTAAACTATGTAGGGTTTAGGAACCTACCTAACCTCAACCAATAGGTGAGGGAGAGTAACACATTCTAGTCACCTATAATTTTCTATATTGGGGAGAATAACACATTCCCCAGGGTGAATTTGCACATGCCCTATCTATGGGCGGTTGTACAAAAGTACCACTACTCTAGTTTAATAGTCTAATAAAATCAACATGCTAAGAAATATGGCAAATAAAAGTATCAAGTAATTATAGACATGGTAGTGGGGTATAAGACCCAAGGAATAAACATTAAAACAGAGTTTGAGGCAATTATAACTAAGGAATTGTAAAAAGGAAAATTAGGGTTTAATGATAGCCTCATTTGGGAAATTAGGTCAAGTTACAAATTTTCCGAATGTAGGTTTAAGGAGAGCACATACCTTATCTTAAGAGATCCAATCACTCCTTCTTCACTACTTTAATCAATTCCAAAGATTGATTTCCTATTTCAATGTTTAAGCATAAATTAGGGTTCATTATGTACATTAATGCAAGGAAAACCCTACTTTTGTACTTTTCACAGCAAACTCTGATTTAGACTCTGAAAACATCACCACCGATCTTATTAGGTTCTCCTGATTAAGAAAACATATAATTTTGGATATTTTGGAGTGATGAAGATTAAAGTACATTTTTGGTGATTTCTAACTAATTAATTCATTTTCTAGAAAATCACCTTTGACAAAACTCAAAATCAATGCTATAATACATTTTTATTAGAAAGATTGCATTTTTCTAAGTTTAGAACATATTTTATTTTTATTTTTGGCTGATCGAATCAAATGAGACGATTTTTGCAAAATCGGACAATCAAAAGAAGACACATCATCCAAACAGGTAAGAGAGATGAAGAGAGAGCGAGGGAGGAGGAGATCCAACCCTAGATGACTTGGCCCAATCGGCTACGTCCAAGTCATGGGTCAAAGGTCTCATTGACCCATCCCAAAACAAGAAGAACATGGCTAGATGAACCTTTTACCCCTAGCAAGGAAGCAAAACCAATGGAGCAAGCGAGGGCATTATTGAGAACTCAGTAAGGGGCATCTTCTCCTTGCACAGGCCATGCCATGGCCAAGGCATCCACAAGCAGAAGCTTGCACAAATTTGGGTGAATTTGAGAATCGCGACCAAGTGAAGAACCGAACGTACCAAAAGAAATCCAAGACCAAATTGAACTCAACCATACCTATAATTTAGTTGAAGGTGGGGAGGAGAGAGAGCAATCAGTTTTGCAAACTCTGAGAAAGAACTCAATCATGGTGGTGGAGGGAGGAGAATTTGATCAAATTGGCACGAGGGATTTGTTGCAAGAGACCTAACGGAGGCTAGGGTACCTATATATAGGTGTGGGGAAGAGATGGGGCGAGGAGAGTGGTGGACGAAAAGCTTGGAAAATAAGAAATTAGGTATTTTCTCGATTCTTTATGAAACTAAATGAGTAGGGGCTCTTTAGATGTGGAATCCTTCTTCGAATCTAACGCAACAAAAATCAAGAAAAATGATCGAGAAATAATCGAGAAAAACCCCAAAAATAGGGCCCTCTGGTCACGGTTACTATTCACCCTCGACCCAACGAAGGTGACAACATGTGGGCTGTCTGATCATCGATCCAATGGCTTGGATTGCACGGGACAACTAAAAAAAGCATGACATTTAATTCTATTCGAAATAGATTTTGAATAAAGTGCAAATGTAATTATTTTCCTTTTTCTCTCTCCTCTTTTATGGGTGCAAACAAACTCCAAATTAAGTTAAATTTGACACCTAGCCTATTTTTGATATTAGGAATTAGAATATGCAATAATAGATTTGCTTTTGAGAACTATTTATGTGTTAAATAAATCAAAACTTAATTTCTATTTCCTCCTTCATTAATGGTTATAAGATTCTCCAAATTTGATGAAACTTCACCCACAAGTCAAATTATGTGCCTTGGATATGAATTTGCCATCAATTTATATGTTGGAGTTGTTTGTATATTTATTTAATATTTTAAAGGTCCTACACACGTCTCTCTCATGATTTAACATGTATATTAAAGATTATCCTAATTACATGAAAATTCATTCAAAGGCTATTTTTAATGTTTAGATCATGAATTTGTCATTAGTTGCTCAATTTGATGACATAGATATTATATTTCTCTTTCTTAGCTTATTTCCTTTTTTGAGAGAATGGATCAATTCATTACTTGTCTTAGCTTATTTCCTATTTTCCTTTAATAAAGACTTTTATATACATATATACTTTCCAAAATGGGTGATACTTGGCTCCTAGGTAACTTTTAAATCAAGGAAATGAAAATTTATATCAAATTATCTCATGGGTTTTCCTTTTTTGAATTTTTGAACAATTCCTTTCATATATTCACCTTTTATCCAATTTTACATTTATTGTCTCCTTTATGTATATTTGAGAGTTTCTCTTCTTTTCCTTATTCTGAAAGGTCCTAGAAAGTTCTAGCACGAACTCCTTTATTATTTTTATTACTTAAGTGGACAATTGCACATCAGGCCCATTACTTAGATTTTTGTTGTGGTAATTGTGCATTAAACACCTTTATTGGCATAAATGGTGAACAAATGTCCACAAAACCACCATAATATCAAGAAATGAAATAGAAAGGCCAAGAAGGATAGAAATGAAAGGAGAAGATGGGAAAGAGAGCCAAAATACAAAATGTCCAAGATTTGGTATGTTACACATCTCCATTGTTGAGGCATAACAGAAATTTAGAGTGCGATCTATAGTCATCTTTGTCAATTTGGAAGCTTGCATCAATGTAACCCTTTACCACCAACTCATCCTCTCTATTGTAGACATGAATTGATCCTTAGTTTTTCTCAGGTACTTAAGGATGTTATTCATAGATTTGGGATCTGACTAATATCTTCTCATCATGCTCAAAGCATACGAGACATTTGGATGAGTGCATAGCATTGCGTATATGATAGATCCAATTGCATAAGCATATGGAATCTTATTCATGTGCTCCCTTTCTTCACAAGAATTGGGACATTGAGCTCTAGACATGGAGACACCATGAGACATGGGCATGTGGCCTCTCTTTGAGATCTCCATGTTGAGCTTCTTCAACACTTTGTCAATGTATGTGTTCTGACTTAGTCTAAGAAGCCTTTTAGATCTATCTCTATAGATCTTGATTCCTAGGATGTAGGACACTTCTCCTATGTCCTTCATTGAGAATGTATTTCCCTGCCATGTCTTTACCACATCTAAAGTAGGTATGCCATTCTCCATCAATAATATGTCATCCACATACAATATGAGAAATAAAATCATGTTCCCACTAACCTTGTTGTAAACACATGGTTCATCTTCTTTTTTATTAAAGCCAAACTCATTGACTATTCTGTGAAATCGAAGATTCCAGCTCTAAGATGCTTGCTTCAATCCATAGGTTGACTTTTGTAACTTTGTATGGAGTGAGATCCCAGAGGGGAACCACTCCCTACTAAAAATTTGAATTTTATAACCTCCAGTCCAAACACACCCAAAATGGTATGATGGAGTGGGTGTAAAATTTTCAAATCTTATTTATGGTATTTAAAACAACCAAAGTATAGTAGTGTAATAAAAATATTGGCAATATTCAATTTCACAAAAGGTTACAAAAGAACATCTAAACTTTCATGTAGGGTAAAACATAAGGATCCATGTAGAGGGAAATCTAAACCACATCAAGATTGTCTCCAAGCTTTAACTCCTTAATCTAAGTCCACAACTTTATGCCATCTACTCCACATCCTTCACCTATAGTTGGAAGCATACCCCACCAAGAAGAGAAAAATGGAAGACATCAACAAAGGTTGGTATGTGCATACTAAAAAGTAAATTGAGCAATTTATAAAGAATAAGGGACATCAAAATAAAAGGCTTCACAGGCAAGAGATAAGGACTACCCACAAGGGCATAAAAGGTAGGAATCATCATCACATAATAAATAAAGATACTTGAAATAGTCAAAATAATAAAGATTGTGCAATACTGGAAGACAAAGAAAGTAGGGAACACATCCCACAATCTTCATCAATAACCTGCATGCATGTGAGATAAGCATATCCCTAGAACAATATAAAGACAAAGGTAGCCAAGCCTCATAAACTTGAAACCTGATAGATATTGACACATAACCAAAGTCTCAAAATATATAAATGTTGGGCCAAACCTCATAAATTTGAAACCTGAGTATGGCTCACATAACCTCCATCCCAAAAGTAAATAAGGGCACATAACACAAAACCAATGCAATTACACTACTCTAGTGCTACTGAATCACATAGCATGTTAATTATAGAGGCAAGTAGAAAGTATAGTCAGAATTATACAATATTGTCATCACACAATGGACAACACAAACATATAAGCGTCCACTTCAAAGTGGGCAAATATCATTATATAAGACCAACATGCACCAAGGCACAAGATAGATATCAAGAGAATATCCAAGTCCACAACAAGCAAGATAGTTCACATGAACCATTATATCAAGACAATCGACATATGTGTAGGACAAAGTCAAAAGAATGATAAGATTAGTGAATTGCTCAACATAGAGGATTAGGGAATACAACATACTTCAACTTTAGAGTCTACTCTGTCAAAATCCAAGTCTACGTCCAAGCCTAGGCCTTCAAAGAACCTCTGATGCATATATGTAGAATTAGGGTTAGGTTTCCTTAATTATTCAAAACCCTAAAAATCACGTTTTTATTATTAATGAATTAGGTTATCAAAACCACACCATGTTTTAGGTTATAATTGTTCTGAGTTCATAATATATTTTATTATATTTTTCTGACTTATATATATTTAGTTAAGAATTTTACAAGTTAATTCCTATTTAATTAGATCCATTGAAATCACATGTTATTAGACATTGGATTTAGCCATCAAAATGGATATCATTAGATAGGCCTTATTTTTCTGATTCCAATGAGTATTTATATATATTTTTATGACCAGTAGATAATTAGTTATCATTTTTTTTAAAACAGACCAATCAGAATTCAAGGAAAAACCAACTCAGTGTTGACTAGAGAGAAACAAAGAGAGAGGGAGAGGGCCCCAGTTTACATTGGCCCAATCAAAAATAGATATTCAGCGAATTCAACAATCAAACAGGCGTGTGACAAAGAAAATCAAAACAAGGAAAAAAGACAAAAAATTCCCCTGGTTGAAAAACATTGCACAAAGGAAAAAGAAGAGGGGAAGAAGGGAGATTGCACAAAGGGGTTTCTTCCCCAGATGAGCATCCACCATGGCTGCTGGAGCATCCCGAGCTGCTTGCGGCGAATTGGGCAAAACCAAGAAACTCTACGTTTGGTGAAATCAAGAGCACTGAAAGGAAGAACACAAGGGGATGAACTCACTGATGTGCCTAATCGTTGTGTCGGTTCTTGCCATGGGCTCCAGTACAATGCTACAAACTCAGAAAGGAAATGGGGTTGTTGATGACCAACCCATCATTGTGTGGAGGAGTTGAGGTGATGGGAGAATCACATGAAGCAAAACTAAGCTCTGGGTTGTAGTATATATATAGATGAGTAGGCAAAAAATCAAGAAGAGAGATGTAACATCCCAGGATTTGAGGCCTCGAATAAAATAGTCTTAAACGGAATGTTTGGACTACCCATATCACCAAGGTGCACCTCCTTTTCTGGGAGCCCATCACTAAAGAACTCCATAGTTAAGCATGCTCAGCTTGGAGTAGTACTAGGATGGGTGACCAGTCGGGAAGTTGACCCCGGCTTGCGTGTGAGTGAGGACAAAGCGCGCAGTTAAGACTAGTGGTGTTCTGTGGGGCCTGTCGTCATTCCTAAAACTCTGCAAGAGACTAGGGAAGTGGCCCATGCGTTACAATATGGTATCAGAGCAACATTGTAGTTGGCCACCTGATAAATTCTCATGTTCTTACTCAAGATCACCCTATAAGAAGTGAAGTGAGAGTAGAGTACATATTTAGAAAGATAATTAGTCACCCTAGATATAGAATAAGTAAGTGAAAGATATTAAAAATTAGAGTAGAAGTATATTCCTAAGACATAATTTTAAATAAGGATTAGAGTTGTGTTCCTATATTTTTTACAATTTTAATGTTAACACTATAGTTGTATATAGTATTCTCTCTCTTTTTCCCACATGTTTGTGGTATGGGACACATGCTTATTGGGTTTTGTAGAGAGAATGTTATGTGCATAGTCAAACTTGTTTTGTCCTTTCAAGTACATATGGTATGGGACTTGTGCATGAGGAAGTGACAATAAAAGTGTGATTTGAGATGTCACCTCTGAATATATGACCAGATGGCATGTATCCAAAGACGACAAAGAAAACAAGTGTTGTCATTCAAAGTTTGAGATATATAGTCACCTAAACCTAATCATACACATAGTAAGACTGAGCATGTATATGAAGAATCAATATTTTGGCATAGATAAGCGAATTAGTTTATGTGAACCATAACCTTAATCCAACCACAAAGAAGAAGAAAGCTGGAGTCTTTCCATTGTAAACGGTGAAGGTATAATTAAGACTTCCATATTCATAAGTTGTATATGCTCATGTTTGCTTGATAATGTTAACCATGAGAAATCCATACCATGAGTCTGCAAATGGTTCATTAAGAAAATATTAGAGAATGATTATATGTAGAGTACGTGAAACCCTAAGGTGGGTAGCCCATGAAAATTTGGAGAGTGGAATTTGTCCAAAGTGGTAGAATTGTAACATCCTAATTTCTAGGGTGTTATGACCCATGGGAGTCTAGTGGGATTAGTAGATCTTGTATTCATCAAAGTCTTATGTGAGGCAGATTAAAAAGGGTTATCTAGTCTCAAAGTTGTGAAAAGGAATGAAAGGATTGTCACTACAGAAAGAGATACCATGGATGATAATCTAGAACTAGTCACAGGTATGTGATGAGTGACGAGTAAGGATGAAGATCAAGTGATTAGATGTCATGGGTGGAAATGTGTGATTTGATACATATTGGTATAGTTGAGTAGTCAATTCAATGTATTATCATAAGTCTATATCATTTGGCCTTTTCTAAATGATTATAATGGGTATTCAGAAGTAATATCATATATTTGGAGACAATTGGAGGAATTTTGACAATTGGTATCAAGTTATATAACATGATAAATAGATCATGGAGTATTGAATTAAAAGGGTCAAAGAATTGTATGTCGATTTTTTGTTAATGAGGTTAATCTTAGTTTTTATGAAATTTCAGTTCACTATTTTGGGATTTAGTTTATGATGCTGAAACATTATGGTTGTTCTACATGATAAGGGATATCATACCACTTGTAAGGCACATGGTCACGATTTAAAATTCAGATTTGGAACTGATTTCCATGCGTGAGATAATATGACATTATCATATTATCCACGTAACTAAAAGCTTTTAGTTCGTTACGTATCTTGCGGATGCCAATTTTCATAAATTATTAATTGTGTTGCTTTTATACCCAAACTGCTTACTCTTCCATAAATGTACAAACACAGGGTTAGACTCCTTGTTGGGGTTAGTAAGCATAAGTGTTGCCGTGAACTTGTCAGTTTGCCTTTATACGGGAAATATTCTAATCATCTTGGGAAACCTAGGTCTTGATACACCACGTTCTGTGGGACTCTTAGCCGATAAGATGGGATCTCTTGTTTTATACGAGAGGTTGGGAAATCTTAAGCAAGGGGTTGTTCAAACACAATCACCGTGAGGGTTTTCTTCAGGCTACGAGAGAGATGAGGAAGCCCCATTGATAAGTATCCAGATGCCATCGAACTTGACTGGGCCAGGATTCATTGCCAAGTGGAGGTCGATAGGTTTCTCTCCATCTATAGCAGCAGCCATGTCTACATCTACACCAGTCCAGGCTCCCGGTGCCTCACTCAGTATTGGGTTCTGGTCATCAGATTTGCACCCAGGCTTCACGAGCCACCACAGTCATCTTGAGCCATGATCGTGAGGTGAATGGAAGAATAGATCGCTAGAGAAGAACTCCGTAGTGGTCGCAGATCCTCTTAGAAATTTTCTGTCGTTGGAGGCCTTTCTTCGTGAAGGAGCATAGGACAGAAAAGGAGAATCAATCTGCAGCTTCTTGGATCAAAGAGGACATGTAGTGAACCAACAAAATGACGAGAGGACGGGCACCTGCAAACTTCTAGAGTGTGCATAAAGAGGCATATGAGGCTTTATTGCAGCTGTGATGTTGTTTGGTCATGTGAAGTAGGAGTGCGCCCTCTTTTCCCGTGAGTTCTGTGAAATAGATGAAGAAGGAAGGGATAATTTTGAGGTGGGTCAAGCGGATCCACCTAAGACAGACCCCCTTGATTCTGTACAACCAAGGTAATGTATGTATTATTTTGTCAAATAATATCTTTAACTTGTACTAAGCATAGAAAATGAGTTGTAGCTCAGAAAAATACAAACCATATATGGATTTTGACCATTTTTTCGGTATCTAGCTAATGGTATAGGTTTTAGGTGCTATTTTTGGTTGGTTTTCAAGAAGTATCATATCTGATCTGATATAATTATGATTTAGGAACCTAATTACGAAGCCTTGGGTGAATATCACAGGTTGATTAAGAGATATGATCAGGATCTTAGGAGCATTGTTCCCACTGAATAGGTAAGTGGTTCATGCCCATGAGTATTTACATTTATTAAGCCCAGTACATTTACATCTTTCTTAAATTAGACTTTCATGATCCAATGTTTTAAGATTTTAAAGTTCAGATATGCAAGCAAGCATTTCTATACTTTTAGGATTATGTAATTTCATGTACCCAATATCTAAAGTAGAGATATGTAATTAAGATTTCTTAGAATAATTATGGTTCATGAACCATGTTCATGACAAAATTTAAGAATCATATTCCTATAAGATTTCTTAAAAATAATTCATATTAATGAATAAGAGTAGATGATAAGATATGAAAGCAAGATAGTCACACTATATAATGTTGGATAATATTGTATTTAATATTTCAAATAGAAATATGCTAGTAAGATTTCCTAGATAGACTAATACATAAGAACTAAGTGTTATTTAGATTTCTTAGATGATTAAGATCTAAGAACTAAGTACACAATATGATATGAGAGTAGAATGCATTAATTTAATTAAGTTTGGAAGATAAGATTTTATAAGATTCAACTCTTAAGTATTAAGATTTAAGCTCACATGAATGCATTAAGGTTCATGTTGAGATCAAATTTAACGTGACTTTAAAGAGACTGAGTAATTTTGTTAGAAATCCTATTTGAGATATTTCGTACATAAGTCATTTACATATGCTTGGTATTTTTATATTCAAATTATATTATTTTCTTAAGCCTTAAACTCAGATGTCAAAATATGATATAGAATTATGTTAAGTCCTCATGTTAAAATAGGGCTTCAGATTAAGATTTTCCATAATATAAGGATATCATATTTATATTCAGACTTAGATTAGTCATTGTGTGAGCATCCATATATTAATAAAGATACATGGTTAGGGTTTTAGACCCAATCTCAATTAGGAAGTAATTGAGATCCATATTCAGATTTAGCTATAGGTTCAGTTTAAGAACTTAAGAATAAGAGATTCAGGTTCAAATTTAGAATTTAGTACATGCTCAGTACTCAGTAATCAATTTTAGATAAATTCAGTTATCAGTATTCAATTTTAATATAAGATAAGTTCAGATTCAGTATTCAGTAAAACTATCAGTATTCAATTTTAGTTTAGATTAAGGGTTAAGTAAGTTTAGACTTAAGATAAATAAGTCAAAACCTTCACATAATACATTATATGATAAGTCCTCATTCAGTAGTCTCGGGACGACTCAGAGGCATTTGTTGTCAACTCAGAGGCATTTGTTGTCAATTCAGAGGAGTGTTTACTCCAATTCAGAGGTGTTACGACACCAGTTCAGGGCGTAGGCACGCCAATTTAGAGACGCCTCGGTGTCATTCAGAGGCATCTAGTGCTTCAGGGTACTTCGGTACCAATTCAGGGTGTAGATATGCCAATTTAGGAGGACTTATTGTATAATGGTGGTCACAATCAGATAAAAGTCAAAAATAAAAGATGTCTTAGTTTAGAGAATGTGCATAATCTCATTTATAAGTATCATGAAAGAGATTAAGATAAGAGAGACATGACTCAGGCCCTTTGTCCAAGTCATGTGGTCTAGGCACCAAAGTGCAAGCCAATTTAGAGAGTTATGTGACCCAGGCACCTTAGTGTAGGTCATGAGACCCAGGTACCAGAGTACAGGTCTCTAGTGAAAGATAAAGTAAAAAGATAAGAGCTAAGCTAAAGAAAGAAGATATATTTCTATTTTAGATCTTATACAAAGTTTAATGTCTGTTTCATATTTATAATGTTCAAAGATATTTTTTAGCATTTTATCTCTTCAGTAATATGCATATTAGAATACTCATTCCACTTACGCTAACAATCATTTTTCTCATGCATGTTTGGGGACGAGATGTCCGTAGGTGAGAAGAAGGAGTGAAGTGGATCCCAAAGACTCAAGCACAAGGATAGAACATGATAAGATCTGGTGGGGTGCCAACTATAAGATGATCCTCAGGTTTATAGACTCAGCTATATGTTTTAATGTTAAGAACTTTAGAGTATAAACTATGTCCCGAGATGTTGAGATAGTTTTCCATGTGATATCCATTATGTTCCTTTTGTAAGAACAATTATAAATGGTATCAGAGCCAATTTGCCTCCAGTAGGTGGGGCCCACATGGGCATGTGGCATTCCAGTCTTGAGTCGTGCGGTCCAGGCATGTAGGAAAGGGATGTCCATGGTTGACGTAGCCACCCTTGCATTATTATTCCGTGATCGGGAGCTGGGTGTCCAAGGGCCATTGTGAGTCTGCACTGAAATGGGGTCATATTATGAGGTCATATAGTTGAGCCTTGACGAGGACGTCAAGAATGTAAGTGGGGGAGATTGTAACATCCCAGGATTTGAGGCCTCGGATAAAACACTCTTAAAAGGAATGATTGGACTACCCATATCACCAAGATGCACCTCCTTTTCTGGGAGCCCATCACTAAAGAACTCTATAGTTAAGCATGCTCAGCTTGGAGTAGTACTAGGATGGGTGACTAGTCGAGAAGTTGACCCCGACTTGTGCATGAGTGAGGACAAAGCACGTAGTTAAGTCTAGTGGTGGTCTGTGGGGCCAGTCGTCATTCCTAAAACTCTTCTAGAGCCTAGAGCAGTGGCCCAGGCGTTACAAGAGAAGTACTCATGAAGCTACATGCCTGAGATTTGGGCGTTTCCAAAAAGCTCAACAAAATGACAAATATAAGATAACAAGACATGAAGATTCCATCCTGAGTCTAATGAACCAAAAATCTTAGACAATGGTCAAGAGATGACTGAGAAAATCACGATTTACCTAATACCCCTGACGTGGATACTATTCACGCTGGTGCTCTCCTACTCAAGGTAGGAGAGGCAATCCCAATCATCCACACGGAGATCCAATGGTCAAAAAATAATAATAAATTGGGAAAATAAAGCTTAGCACATGACAACCAAAACCAAATCTGACTAAAGTGATTATCACATTTATTTCTCATTTTCTCTCTCTTTAATTGAGGGTACAAATGAATCCCAAAATTAGGTAAAATTTTACACAGAGGCTAATTAAAACATATAGGTTCTGAATATAAAATTAGATTTTCCTTTTGAAAACTTTTAATGTGAGAAATAAGTCAAATCTTATGTTCTCTTTCCTCATTCAATAATGGCATTAGGATTATCCAAATTTGATGAAACTTGACCCACAAGTCATATTTAATGTGTTGGATACAAATTTTTTATCAATCTTACATGTTGGAGTTGTTTGCATATTTATTTAATATTTTGAAGGTTCTACGATCAAAGACATGTATGGTATTTATCGATCTAGAAAAGGCTTATGATCGAGTACCCAGAGAAGGGTTGTGGATGGTTTTGAAGAAAAAGGGTGTGCCAATCAAATACATTGACTTGATCAAAGACATGTATGATAGCTCTACTGCTAGTGTCAAGACTCCTGGAGGAGAGACACCAACTTTTCCTATCACATTTTGGGTACACCAAGGATCCACACTCAACCCATATATATTCATTCTTGTTATGGATGAGTTGACAAAGAATATTCAGGATGATATTCCTTGGTGTATGTTATTTGTTGATGAGATTGTTTTGATTGACAAAACTAAAGATGGATTGAATGATAAAGTTGAACATTGGAGAAAGGCATTGGAATCAAATGGATTGATGATTAGCAGGAGAAAAATTGAGTATATGCATTGTAATTTTAGCCAATCTCATAGTGTGAATGATGGAGCCAAGTTGAACGAAGTAGATATACCAAAATGTGATAAATTTCATTACTTGGGTTCTATTATTCAAATAGATGGGGATTTCCAAAATGATGTTTGTCACCGGGTCACTGCATGATGGTTGAAATGAAGGAGTGCAACTGGAGTATTATGCGATCAGAAGATCCCTCTCAGGTTGAAAAGTAAGTTTTATAGAACAGTTATACGACCAACCATGCTCTATGGGAGTGAATGTTGGGCGGTCAAGAAATAAGGTCTCAACAAGATGAACGTGGCTGAAATGTGTATGTTGAGATGGATGTATGGGAAGACGAGAAAAGATCGCTTGAGAAATGACTATATCAGGAATAAAGTGGGGGTGGCGAGCATTGAGGACAAGTTGCGTGAGGGATGACTCAGATGGTATAGACATGTGCAATGCAGACCTATTAGTGCACCTATATGAAGCAATGTTATTGAGACAAACACTATAAATAGAAGAAAAGGAGGACCTAAATTAACATGGGATGAGCTTATAAAGAGAGATTTTGAATCTCTACATCTCAATCAGAAATGGCCCATGATAGAGCTAAATGGAAATGAAGGATCCATGTAGCCGACCCCAACATAGTTGGGAATGAGGCTTAGATGATTATGATGATGATGATTTTGAAGGTTCTACACACTTTCTCTCTCCTCATTTTACCTTTAAATCAAACATATTGTAAATTGGATGAAAATTCACCCAAAGGCTATATTTATTATGTAGATTACGAATCTAAGATTATTTTCCTCTTTTGGAGTCATTTAATATTTTATTTTATATTTTGGGGAAAACACACATCTTCTTTTCCAATTTGAATTCAATGAATAATTATTATGTGAATAACGTAATACTTGACTAACAAGGAAATTGGGACTCAAGGAACACAATTTTAAACTTAGATTTCACTTTTGGGATTTCTTCTTATGATAGATGTCATATGGCCCACTAGTGGCCCATTAATTCATTATTTATCCAATTAAGTTATATATGTTCATATTACCTCTAAATGAATTATGTGACATATTAAATTGCATTAAGGTGATACATTCATGCATTAGCTTATTGGGAACATCTCTTAAGCCTAACCTCAACCTTGTTTAGCTAAGTCCAAAAGGTCAAATTTCTAGGGTAGGGTTTGAGATCCGGTATGCTACAACACTCCACCTCTTAAAAGGATTTCATCCTCGAAATCTAATCATCGAAGCCTCAAACAACCAACTACTCTCCACCTATTAAAAAGGTTCAACCTAACAAGTCAAACTAATCAACATTTAGGGTTACCCACATATCTTTTAGTTATGAAAGTTTTAGAGATTTATGTTATCCATGTATCGATCTAAAAGTCAGAACCAACTTAGGGTTGAGTTTTAGGTCCTTGTGTCTCTAACCTATCAACCCTACTTAAGCATCCACCAGTAATAGGGTATGTCAACTACACCTTTATATCAAACCTAGTCACAACTCCAAAGTCAAAACTAGGGTAAGATTCTACTCAAACTAGAGTTTCTCTTCATTGTGACTTAGTTCAAGAAAACATCGAGAAAATCAAGAGAAAACATTTTGTTTTGTACATATAGTATTATATGGAAAATAATTTGTTGTGAAAAACTTTTGGGATTGAAAACCAAAATTAGGGCCCACAATCAAAGTGAGAACCAAGTCACAATTTCCATAATATGACCTTGTATCATAGACTCATCCTCAAATCAAACCTTGTTGCATAAAAATATCATCATTGATCAAATCTAGGGTGAACATCTCACCTATAGGAAACTACCTAAGTCAAGGGTCTAACTAGGGAGACAAAATTGAAATAGTAAGATTCTAACTACCATGGGCTCTGATACCATGTTGTAAGGAGTGGGATCCCAGAGGGGAACCACTCCTTACTAAAAATTTGAATAATAGAACCTCCAGTCCGAACACTCCCAAAATGGAATGATGGAATGGGTGTAAAATTTTCAAATCTTATTAATGGTATTCAAAACAACTAAAGTATAGTAGCAGAATAAAAATATTGACTATATTGAATTTCACATAAGGTTAGAAAATAACATCTTAACTTACATGTAGGGTACAACATAAGGATCCATGTAGATGGAAATTTAAACTGCATCAAGACTGTCTCCAAGCTTTAACTCCTTAAGCTAGGTCCACAACTTTATGCCATGTCCTCCACATCATTCACCTAGGGTTGGAAGCATACCCCAACAAGAAGAGAAACATGGAAGACATCATTAAAGGCTGGTATGTCCATACTAAAAAGTAAATTGAGCAATTTATAAAGAATAAGGGACATCAAAATAAAAGGCTTCCCATGCAAGAGATAAGAACTACCCACAAGGGCATAAAAGGTAGGAATCATCATCACATAATAAAAGAAGATACTTGCCATACTCAAAACAATAAAGATTGTGCAATAATGGCAGATAAAGAAAGTAGGGCACACACCCCACAATCTTCATCAATAACATGCATGCATATGAGATAAGCATAGCCCTAGAATAATATAAAGACAAAGGCAGCCAAACCTCATAAACTTGAAACCTAATAGAGATTGGCACATAACCAAACTCCCAATATATATAAATGTTCGACCAAACATCATAAATTTGAAATCTGGGTATGGGGCACATAACCTCCATCCCAAAACTAAATAAGGGCACATAACCCAAAACCAATGCAATTACACTACTCTAGTGCTACTGAATCACATAGCATGTTAAATATAGAGGCAAGTAGAAAGTATAGTTAGAATTATACCACACAATGGACAACACAAACATATAAACATCCATTCAAAGTGGACACATATCATTATATAAGACCAACATGCACCAAGGCACAAGATAGTATCAAGAGAATATTCAAGTCCACAACAAGCAAGATAGTTCACATGAACCGTGATATCAAGATAATAGACATATGTGTAGGCCAAAGTCAAAAGAATGATAAGATAGGTTAATTTCTCAACATAGAGGATTTGGGAATACAATATACCTCAAATTCAGAGTCTACTCTGTCCAAAGCCAAGTATAGGTCCAAGCCTAGGCCTTAAAAGAACATATGATGTATATATGTCGAATTAGGGTTAGGTTTCCATTAATTATTCAAAACCCTAAAAATTGCCTTTGTATTATTTATGAATTAGGTTATCAAAACCACACCATGTTTTAGGTTATATTTTTTTAGAGTTCATAACATATTTTATTATATTTTTCTTACTTACATATATTTAGTTAGGAATTTAACAAGTTAATTCCTATTTAATTAAATCCATTAAAATCACATGTTATTAGGCATTGGATTTAGCCATCAAAACTGATATCATTAGATAGGTCTTATTTTTCTGATTCCAATGAGTATTTATCTATATTTTTCTGACCAGTTGATAATTAGTTATCAATTGTTTTAAATGGACCAATCAGAATTCAAGGAAAAGCCAACTCAGCATTTGACTAGCGAGAAACAAAGAGAGAGAGAGGGAGACGGCCCCAGTCTGCGTTGGCCCAATCAAAAATAGATATTCAGCTGAGTTATCAGCCAACTAGGTGCGTGACAAAGAAAATCAAAATAAGGTGAAAAGACGAAAATGCCCCAGGTTGAAAAACATTGCACAAAGGAAAAAGAAGAGGGGTAGAAGGGAGATTGCATCGAGGGGTTTCTTCCCTAGATGAGTGCCCGCCATGGCTGTTGGAGCAGCCAGAGCTGCTCGCTGTGATTTGGGCAAAACTAAGAAACTCCACATTTTGTGAATTCAAGAGCACTGAAAGGAAGAACACAAGGGGACGAACTCACCGATGTGCCCAATTGTTGTGTCGGTTCCGCCATGGGCTCCAGTATAACACTACAAACTCAGAAAGGAAATGGGGTTGGTGATGATCAACCCTTGGTTGTGCGGAGGAATTGAGGTGATGGGAGAATCACATGAAGCAAAACTAAGCTCCGGGTTGCAGTATATATATAGATGAGCGGGTGAGAAATCAAGAAGAGAGAAGTAGTCACAAAGCTACTTGTGTAACATACTGAATTTAGGGCATTTTGCCTTTTTGGTCCTCTTTTCCATCTTTTTCTTTCATTTACATCATCTTTGGCCTTTTTGTTTAATTTGTGGAGAATGTAATGGTCTAATGAACATTTTTTCATCTTTTATTCTAATATTTGGGTTTATGCACAAATACCTCAGTGATTTGTTCATATTTTATTCTAATATTTGGGTTTATGCACAAATACCTCAGTGAAAGCTTAACAATGGGTCTAATATGTAAAATGTCCACTTAAATAATAAAGATAATACAAAATTTCGTCCTAGAACTTTCTAGTACTTTTTGGAGTATGAAAAAGAAAGGAAATCCCAAAATATACATAAAGGAGATGATAAATGTGATAATTGGAAATAATATTGAATATTTTAGATAAAAGGAGTATATGGAATATCTTGTTTAAAAAATCATAAATAGGAAGATACGAGATAATTTGATAATAAAATTCATTTCCTTGAGCCAAAATATACTTAATGGACACGTATCATCTAATTTGGATAATAAATAAAGATATAAAAGCCTTTATTACAAGATATGGGAAATAAGCCAATAAGGTGAAATAAAATGTATAATGTCCTCAAACTAGAAAAATAATTCCAAATTCGTAATATAAGCTTGGAAATAAGCATTTGGGAAAATTTTCATCTAATTTGGCCAATTTTTAATATTTTATTTTATTTAGGAGAGAGAATGTGTGTAAAACTTTCAACTCATTATTTAAAATAATAAACAACTTTAACAAATGGAAATAATGGAAAATTCATATTCACCATACTTAATATTATATAGGTGAAGTTTTATTATTTTTAGATAATCCTAATGTCATTAACAAAGGAGGAAAGAGAAAACAAGTTTTGAAATATTTAACCCACTAAAAATTCTCAAAATACAAAACTAATTCCATATTCGAATTCTACACGTTGAAATCAGTCAGGATATCAATTTTGGTTAGATTTGGAGTTTGTTTGCACCATCAAATAAAGAGCGAGAGAAAACAAAATAATTGCATTCACACTTTAGTCGGAATCTTATTTAGTTTGAGATTTAATGTCGCACTCCTTTCTTATTTTGGCACGGATTGTGGACTGTCAGATTTCCATTTGATGGCGCTGAGATCTTCTCCTACCTCAGGTAGGAAATACCAGCCGTAAACAGTGCATGTGCATTGGTATTTCACAATTATCTATCTCGTTTCTCGACGGTTTTCCAAAATTATTGGTTCTTTGAATTCGTGATAAGATTCAGCATCAGGCAAGTATTTACTCACACCCTGGTATTCAATATCAAAGATTCGCCCAAGTTGTTTCTCCTACTCTTTGAAACTTTCACATGCAAACACTGACTTATACCATCGACTATATATATATATATGTATACCCTTATGTTCGCGAAACCATCAGGAATGTTTCTACCACTTTAATTTTTCCAGTTCCCGTGTGTACTGCCTCTGCAAGCTTGAAGATCAGTTTTGGATGATGGCTATTCATACCCTTTCTTCGCTCCTTCTTAGATCAATTCCTTTGAGGGTAGGTTTCCTTATCCTCCGTTCTTGGTTTTTCTATAGTCTATTTCTAGTTCGGTCTATGTTTTGTGGTTTCCCCAAATTACTTTGGATAGCAGGTAAACTGCTTCGATACCATGGTACACGAACACCTGCGGAGGGGATGACCCCAGGTCATTTTCCTATTTTTCCATACATGTCTTTTCTTCCTTGATTTCTCGTGTGTGGGCAATTCAGTAATCTGTGCTTTAGTTTTCTCTACTCTAACAAGGCCGCGTTGGTGCTGACTGGTGATTTAGCCATGTCTTATTGGGCCAAGTCACCAGGCCGGCCCACTCTTCCTTGCTTGTAATGGTTTTGATGATGTGTCATTCTATGATTGACCGGTTTTACAAAATTCATATCTCTTAAATCGTGCATCCAAAAATAAAAATAAAATATGCTTTAGAATAAAAAAATGTAATCTTTCTATTAAAAATAATTTTGATACTTGATTCTGAGGTTTTCACAAAAGTGTTTTTGGGGATGATTTAATTAACTATAAATCACCAAAAATTCATCTAAAAGTCTATATCTTCAAAATACATAATATTATATGTCATTTTGATCAGAAAACCCTAAATAATACAATGATGATGTTTTTGAGACCTAAATTGGCAGTTTGTAGAAAAAGTTGACAACTTTAGGGTTTTAAGTCTTTAATGAATATATGTAGAACTAATGCATGGATATAATGATGAAATTAGGGAAAGTGGATCTGATATTGTGTAAAGGTTATGAAACGTGGTTTTAGGGCTCTAATGATAAGGTATGTGATTAATACACTTCAGTTGGAAATTATTTGTGCCTTAACCCATGCTTTTCCATAATGAGGCTTATTTGCACCTTATATTCCATTCTCTTGAATCTATTGCTATACTTGCCTTATAATCAGTTTGGAATATTATTCTTGGGTCTTGGTACCCCACTGCCATATTCTACATATGAGATTCTATTACTTGCCATAGTTTCTAGCATGTTGATTTTATAGACTAAATAACTGGTGTAGTGGAACTTGTATGTACAACCACCCATAGTTGGGCATGTATTTAATCACCCCAGGGAATGTGATACTCTCCCCCGCACATGAAATATGTGCAGGTGACTGGGAATGTGTTATTATCTCCTCACCCTTTTGGTTGAAGGTCAGGTAGGTGCCTCAACCCTACATAGTTAAGGTAGTGAATATAAATCATGCATGCAATCCTTTTGTTACATGTTGTTTATGTCAAGCATCTATTGAAATATTATTTTGTATATGGCCCCATTCTCTTGATTGTCTTCATCTTATGATGAACATTAGCCTAATTTCACTTGATTTTCTTTCCTCTCTATCATAGAATAGTTTGTGACACTTACTTTTTTATTTCCCTTTCCCTTTTGCTGGGTGCCTTCCCAACCACCCAGATGTGGAGCAAGGTGATGAAAAGGAATTGAAGATCTTGGATTCGGTTTGAACTTAGGTGATGGATATGTTTCTTGGAGACAAAAGTGGAGCAGTCTAGACTTCCCTCTATCTAGATCCTAGTTGTGTATGTTGATGTAACCCTAAAAGGGATATTTTTGATGTATCTTGTACAATCTTTTATGAAATTGAATCTAGTCAGAGAAATTTTTATTCCACTGCTTTCCAATGTGTTTTGTTTACCATAGTTTAGTATAGGGTGGTTTATCCCACTCTTTAAAGCATGGTATCAGAGCCAATGGTAGTCATATATTTGATTATTTCATTTTGTCTCCCTTATTAGAACCCTAGATTTATATAGTTTCCCTTAAGTTACATGTTTTCCCTAGATTTGATCTATGTTGATGAAAGGCTGATTTAGGACCCTATAGTTTCACTTTAGAGTCTTGATAAATAAAACTCTAATATGCTCAGAATTAAAATATGTATAACTTAATGTTGTTTAGGTTTACCTTTAGGCAACTATTAGGACATGAAGTTGAAGCAAAGGTGTCTAGAAAGGATCAGGGTTTTTGGGGTTGACAATATTTTCCTCTGCGCCACTAGCTTGGTTTACGAGGACTCTCGTGCCCATATGATACTGGCCTGGCCTGAGCTAATACGAACTGCTTCAAAAAGTTTGCTTTTAGGCAATAGTAACCTTAGAGTTCTATGTTGTATATCTTTGGGTATCCTAATATTTTGACTTAAGTTTCACATGTATGTTGGTTTCTCCTAGAACCCTAATATGATAACCTTTGACTTGTTTGAGGATATATACCATATATAGTTCCTTATGTCCCTTAGGACTATATGCTTGGATAAGTTTATCTGTAGAACCTAGACCTTGGAGTTTGGGTGTTTGGAAAGATATCAGAGTGCACAGTGGAAGCATGATGGATCTTGAGTATGGTTTAGTTAGACTCATCCTTTAGCCCTAATGTAGTTTGGCTTGATTTGTCGAACCCTTTAAGGGGTGGAGTATGGTTTGTTGATGATGTTTGAGTGGTTAGATTTCATGGACGAAATCCTCTTTAGGGGTGTGGAACCCTATAACATCTTGAAGTCTATCTAATCTATCATTATAAACCCTATCTCCATGAATAGGAGGTTAGTATGCTTGGATCCTTGGTCTTGACCAAACATGTAATAATGGTAACCCTAACATGCTTGTTCATATATTAATGGACATATAATGATCATCTGAGGAATAATTTATATGTTCATATCCTAATGGATAACCCCTAATGGATAACCAATGCACACAATAAGAGTAAATCGCATATTAATGAAAATTATGGATCACATGATGCTAACCACGACATAAACCCTAATGATATGATGAGTAGATAATTATAACATAATTTGAAATTAATGCATGCTAAGGATGTAAGTGAAATAAAATGGTCATGTTGACCTAAACCCTAAGTTATAATAATTTAACCCTAATCTATACATCTTTAATGCCTTTCATGATACATTAATGATGTTAAGTGCCATGATTAGATACCCTACCTTGATGTGCGTAATCATCTAATCACAATTAATCAAGTCATCAATATAAAATGCAAGTTACCTTATTAACTAATATACACGTGATTGGCCACCTAATGTGAATCAATTCACTAATATCTAATATGTTTCACTTGATCATTAAAATACATGTAATGGCTTCAATGTGAATATGAAGTGTTTGGATTCACATAAGTGTGTAAAATCAATAATATAAAAGAATTAATATGAGAAATAATGAATGATGACATTAATGTGAGCAATAAATATAATATGACAATGTTTAATATGAATATAAGTGAGTAATGTGACATTAATTGGAATAATTGTATGCTTAACCCAAAGTGAATAGAATGTCTTATTTCATGTAAAATAATTTGTTATAATTAATAAAGTGGTAATATGAGGATAATGAAGTATAAATATGAAATTATTAAGGACAATGATTATATACAATAATGAATGTTGAGATAATTGAGTAACCCCTAATTGTGCTAAAATTCTTAGCAAGAAAAATTTGATACATATATAATAATGAAATATAATTCTTTTTGACAACCAAGTGAATATGACATGACATAATTAAAAAAATAATAATGATAATGTGATATCATAATGAATATAATGTTAATGAGACAAAAATGTAAATAATGTTAAGCCTCCTAAAAAGAATATCTTAATAATGGAGGTGATCCATGAGAACCAGACCTATGTTGAGCTACATGTGAAGTTTCTGAACCCGTAGGTGTAGTTGAAGAATAAGTGTTAGTGAAAGTTTTATGGTTTGAGGAACGACCTAAAGTTTTGTGATGTGAGGTTACCCACTCACCCTTCCCTAATTGCTAGTGATTTCGGGGACGAAATCCTCTTTAAGGGGTGGAGTGCTACAACATACTAAATTCAGGGCATTTTACCTTTTTGGTCCTCTTTTCCGTCTTTTCCTTTCATTTATATCCTCTTTTGCCTATTTGTTTAATTTGTGTAGAATATCATGGTCTAATGAACATTTGTTCATCTTTTATTCTAATATTTGGGTTTATGCACAAATACCTCAATGAAAGCTTAGCAATGGGTATAATATGTAAAATGTCCACTTAAATAATAAAGATAATACAATATTTCGTCCTAGAACTTTCTAGTAGTTTTTGAAGTATGAAAAAGAAAGGAAATCCCAAAATATACATAAAGGAGATGATAAATGTGGTAATAGGAAATAATATAGAATATTTTAGATAAAAGGAGATAATATGGAATATCTTGTTTTAAAAATCATAAATAGGAAGACACGAGATAATTTGATAATAAAATTCATTTCCTTGAGCCAAAAGATACTTAACGGCCAAGTATCATCTACTTTGGATAATAAATAAATATATAAAAGCCTTTATTACAAGATAATGGGAAATAAGCTAATAAGGTGAAATAAAATATCTAATGTCCTCAAATTGGAAAAATAACTCCAAATTCGTAATATAAGCATGGAAATAAGCCGTTGGGAAAATTTTCATCTAATTTGGCCAATGTTTAATATTTTATTTTATTTAGGAGAGAGAATATGTGTAAAACATTCAACTCATTATTTAAAATAATAAACGACTTTAACAAATAAAAATAATGGAAAATTCGTATTAACCATACTTAATATAACTTATAGGTTAAGTTTAATTATTTTTAGATAATCCTAATGTCATTAATAAAGGAGGAAAGAGAAAACAAGTTTTGAATTATTTAACCCATTAAAATTCTCAAAATGCAAAAATAATTCCATTTTCGAATTCTACACGTCCAAATTAGTTAGGATATCAATTTTGGTTAGATTTGGAGTTTGTTTGCACCCTCAAATAAAGAGAGAGAGAAAATAAAATAATTGCATTCACACTTTAGTCAGAATCTTATTTAGTTAAAGATTTAATGTCACACTCCTTTCTTGTTTTGGCACAGATTGTGGCCATCAAATCTCCATCGGATGGCACCAAGATCTTCTCCTACCTCAGGTAGGAAAGACCAGCCATAAGCAGTGCATGTGTATTGGTATTTCACAATTATCTACCTCGTTTCTCGACGGTTTTCCAAAATTATTGGTTCTTTGACTTCGTGACAAGATTCCACATCAGGAAAGTATTTACTCACACCCTGGTATTCAATATCAAAGATTCTCCCAAGTTGTTTCTCCTACTCTTCGAACCTGTCACATGCAAATGCTGGCTTATACCATATATATATATATATATATATATATATATATATATATATATATATATATATATATATATATATATATATATATATATATATATATATATATATATATGTATACCCTTGTGTTCACAAAACCATCAGGAATGTTTCTACCACTTTAATTTTTCCAGTTCTCGTGTGTACTGCCTCCGCAAGCTTGAAGATCAGTTCTAGATGATGGTTGTTCGTACCCTTTCTTCGCTCCTTCTTGGATCAATTCCTTTGAGGGTAGCTTTCCTTATCTTCCATTCTTGGTTTTTCTATAGTCTATTTCTAGTTTGGCCGACGTTTTGTGGTTTCCCCAAATTACTTTGGATATCAGGTAAACTGCTTCGCTACCATGGTACACAAATACCTGTAGAGGGGATGACCCTAGGTCATTTTCCTATTTTGCCCTACGTGTCTTTTCTTCCTTGATTTCTCATGTGTGGGCATTTCAGTAATCTGTGCTTTAGTTTTCTCTACTCTAATAAGGCCACACTGGTGCTGACTGGTGATTTGGCTATGTCTTATTGGGCCAAGTCACCAAGTCGGCCCCACTCTTCCTTGCTTGCAATGGTTTTGATGACGTGTCATTCTATGATTGACCGATTTTACAAAATTCATATCTTTTAAAAATTGCATCCAAAAATAAAAATAAAATATGTTTTAGAATCAAAAAAATGTAATATTTATATTAAAAATAATTTTGATACTTGATTCTGAGGTTTTCACAAAAGTGTTTTTGTGGATGATTTAATTAACTATAAATCACCAAAAAAGCATCTAAAAGTCTATATCTTCAAAATACATAATATTATATATCATTTTCATTAGAAAACCCTAACTAAGACAATGATGATGTTTTTGAGACCTAAATCAATGGTTTGTAGAAAAAGTTGACAACTTTAGGGTTTTAAGCCTTTAATGAATATACGTAGAACAAATGCATGGATATAATGATGAAATTAGGGTAAGTGGATCTGATCTCGTGTAAAGGTTATGAAAAGTGGTTTTAGGGCTCTAATGATAAGGTATGTGCTTAATACACTTCAGTTGGGAATTATTTGTGCCTTAACCCATGCTTTTCCATAATGAGGCTTATTTGCACCTTATATTCCATTCTCTTGAATCTATTGCTATACTTGCCTCATAATCAGTTTGGAATATTATTCTTGAATCTATTGCATAGCCCAAGAACAATATAAAGACAAAGGCAGCCAAGACTCATAAACTAGAAACTTGATAGAGATTGGCATATAACTAAACTCTCAATATATATAAATTTTGGGCCAAACCTCATAAATTTGAAACTCATGTATGGGGCACATAACCTCCATCCCAAAACTAAATAAGGGCACATAACCCTAAACCAATGCAATTACACTACTCTAGTGCTACTGAATCACATAGCATGTTAAATATAGAGGCAAGCAGAAAGTATAGTCAGAATTATACAATGTTGCCATCACACAATGGACAGCACAAACATATAAACATACACTTCAAAGTGGGCACATATCATTATATAAGACCAACATGCACCAAGGCACAAGATAGATATTGTGACGACAATTGTCTCAAACAAACGTTATTAATTATGCTGAAGGGATCATTAGTAGTGGAATTAACCAAAAATCACTAGAAATTAAAACCATTTATCAAGAGATCCATTCACAGGAAACTCTTTCATTCAGAACCAAAGTAAAACATTACATCCTAGTTCATATATATACATATCATGTATCTTCTCCTCTCGAGGAATATATATACATCATTATTCCTGTTGAAAACACAAGTAACAAAATCCTCGAGGCACTAAGCCAAAATCTCAGATCAAATCTGGAATACACTAACTCCTAGGACCTGAGAGTACAGAGACGACTCATAAGACTATCTATACAAAACCAGACAACCTATATTTCCACCTGTGGTTTACTGTTGTCCTTGTTGCTTCTGCTTCTCTCCTTCAGCAGTAGGGTTTCTACCTCTTTGTCTGTGATCACCTAAAAATGTTGGATCCCACAGGGGTGAGACAATTACAAAATTGGCCCAGCGAGAGATATAACTCTCCGCCGTAAACATTGTTATTGTAGTTTAATAGAAATAAACTGAATAGTGGAATCAGTTAATCAATCAGCAGATAATTCACTTATTTAAGCGGACTAGAGCAACAGTCTTTATTTGAGCATATCATCTATAACTGGAATATGAAGCATGTTTCTTAATTAATAAGGGATTTGAAGAACATATTTAACATTTATGTATCAAAAACATGCTAAGCGGGATAATCATCAACCAGTGATTCTCGTATTTGAATATTATGCAAATATGCTACACGGTTGATTACATTTTTCAAACACAATTAAGCTCTGAGGAGATGAGGTATACCGCTCATACTCCAACCAACCATTGCAAAGTTGAAATCGGCACCATACAAAGTCAATGGAAGAGCCGGCTTCCAAGACCACCCACATTCCGGTCAGTGCGGAATCACATGCAGGATATCTTATGTCTCTGCTATATAGCTTGTCAGGATATAGTGGCATCTTTTCTATAAAGCTACAGTGGCGGCTGCACTCTCTTCGCGATCAATAGATAACTCCATCGATCCGGGATTAACATCATCGGGAGATTCGTGGTACATCCATCCCGGAATAATCAAATGAGGATTGAGAGGTTTAGTGTTTACCTGCCATCAATTACCTCATCGGGACGTACGGATATTTTTGCCCATCGACCCCCGCATATTCAAAAATATGCGCGCTCTAGGAGATCCCTTAGGAAAACCTGTTTCACCATCACCAGCTACTGACGATGATGGTCCTATGGTCAGATCACTACATGAATAGATTTCACTTGATTAATTAAGTACATTATCATATTCTTTTAGCATCAGCCAAGTTTTCAAACATAACTTATTAAGACAAATGCTACAAAGAAATATGTACTATTTTCATTAATCATATCTCAGTCTTTAAAACACATTGGGATCTTAGTCCCTCATTTCAATACTGGGAATTCTCATTCCTCCATAATTTCAGCACCATGATCATATGGTTCTGGGTATTCGAACCCTCAGCTCATCTTTGAGCATTGTTACCACTCTTTCAGGTAACTATCACCTTTAGGTCATCTGACCAAGGTAAATATGATACTTGCTATACCAGCATTACTCAGGGCACTTGGGGCCCATTAACTCTCTTGGTACCAGTTACCAGGCAACAAGGTATATTATGGCACACAAGGCCCAATAAATATTAATGAATTAAAACATCATAGCGCATACCTGGCTATGATCTTTACTTTAGAATACATGCATGGTTAGCACAGATGATAACAGTGATATCAATTACATATCAGTACCATGCATAACAATATGGCATCACTATTCAAGGGTAACACCACTATTGCCTTACTAGGGTTAGGGTTTACCATTTCATGTCAATTGGGGATATTCATCCCATTACCTAGATCAGGGTTATGGATTATCACCATATTGCCCAAGATTAGGGTTTCATATAATATTACATAGCATCACCCTGGATTTGAGTTCCACATCACATCAAATCATTAGGGTTACTCATAATACCATCCTAAATTAGGGTTTCACATGATATCATCCTAAACTAGGGTTTACATTCAATAACCCACATTTAGGGTTTACTATTCATCCCAATTAGAGTTTCATATTCCATTACCAATAATTAGCGTTTACTATTCATCCCAATTAGGGTTTTGCATTCCAACACCCATAATTAGGGTTGACATTCAATTCTCCCAAATTAGGGCTTACAATTCATCCCAATTAGGGTTACTATTCAATTACACATAATTAAGGTTTACTATTCACCCAATTTAGGGTTTAGCATCACATTACCCTAAATTAGGATTACTTATGCCATCACCTTGTATTAGGATTACATCCTTACCCTATATTCGCTTAGATTTGCCCTGAATTAGGGTTAAAGTTCATTAACCTTCCCAATTAGAGTTCATATTCAAGATTAGGGTTTTATGATCTCTTTGTTGAGGATCATACCCTTAATCACCACATGAAAGAATAATATTTCCTCTTTTTCATCCCCTCAACTTGATTAGGTTAAATCATCCCTTCAATCAAGTTCAAACAACTATGTACTGAATACTCGCTTTTATAAGCAATTAGGGCTTATCTTATTAAATGAACCAATCACCTAGGTACTTTTAGGGATTCAACCTATGTACCTATCCTTGGTTATCATTGACATCAAACATTGAATCAAAGGATCCATCATCACCTTCAAATTCCAATTAATTAAATCACCTTTGACCTTCAATCGGTTTTGGAATTTCTTCACCAAACAGTTTTGAAACCGATTGGTCTTCAAACAGTTTTGAAACCGTTTGACCCCAAATGGTTTCAAGACCGTTTGGGCTCAAACGGTCTCAAGACCATTTGGGCCTAATCAGTCTCAAAACATTAAGGGATTATTAAGTACAAACATCCATCAATTGAATATGATTTGCTACATTGAAGCCTTCAATTGATTGAATTATTGAAGTTCAATAACTATAGGCCCTTGGATTTTCAATCCTTCAATCTTCACCTTTGATCATCCAAACGGTTTTGAGGTGCTCAACCTCAAACGGTCTTCTGGTGCTTTGACCATCCAAATGGTCTTAAGGTGATTTGACTATCCAAACGGTCTTGAGGTGCTTCACCTCAAACGGTTTTGGACTCAAAAACCCAATCGATCTTGAAACCAAAAACCCATTCGATTTCAAAGTAAATTACCCATTGGATCATGGGTACAATTACCCATGCGGTCTTGAGTAAATTACCCATGTGGTCTAGGGTGAATTACCCATGTGGTCTTGGGTGAATTACCCATGCGGTCTTGGAGTTCAATTATTCCAAACGGTTTTGAACTCAAAATGTCCATTCGGTTTTGAAACTAATTAGTTCATGTGGTTTTGCAAACCGTTTTCCCATTCCCTTGGAGAAGGTGTGTGCTTTTGATGATGTCATCATCATCAACCTTCATCCTTATGAAACCTACTTCCATCTTTATGGAAATTGCATCAACTAATCAAAGGTGTTACAAAAAGAGCAATTGAGTCAATTGAATTGCGAAATTGAATTCAATAACAATAGTTAAGGGTTCAAGTTATATAACCTGCCTTCAATTGAGCTTCCAAACTTGGAACTTCACATCAAAAATGGTGGAAGGAGCTTTCTCAACTTCCTATGGCTCGTTATCAATCTTTTGAGTGAAAAGGAATGGTTAGTATTGAAGATGGAGTGAAGAAAAGAAGAAATCAAGCATTGATTTGTGATTTCCACCATGAAATCAAGATGAAACAGGATCAAAAAGCTTACCAATAGGTTGGGGCTCGTCCTCCTGTAGTTCCTTAGCTCCCAAGGTTGTTTTTCAAGCAAAGGGTGAAAGTGAATTCGAAATTGCTCCTTTACTCTATGGATAAATGAGCTTATATTCAATTTTTATTAAAATTCAATTAGGAGAGAGAAAGTAGGAGTTATCCCATCAACTTCCTTGCCACTTGCAGCATCTCATTCCTTGGGGACGAGGCTATCTTCTTTGCATTTTATTCCTTTCAATTATCCATGTTTTAAAGAAAAGTAAATTAAGCACCTTCATCATATAATAATAATAATATCCATAATTGAGTGGATATTAATTTTTCTTATAATAAGGTGAGTGGATTTTCACCTCCTTAAGATATTTTGCGTGCCTTTGAAAGGCACAAAGACGATCAAACTTGCACCATTTCAACCATAATAATTTTGGTTGAAAGCACTTCAATTAATATATTATTTTTTGCATTAAATTGAATTAGGGTTTCAATTATGCTTAAATCTTGATTATTTTAATATCAAGATTCTCTCTCCTTCAAAGAGATACAAATGAGATGCCCCTCTCATTTTCTTTGCTCCAAATGATCCCAAGAAACATTAGGGATCATTTTGAAGTGGTAATTTGCATATTGAACCCTAGGGTTTGGGTAATTTGCACATAACACTAAAACTAGGTTTTAATGCACAAACATTGCTTTATCAACTCTTTCTTGGTATTCAGGCTATCACAAGCCATACCTCTGCATCATCTTCACTCTCATGATGATTCAACACATGAGGAACATTTTAATATGCAACATTTGCAAATTAACTCCTCAACTTGGGTAAATTGTACTTTAGTCCAAATCAAGCAAAACATTGATTTCAACATTATTCAGAAAGGACTAAAATTGCAATATAAGTTCCTTTTGAGCCTTAATTACTTTTCAAAAGATAAGAGCAAGCATATAATCACCTTGATTAAACAAAACACATAGGGTTAAAGCATAACCCAAGTCAGGGATGTTACAAATTATCCACCCCTTACAAGGATTTCGTCCCCGAAATCACTTAAAAGAAAAGAGAAGGATATTTCTTCCTCATTTCTTCCTCTAGATCCCACGTAGCTTCTTCAATGCCATGGTGATTCCAGAGAAATTTTACAAGACTTATGTCTTTGTTTTTAAATTTCTTGATTCTTCTATGAAGAATCAACACAGGTCCTTCGACATATGATATATCCTCATTTAGTTCTACCTCCACAGGTTGTAGAACTAAATCTATGTTAGGATGACACTTCCTCAGCATGGAAATATGGAACACTAGATGCAATATATGCAACTCAGGTGGTAACTCCAGCTTATAGGCTACCTTTCCTAGCCTTTCAATGATTGGATAAGGCCCCATAAATCTAGGAGCTAACTTTCCTTTCTTTCCAAATCTAAGGGTACCTTTCCAAGGTGAGACCTTGAGGTATACCCTGTCTCCAACATGGAATTCTAAGGGCCTATGACGCTTATCAGCATATGATTTCTGCCTATCCTAGGCGACTTTCAACTGTTGTTGTATTACTTTAATCTTCTTAGTTGTCTGCTAAACTAGCTCAGGACCCAAGAGTTGGTACTCCCCTATTTCATACCAGCATAAAGGAGATCTACAACGTCTACCATACAAAGCCTCATATGGTGCCATCTCAATATTGTGCTGATAGCTATTATTATAAGCAAACTCTATCAAGCTCAGATGCAGATCCCAACTCCCAAAAAATTGAAGGACACATGCCCTAAGCAAGTCCTCTAAGGTTTGTATGGTCCTCTCAGACTGTCATTCTGTCTGTGGGTGAAAGGTTGTACTAAACCTTAATTGTGCACCCAAAGCTTTATGCAGTCGTTCCTAAAAATGACTCATGAATTGGGGACCTCTATCAGAAACAATTATAGCTGGAACCCCGTACAACCGCACTATCTCATCTATGTATATCTGTGCAAGCTTCTCGATTGTGTAGGTTGTTTTGACAGGAAGGAAATGTGCTATCGTAGTCAACCTATCAACTATTACCAAAATGGAATCATGACTTTTGGCTGTTCTAGGTAAACCAACCACAAAGTCCATGGTTACATGATCCCATTTCCACTATGGTATTGGCAAAGGTTGCATTGTTCCTGTGGGGTTTTGATGTTCAACCTTAACTTGTTGACACACCGAACACTACATAACAAACTCAGCTACATCTTTCTTTAATTCAGACCACTAATATATATCTTTTAAGTTATGATACATTTTGGTGCTCCCTGGATGCATGGCATACATTGAAGAATGAGCTTCTTCCAGGACTAACTTCCTTAAGTCATCAACATCAGGTACCACCATCATACCATGGTAATAAATTACATGATCATCTGAATCATCAAAGCCCACCTGTTTCTCACTACCATACTTTGATCTAATCTATTGAATCACAGTATCACTCTGTTGTGCTTCTTTAATCTGCTATCTTAGAGTAGGTTTTATGTTCATCTCAGCTAACAGTCCGGCTAACAATGATACCTTAAGTTGTACATTGTTTTTCCTCAAGGAGATAAGCATATCTCTTTCGAAGCACACCAAGGAAGTTTAACTGTGCTTCATCTAGGGCTGGGGATGCTGATTTTCTACTTAATGCATCAGCAACCACATTAGCCTTTCCTGGATGATAATAAATTGTACAATCGTAGTCCTTCATTAATTTCATCCAGCGGTGTTGCCTCATGTTCATCTCATGCTGAGAGAAGATGTATTTAAGATTCTTATGGTTTGTGAAAATCTGGAATGTCTCTCCATAGAGATAATGTCTCTAGATCTTCAAGGCATGGACCACATCAGCTAGTTCTAAGTCGTGTGTTGGGTAATTCTCCTCGTGTTTCTTAAGTTGTCGAGAAGAAAAAGAAATCACTTGCTTATCCATCATCAACACACATCCTAAGCCATTCTTATATGCATCACAAAAGACTATATACCCCTTTCCCTGCTCAGGTAGCACTAGGACAGGTGCACTAGTTAACCTTTCTTTCAACAACTGGAAAGATTGTTGACACTTGTCATTCCAGACAAAAGGAATCTCTTTCCTGGTCAACTTGGTTAGGGGTAAAGCTATAGAACTGAAGTTCTTAATGAACCTCCTATAATATCCTACAAGTCCTAGGAAATTGCGTATCTTTGTCGGTGTCTTAGGCTGTTCCCATTGTAGGACATATTCTACCTTCTTTGGATCAACACGAATACCTGAGGAAGATCTTACGTGTCCTAGAAAAGAAACTTCTGGTAGCCAAAATTCACATTTTCTAAACTTAGCATACAACTTATGCTCTCTTAACAAAGTCAAAGCCTGACGAAGATGTTGCTCATGCTGTTGAGAATTTTTAATGTATATCAGGATGTCATTTATGAAGACGATAACGCACTAATCAAGAAAAGATTGAAAGATTCTATTCATGAGTTCCATGAATGCAGCTGGTGCATTAGTTATTCCTAATGACATAACTATGAACTCATACTGACCATACCTTGTTTTAAAGGCAGACTTAGGTATGTCACTTTCCTTAATACGCAACTGATGGTATCCTGACCTCAGATCTATTTTAGAAAAGATAGTTGCACCATGCAACTGATCAAACAAGTCATCAATCCTTGGCAGAGGATACTTGTTCTTTATAGTTATTTTGTTCAACTATCTATAGTCGATGCATAAACGCATTGACCCATCCTTCTTCTTAACAAAGAGGACCAGAGCACCCCAGGGTGAAGTGCTCGGTCAGATAAAACCCTTCTCAATCAACTCTTTTAATTGCTTCTTGAGCTCTTCCATTTTAGCATGTGCCATTCTATATGGTGTTTGTGTTATTGGTTGTGTGCCTGGAACTAGATTAATCTCAAAATCAATCTCCCGGGGCGGTGGAACACCCGAAAGTTCTTCAGGAAATAAATCTTCAAATTCCCTGACTATCAAAACTTCAGAAGGATGAGGGCTCTCTGTTGTGGTATCTACCACATGAGCTAAGAATGCATAGCATCCCTGTCTCATCAACTTATCAGCTACCATAGCTGACACAAGACAAGTTGAAAGAATCTTTCTATCTCCCTGAAAGATCCATGTGTCATTATTGTCTGTGAACACGGCCTTCTTGGAACCACAATCCAAGACAACCCTATACTTCTCTATGGTGTCCATCCGAAGGATTATATCAAATCCATACATCTCAAGTGGTATAAGATCCACCTGAATGCGATGATCAACATAGGAAAGATTACAGGGAGAACACACCTCCCGCAACACTACAGATTCCAACAAAGGTGTTTCTAACATCAGGCTATCTGCCCTATTACTGACTGTCATATTGTAGTCATGAATCACTTCTCAAGTGATGAAAGAGTGTGTAGCAGCCAGATCAATTAACACAGATATGAAGTAGGATGAAGACATATCAGAATAAAATAATTCCATCTGACCTGTCACAACCCGAGGGTTGACTACTGCTTCAGCCTGATTCATAGCATAGAATCTAGTCGTTGCTTGTTGTTGACCTTGTGCACGGTTGTTGGGTGCTGACGATCTGGCTTGTGACGCTTGTCCACGTCCTCTAGTGCCACTAGAAAACTGCCTCCTCTGTGAGCCTTGTTGACTCTGCCTCGGAGGTTGTGTCACAGTCCTGACTTTCTCAAGACAATCTCGCATCAAGTGACCCTGCCTCCCACATTGGAAACAGTTGTAGCTTCCCAGACTCTACCTAGGTGGTCCTATCACCGATGTTGATGTTGTACTAGGGGCTCTACTTGGAGGGAAACTATGACCCCTACCCCTACTTGACGTCCACTGCATCGGGGTATTAAATCTTGGTGATGGTGATGGTGCTGGTGCAGAAAACCTTGGTTTCTTGAAACCTTCAGACTTTTGTCCTTGGAACTATGGGCACTCTCTCTTACCCTTGGTCTGTCGTTTCTCAATCACAGACTTCTCAGTCTGTCTTACGGACTCCACAAAAGTGGCAAACCTCTCCCAGTTTTCCAGAGCAGACACAAGAGTGGTCAATTTAGCGTTCAATCCTTTCTCAAAACGTCAAATCCTCTCCTCATCATTGGCTACCATATGTGGACAGAACCACAAAAGCTCCATGAACCTAGCTTCATATTCGCTAATGTTCATTTGTCCCTGTCTCAACCTCTCAAATTGAGAGATTTTCTCATCTAGATATGTCTTGGGGAAGTATCTAGTGACAAATTCACGCCAGAATTCATCCCATCAGATATCAACACCAGGTCTTTTGCCCTCTTCTATGGTCCACCAGTGACCATCACTTCCTTTTAATAGGTAGACAACATGTCTTACCTTCTCATCATCAGGAATCATGAGAATTCTGAAGGCTTTCTCTAGCTCTGTCAGCCACAAATCGGCATCTGTTGGATCAGCTGTACCAGCATATTATGTGGCTCCGACCCTCCCAAGCCGTTCAAAGGTCTTTCCAGCTCCATGTCTTTCCTCATGGACTGGTACCCTTGGTGTAGGCATTGGCATCCTATCAGTCATATGGGTCGTAGCAGCCATAAACTGTCTAAACATATTCTGGAAAGCTAGATTTCCCATATCAGCTGGGTGGAACTAGGGTTGTTCAGGCACAACTTCCTCCCGACCCTGACGCCTTACACCTCCTCCTGGTGTAGCTACGCTGCTCTCAGCAGCATGTTCATCATGTGATCCAGACATCTTTAAGTTCTTATTCTCCTATATGAGCAGAAGACATTTATCAGATAAACTAGAAAACACTTAGAATGAACTCAACAATTCTAATCCTATGTCTCTGTAGACTCAATGAGCCTAGAGCTCTAATACCACTAAATCGTGACGACAATCGTCTCAAAAAAATGTTATTAACTATGCAGAAGCGATCATTAGCAGTGGAATTAACCAAAAACCACTAGAAATTAAAATCATTTATCAAGAGATCCATTCACAGGAAACTCTTTCATTTAGAACCAAAGTAAAACATTACATCTTGGTTCATATATATACATATCATGTATCTTCTCCTCTCGTGGAATGTATATACATCATTATTCCTGTTGAAAACACAAGTAACAAAATCCTCGAGGCACTAAGAAAAAATCTCAGATCAAATATTTAATACACTAACTCCTAGGACCCGAGAGTACAGAGATGACTCATATGACTATCTATACAAAACCAAACAGCCAGTATTTCCACCTGTGGTTTACTGTTGTCCTTGTTGTTGCTGCTGCTCTCCTTTAGTAGCAGGGTTTCTACCTCTTCATCTGCGATCACCTAAAAATGTTGGATCCCACGGGGGTGAGTTAATTACAAAATTTCCCCAGCGAGAGATATAACTATCCGTCATAAACATTGTTATTGCAGTTTAATAGAAATAAATTGAACAGTGGAATCAGTTAATCAATCAGCAGATAATTCACTTATTTAAGCAGACTAGAGAAACAGTCTTATTTGAGCATATCAGCTATAATTGGAATATGAAGCATGTTTTTTAATTAATAAGGGATTTGAAGAACATATTTAACATTTATGTATCAAAAACATGCTAAGCAGGATAATCATAAACCAGTGATTCTCGTATTTCAATCTTATGCAAATACGCTACACGACTGATTACATTTTTCAAGCACAATTAAGCTCTGAGGAGATGAGGTATATCGCTCATACTCCAACCGACCATTGTGAAGTCGAAATCGGTACCCTACAAAGTCAATGGAAGAGCCGACTTCCAAGACCTCCCACATTTCGGTCAGTGCGGAATCACATGCAGGACATCTTGTGTCTATGCTATATAGCTTGCTAGGGTATAGTGGCATCTTCGCTATAGAGCTACAGCGGCGGCTGCACTCTCTTCGTGATCGATAGATAACTCCATCGATCCAACATTAATATCATCAGGAGAATCGTGGTACATCCATCCCAGCACAATCAAATGAGGATTGAGAGGTTTAGTGTTTACCTGCCATTTATTACCTCATCGGGACGTATGGATATTTTCGCCCATCGACCCCCGCATATTCAAATATATGCGTGTTTCAGGAGATCCCTTAGGAAAACATGTTTCACCATCACCAGCTACTGACGATGATGGATCTATGGTCAGAGCACTACATGAATAGATTTCACTTGATTAATTAAGTACATTATCATATTCTTTTAGCATCAGCCAAGTTTTCAAACATAACTTATTACGACAAATGCTACAAAGAAATATGTACTATTCATATCTCAATCTTTAAAAGACATTGGGATCTTGGTCCCTCATTTCAATACTGGGAATTCTCATTCCTCCATAATTTCAACACCATGATCATATGGTTCTGGGTATTCAAACCCTTAGCTCATCACTGAGCATTGTTACCACTCTTTCAGGTAACTATCACCTTCAGGTCATCTGACCAAGGTAAACATGATACTTGTTATACAAGCATTACTCTTGGCACATGGGGCCCATTAACTCTCTTGTTACCTCTTACCAGGAAACAAGGTATATTATGGCACACAAGGCCAATAAACAATAGTGAATTAAAACATCATAGCTCATACCTGGATATGATCTTTACTTCAGAATACCTGCATGGTTAGCACAGATGATAACAGTGATATCAATTACATATTAGTACCATGCATAACAATATGGCATCACTATTCAAGGGTAACACCACTATTCCCCTACTAGGGTTAGGGTTTCCCATTTCATGTCAATTGGGGATACTCATCCCATTACCCAGATCAGGGTTATGGATTATCACCATATTGCCCAAGATTAGGGTTTCATATAATATTACATAGCATCACCCTGGATTTGAGTTCCACATCACATCAAATCATTAGGGTTACTCATAGCACCATCCTAAATTAGGGTTCGCATGATATCACCATGAACTAGGGTTTACATTCAATAACCCACATTTAGGGTTTACTATTCATCCCAATTAGGGTTTCATATTACATTACCCATAATTAGGGTTTACTATTCTTCCCAATTAGGGTTTTGCATTCCAACACCCATAATTAGGGTTGACATTTAATTCTCCCAAATTAGGGCTTACTATTCATCCCAATTAGGGATACTATTCAATTACCCATAATTAGGGTTTACTATTCACCCAATTTAGGGTTTAGCATCACATTACCATAAATTAGGATTACTTATGCCATCACCTTGTATTAGGATTACATCCTTACCCTAGATTAGGGTTTCACTTATATTTGCCCTGAATTAGGGTTAAAGTTCATTAACCTTCCCAATTAGAGTTCATATTCAAGATTAGGGTTTTATGATCTCTTTACTAAGGATCATACCCTTAATCACCACATGAAAGAATATGATTTCCTCTTTATCATCCTCTCAACTTGATTAGGTTAAATCATCCCTTCAATCAATTTCATACAACTATATACTGAATAATCTCTTTTATAAGCAATCAGGGCTTATCTTATTAAATGAACCAATCACCTAGGTACTTTTAGGGATTCAACCTATGTACCTATCCTTGGTTATCATTACCATCAATCATTGGATCAAAGGATCCATCATCACCTTCAACTTCCAATTAATTGAATCACCTTTGACCTTCAATCGGTTTTGGAATTTCTTCACCAAACGGTTTTGAAACCGATTGGTCTTCAAACGGATTTGAAACTGTTTGACCCCAAACTATTTCAAGACCATTTGGGCTCAAACAGTCTCAAGACCATTTGGGCCTAATGAGTCTCAAAACTGCAAGGGATTATTAAGTACAAACATCCATCAATTGAATATGATTTGCTACATTGAAGCCTTCAATTGATTGAATTATTGAAGTTCAATAACTATAGGCCCTTGGATTTTCAATCCTTCAATCTTCACCTTTGATCACCCAAACAGTTTTTAGGTGCTCAACCTCAAACGGTCTTTAGGTGCTTTAACCATCCAAACGGTCTTAAGGTGTTTTGACTATCCAAAAGGTCTAGTGGTGCTTCACCTCAAACGGTTTTGGACTCAAAAACCCAATCAATCTTGAAACCAAAATCCCATTCAGCTTCAAAGTAAATTGCCCATTGGATCTTGGGTACAATTACCCATGCGGTCTTGAGTGAATTACCCATGTGGTCTTGGGTGAATTACCCATGCGGTCTTGGAGTTCAATTATTCCAAACGGTTTTGAACTCAAAATGTTCATTCGGTTTTAAAACTAATTAGTTCATGCGGTTTTGCAAACCGTTTGCCCATTCCCTTGGATAAGGTGTGTGCTTGTCATGATGTCATCATCATCAACCTTCATCCCTATGAAACCTACTTCCATCTTCATGGCAATTGCATCAACTAATCAAAGGTATTACAAAAAGAGCAATTGAATCAATTGAATTGAGAAATTGAATTTAATAACAATAGCTAAGGGTTCAAGTTATATAACCCACCTTCAATTGAGCTTCCAAACTTGGAAATTCACGTCAAAAATGGTTGAAGGATCTTTCTCAACTTCTTATGGCTCGTTCTCAAGCTTTTGAGTGAAAAGGAATGGCTAGTATTGAAGATGGAGTGAAGAAAAGAAGAAATCAAGCATTGATTTGTGATTTCCACCATGAAATCAAGATGAAACAGGATCAAAAAGCTTACCAATAGGTTGGGGCTCGTCCTCCTGTAGTTCCTTAGCTCCCAAGGTTGTTTTTCAAGCAAAGGGTGAAAGTGAATTCGAAATTGCTCCTTTACTCTATGGATAAATGAGCTTATATTCAATTTTTATTAAAATTCAATTAGGAGAGAGAAAGTAGGAGTTATCCCCTCAACTTCCTTGCCACTTGCCCCATATCCTTCCTTGGGGAAGAGGCAATCTTCTTTGCCTTTTATTCCTCTCAATTATCCATGTTTTAAAGAAAAGCAAATTAAGCACCTTAATCATATACTAATAATATCCATAATTGAGTGGATATTACTTTATCTTATAATAAGGTGAGTGAATTTTCACCTCCTTAAGATATTTTCGTGCCTTTGCAAGGCAAAAATACGTTCACACTTGCACCATTTCAACCATCATAATTTTGGTTGAAAGCACTTCAATTAATATATTATTTTTTTGCATTAAATTGAATTAGGGTTTCAATTATGCTTAAATCCTGATTATTTTAATATCATGATTCTCTCTCCTTCAAAGAGATACAAATGAGATGCCCCTCTCATTTTATTTGCTCCACATGATCCCAAGAAACATTTGGGACCATTTTGAAGTGGTAATTTGCATATTGAACCCTAGGTTTTGGGTAATTTGCACATTACACCAAAACTAGGTTTTAATGCACAAACATTGCTTTATCAACTCTTTCTTTGTATTCAGGCTATCACAAGCCATACCTCTGCATCATATTCACTCTCATCATCCTTCAACACATGAGGAACATTTTAATATGCAACATTTGCAAATTAACCCCTCAACTTGGGTAAATTGCACTTTAGTCCAAATCAAGCAAAACATTGATTTCAACATTATTCAGAAAGGACTAAAATTGCAATATAAGTTCATTTTGAGCCTTAATTACTTTTCAAAAGATAATAACAAGCATATAATCACATTGATTAAACAAAACACCTAGGGTTAAAGCATAACCCAGGTCAGGGATGTTACAGATATCAAGAGAATATCCAAGTCCACAACAAGAACGATAGTTCACATAAACCATGATATCAAGAGAATAGACATGTGTAGGCCAAAGTCAAAAAAATGATAAGATAGGTGAATTTCTCAACATAAAGGAATAGGGGATACAACATATCTCAACTTCAGAGTCTACTCTGCCCAAATCCATGTCTAGGTCCAAACCAAGGCCTTCAAAGAACCTATGATGCATATATGTAGAATTAGGATTAGGTTTCCATTATTATTCAAAACCCTAAAAATCTCCTTTTTTATTAATGAATTAGGTTATCAAAACCACACCATGTTTTAGGTTATATTTTTTCTAAGTTCATAACATATTTTATTATATTTTTCTTACTTATATATATATTTAGTTAGGAATTTTACAAGTTAATTCCTATTTATTTAGATCCATTGAAATCACATGTTATTAGATAATGGATTTAGCCATCAAAACTGATATCATTAGATAGGTCTTATTTTTCTAATTCCAATGAGTATTTATATATATTTTTCTGACCGGTAGATAATTAGTTATCAATTTCTTTTAAAACATACCATTCAGAATTCAAGGAAAAGCCAACTCAGTGTTTGACTAGAGAGAAACAAAGAGAGAGGGAGAGGGCCCCGGTCCACATTGGCCCAATCAAAATTAGATAGTTAGTCGAGTCAGAAACCAACAAGACGCGTGACAAAGAAATGAAAACAAGGCAAAAAGACAAAAATGCCACCAGTTGAAAAACATTGCACAAACGCAAAAGAAGAGGGGTAGAAGGGAAATTGCACCGAGGGGTTTATTCCCCAGACGAGCACCTACCATAGCTACTAGAGCAGCCTGAGCTGCTTGCTGTGATTCGGGAAAAACCAAGAAACTCCACATTTCGAGAAATCAAAAGCACCAAAAGGAAGAACAGAAGGGGACGAACTCACCGATGTGCCCAATTGTTGTGTTGGTTCCTCCATAGGCTCCAGTATGATGCTGCAAACTCAAAAAGGAAATGGGGTTACTGATGACCAACCCACTGTTGTGCAGAGGAATTGAGGTGATGGGAGAATCACATGAAGTAAAATTAAGCTCTGGGTTGCATTTTATATATAGATGAGCAGGCGAGAAATCAAGAAGAGAGAAGTAGTCATGAAGCTACATGCCTGAGATTTGGGTGTTTCCAAAAATCTCAACAAAATGACAAGTATAAGATATCAACACATGCAGAATTCCATCCTGAGTCTAAGAACCAAAAATATCATACAATGGTCAAGAGATGACTGAGAAAATCATGATTTACCAAATACCCCCACCACAAGTACTATTCACGTGGGTGCTCTCCTACTCAAGGTAGGAGACTCAATCCCATCCATCCACATAGAGATTCGACGGTCTGAAGAAAAAAAATGAAAAATTGGGAAAATAAAGCTTAGCGTGTGATAGCCAAAGCCAAATCCGACTAAAGTGATGCTCACATTTATTTCTTATTTTCTCTCTCCACAATTGAGGGTACAAACAAATCCCAAATTCGGTAAAATTTTACTCTGAAGCTAATTAAAACATTTAAATTTTGAATATAAAATTAGATTTACCTTTTGAAAACTTTTTATGTGTTAAATAAATCAAATCTCATTTTCTCTTTCCTCCTTCATTAATGGCATTGAGATTATCCAAATTTGATGAAACTTGACCCATAAGTCATATTTAATGTGTTGGATATGAATTTGCCATCAATTTTACATGTTGGAGTTGTTTGCATATTTATTGTATATTTTGATAGTTCTACACACTTTCTCTCTCCTAATTTTACCTTTTAATTAAAAATCTTTTAAATTGGATGAAAATTCACCCAAAGGCTGTATTTATTATGTAGATTACAAATCTAAGATTGTTTTCCTCTTTTAGAGTCATATAATAATTTATTTTATATTTTGGGGAAAAAACACATCTTCTTTTCCAATTTGAATTATATGAATTATTATTATGTTAATAATGTGATACTTGACTCCCAAGGCAATTGGGACCCAAGGAACATGATTTTAAACTTGGATTTCACTTTTACTATTTGTTTTTATGAGATATGTCATATGGTCCATTAGCGGCCCAATTAGCTCATTATTTATCCAATTAAGTTATGTATGTTCATATTACCTCTAAATGAATTAGGTGACGTATTAAATTACATTAAGGTGATACATTCATGCATTCACTTATTGGGAACATCTCTTAAGACTAACCTCAACCTTTTTTGGCTAAGTCCAAAAGGTCAAACTTCTAGGGTAGGGTTCGAGATCCAGTATGGTACAAACTTAAAGATATTATTTGCATGCTTTGGATTTATAAAACCCTCAGGTTGTGTCATTTACATATCCTCAAGAATATTCCCATTAAGGAATGTGGTTTTAACATCCATCTGTCAAATCTCATAGACATGAAAAGTTGCAATGGCAAGCATGATACTGATGGACTAAATCATGGCAACTAGAGAAAAAGTTTCATCATAGTCAACACCTTGAACTTGTTTGAAACCCTTAGCAACCAATCAAATTTTGCAAGTTTTTACATTACCATCCATGTTGGTTTTCTTATTGAAGACCCACTTGCACCCTATGGGTTTTACCCCTTCACCTGGATCCAACAAGGTCCATACTTTGTTGGTGTACATGAGTTCCATCTTAGATCTCATGGCCTCAAGCGATTTCTCATACTCTGGTCCCTTAACAGCTTTTAAGTAGGTAGTTTTCTCATCATCAGTGACTGAATCATCACCTTCTTGAGTCAATAGATAACTAAATCTATCTGGCTCAAGGTGTGTCCTACTAGATTTGTGAGGTTCCCATGTCACATAAGGAATTTAAGATTCCATAATGGTTTGTGACTCTCTATGTTCCTTTTCTACCTATTTATATTCAATGCTTTCTTGTTGGTATGGAACTTCTTTGAGTTCTATCTTGATCCCACTGATTCCTTTGGATATGAATTCCTTTTATATGAATGCAAAAAACTTTGCAACAAGAAGTTTGTTGTCAATTGGGTTAAACAAGTAGTATCCCTTGGTTTCTTTGGGATTCCAACAAAATAACATTTGTGTATCTAGGGCCAACCTTTTCAGGAAACATTTTCTTGATATGAGGTTCACAACCCCAAATCCTCATGAAATACATTTTGGGACACTTCCCATTCCATATCTCATATGGTGTTTTTTAAAATGATTGGGATGGTACATGGTTAAGTGTAAACACTATAGTTTCTAGAGAATAACCCCAAAAGGAAGTTCAAAGACCGACAAACTCATCATTGATCACACAATATTTAGAAATATGTGATTCCTTCTTTTTAATAGACCATTGTGTTGTGGTGTTCTAGGTGGAGTCCATTGTGATACAATAACACATGCTCATAGAAGGTTCTCAAACTCTTGGCTTAAGTATTCTCCGCCTCTATTTGAATGAAGTGCCTAGATACTTTTACCAAGTTGGTTCTATACTTCACTCATGAAATCTTTGAACTTTTCAAGAGTTTATGACTTATGTTTAATCAAGTAAACATAACCATACATATTGAAATCAATAGTAAAGGTAATGAAGTATTGATAACCACCTCTAGCATTTGTTGTAAAAGGGCCACATACATTAGTATGTACCAGTCCTAATAGATCACTAGCCCTCTCACTATTTCCAATGAAGGGATTATTGGTTATCTTATCCAACAAATAAGATTCATATGTCTCTAATGATTTGGAATCAAAAGAGTCTATAAAATCATCCTTATGGAGTCTAGATATGCTTTTATCATGGATGTGCCCTAGACGATAATGCCAAAGATAAGTTTTGTTTGATTTCTTGAGTTTTAACCTTTTCTTATTTATGTTATAAACATTTGTCTAAAGATCTAATAATAAAGACCATAGGACATTGGGGAACCCCCATAAAAGATCTCATCTTTAGAAATAGAACATTGACCATTATTTACACGAAATTCACATCCATCCTTGTCCATACAAGATACAAAAATAATGTTTCTATTTATAGTAGGTACGTAATAACAGTTCTTTAACTCAATTACAAGCATTGTGGGTAAAGATAAATTATAGGTTCCAACTATAGTGGCAACAACTCTTGCTCCATTTGCAATGTGTAATTCAACCTCGCCCTTTCATAAAGGCTTACTTCTTTTCATATCCTGCATATTTGAGCATATGTGATATCTGCATCAGGAATCCAATACCCAAGATGAAGAAGTAGATAAACTTATCTCAATAACGTATATACCTGAAGAGGAGATATATATATCCCCTCCTTCTTCTTCCTCAGTTCCTCCAGGTAGACTCTGGACCCTTATCCTATTCTAAGGTTAAGAGGTTAGGACCTTAGTTATTTGGGCTTATCCAAAGAAGGATAAAGATATAACAATAGTAGCTAATTGAAAGCCTAACATGTTAATGCATGAATAAATCACCCTAACATGTACACATATAAAAAATATGACCTAATCCCTCATATTGATCCTTATACCAATAAAGGATACCTAAAATATGTTAGATGTGATAATGTTGATTAAGGTATGAGGTTAATAGAAATAATTTCATAGAAGGACTAGATGTCAATAGTTGTGAATATTGATAAATTATTTGAATAAATAAGGAATTGATAAATTTAATAAGTTAAATAATACACATAAATAATTTTGTGCACATTAATAATATGTAATCCTTTTTTGTTGTAATGTGAAGATTTGGGATAGAATTGGAAGAATGATAATAATAATGATGAAATAATATGTTAACTAAAATATTAATGGGTCACAAATGCTAATTGTGTAATATTCATAAAAGGAAAATGCATTGGATAAGAATAACTTCATATTCAAATTATTTGGATTTGATATGGCTTGGAGGTTAAGTTTCGCAATTTTGGGATAATAATTCCTATATCTATTTTGTTTAGAAAAAAAATATGAGTTTCCTCCAAAATATGAAATAAAATATCTAATGACTTCAAATGAGAAAAATAATATTAGATTCGAAATCTACATCTTAAAATAAGGTTATGTGTCAATTTTTTATTAGTTTGGATAATCTTTAATTTTCCAATGTGTTAAGGAGAGAAAGTGTAAATAAAGCACAAAATATTAAATAATATAATACATAATACCAAGGGACAAAATTGATGGCTAATTTGTGTCTAACATGTTTATGTTCACTTCAGGATGAATTTTCACAAAAATTGGATAATTCTAGAATTCTCTAATGGGATAAGAAAGAGAAAATATGAATTACTTTGAAAGAAATAAATAAAATATTTAGTGACTCCAAAACTGAAAACTAATGCAATATTCAAATTATACATGTCTAGGTTGGGCTAGTTGTCAATTTTATTAAAATTGGGAATCATTTGCTCCCTTCATAGAAGAGAGAGAAAAAGTTACATAAACACATCATTACTTTATTCGAATCTGATTAGAAATACATTGAATATGTCGTGCATGTTATTTCCTTTTTTATTTCTCACATGTAATCAAGGCCATTAGATCTTGAATCAGATGGTGGACTCGTCATCCTCTACCCCATGTCTAATTGAGAAACTGAGCTTGCTCACATGAGATATTATAGTCAAGATTTCTTTTCTCTACTCGATCTTTTCCCGAGATTTTTGCTCCTATACCTTCCTTATTGGATTGCACACCGATTGATCCATAAATTTTGCCATCTTGTCAACGATTTTGTGAAATGCCCAAAATTTCTTCTCGAGTTCTTGAAGCACAACTACCCTTAGCCCAAGGTTCATCATCTCACCTATAAATACCCTAGCCTTGGACTTCTTTAGGTGCATTACTATCTTTCTCTCACCCCAATTCCTCCGTTGATCATGTGCATGGTTGTTAGTAGTCATATTTCCTATCTAAGTTAGCGGTAGCTTGTTCTCTTACCCTCGCCATCTCGAACCAGTTCCACAAAGTAGTAAGTTCGTCTCCTCCTTCTCTAGCTTTCTGTATTCTCAATTTCCCAAACTATCATGAAATGTGGTTTTCCCCCAATCTTGGCTTGTAGTTCAAGTAGCCATGGTTTCTCAAACCTAGAGGATGAATTTCCATGGTGCAATCTCGATTGTACCCTCCTCATTTTCTTCGTTCTTTTGTTTTTTGCATAGGTGTATTATTGTCTTTTCGCCCCCAGATTCTTTGGTCCGAGTGAGTCATATATATGAGATGACTCTATGACTTGGTCGGCCCAAATTGGGCCAAGTCAGAGGGTCGGCCTGCTTTTTTACTCTCTTTTTTGTGGATTTTCTTGATTACATGGATTTTTCTAATTTTATAATTGGTTTAAATTGTAAAATGCATAACTTTTAATCTGTTTTTCCAAAATAAACAAATAGATATGTTTTGGAACTATAAAATTAAGCTCTATCTCATAAAAATAATTTCAATGTCTTATTTCAAGATTTATTGAAGGGTGATTTATTGAATGAATTTAATACATAAAATCCATAAAAAACGTACCTTTGTCACCTCCAAATTTGACATAAAAATATGTTTTCTAAATCAGGAAAATCTAATAAATCGTTTGGTCTAGGTTTTGTGACCTAAAATATGAGACTTTATAGAAATATCTATAATTAGGGTTTCTTTACACATTATACATTATAAACCCTAATACATGTTAATAATTTTTTATTAGGCAAAGTTGATCATGGAAACAACTATATTGGTGAAGAGTATTTATAGGACTCCAGTGTAAAGTATGTTTTCATCTCCTATTATTCACATTGAGCAATTAACCTACTTTTATCTTTCTCTTGGTCCTATGGACAAATAGCCTACAGAATATCTCTTTCTATTTTGAAAATATATTTCAAGTGGAATACTTAATTTGCCTTTGATCTTGTAATCAGTCTACTCTGATTGGACATTCTTTTGCCTTTATCTTATACTTTGATCTTGATGTAACTATACTTTGTGATAAGTGAAACTTATGTTCACTTTTGTAGTGGATGTTTATATCATCATTTTTGTGATGGAAATCTTGTTAAATCTGACTATAATTTTTACTTGCCTCTACATTAACTATGTTATGTGATTTAGTAGTCTTAGAGTAGTGAAATTGCATTTGTTTTTGGGTTGTTTTACCATGTATTATTTTTGGGATGGAGGTTGTGTGCCCCATACCTGGATGGTGATGCCGATATTTTTATATATATTGGGTGTCTGACAATATGTCATTCTCTATCAGGTTTCAAGTTTGTGAGGCTTGGACGTCGTTGTCTTTATATTGTTCTAGTGCTATGCTTATTTCACATGCATGCATGTTGATGTTATTATTGAAGAGCTGTGTTCCCTAATTCCTTATATGTGCTTGTGTGGAAAAATTCTATTAATTTTTTAACGGCAAGTAATCTTTTGGTTTTTAGTTTTTGAAATATGTATTCTTTTATGCCCAATTGGGTATTCTCCTCTACGAAGCCGTGCTTATTTAACATCCTTTATTTCTTAATATTGCTCAAAACTCCATATTTAGTATGCACATACCAGTGTTTTTTTGATATATCTACTTTTCTCCTTTTGTTGGGGTATGCTTCCAACCCCAGAATTAGATCAAGGAAGAGACAACCATGTTGGACTAGGACCTCAACTAGTTTGATTGAAACCGTGTGGGAGACTTTCTTGAAGTTGTTAGGTGATCCTAAAATAGTCCTATGTTTAGTTAGTTTTCTTTTATTTCACCCTACATGGTGAAGGATAGTGACGATAACAAGCTCTATAATGGTTAGATACATCTTTTTGCTACTACTTTTAATGTTATGATACTTTCATGTTGAATGAATTTGTTATCATCCCTTTTGTAAAAAAATTATGTTGGTGTTGGTTGTATGGGATGATGCCTTTTTATTTTAGTAGGGGGTGGATTCCCTATGGGATCCCAATCAGTATAGTTTATCTAACTATTTCAATCTTTTCTCCCCTTGGACGTTTACCATTTTCATAGGTTGCTTATACCCCAAACCCTTGCCTAGTGCAGGCATGAAGATATATGTCATTGAGTAACATCATTTTTTAGCCATCTGCTATGTTTGTGTCATCATCTCATGACTGAGACAAACATAACAGACAAAATTACCCGTCGTCAACAATAATAATCATTGTAAGTCACCGATCGTCGATGTTGCCCTTTGACTTCAGGTAAAGTCCACTTCCTGGGGACCAGTTTCTCAGTGTCGAGCCAATAGGATGTTCAAAGAGCAATGTGGCCTCATACTCCTTGAGTCGTTATTGTGTCACCTCCTGGTGGAAGTAGGCCATTAGTAGGTCAAGAAACCCCAGTCTCTACTGTTGCTAACGTGAGCATAGTCATCTCTCCTGAACAAGAGTTATCCATGCTTCGACATCTTATTACAACATTGATGGAGGGGAAGATGAATAACCCACCTGTTCCTAGTAAGCCTCAGGATTACTCAAAAATGGAATTCATGAAGATGCAACTGTCCTACTTCAAGGGTGTAGGTGAAATAGAGATGGTCGATAAATATGATGACTAGGTGTTTTCCATAGAGAATATTTTTGATGGAATGGCATGTCCTCCACACCAGAAGCATAGGTTTGCTTCATATGTTTTGAATGGACCGACTCGAGTTTGGTGGAATGGGATAGCAAGGAGTCGTGATATCTCTACCATGACCCGGGAGTAGTTTTTGGTGATTTTTTATGGGAAGTACATCTGGACTGCTGCCCTAAAGAAGAAGGAAGCAGAATTCTATAGTTTAAAGAAAGGTTCCCTATTTATTTATGCTTATGTACACAACTTTTTGTTTCTTGAACACTATGCATCTGGACTAGAACTGACCTAAATCTCCAAGGACTTAACTACAATGTGGGTCATTCTCTTATTCCACAACTACCCCTAACCTTTCAACAAATGGTTGATAAAGCTTTGGTTGTGGAATCTAACCTAGGTTTTCAACCTAGGGAGATTGATAAGAAGAGGAATTTTTTAGGTGATGATCAGAAGAGGGACAAGTGTGCTAAGTGTAATGGCTACCATCCTCCAGGAAAGTGTTCTCATGTTGGGAATCAAGATAAACCATGACATGGCACTCCAGTAATATGTCATCATTGCAATTAACGTGGACATATTCACCCTAGATGCCCTCAGCTTCATAATGGATATGCAACACCACAACAACTACAACCTCAAGTACCTCCTCTGAATAATGGTAATAATAATGGAAGAAGACATGTGGAAAGGCATGTTGGAAGGATCTTTGCTTTGGATGGACAAGAAGTCTATGATGATGTTCGTGTTGAAGGTAACTCTTACTCCCATAGTTATATATTAAAGTTATGTTTCCTCTTTGCATGATACCTTTGTGGATGAATGTAATGAAGTGTTTGAGGTTATCCTTATACCTATATGGTAGTTTGACTTTTTAAGATGAATCTTTTAAGGGGTGGAAAATAGTTGATTGTTATATATTGACGCTAAGATTTTTAGGATGAAATCCCTTTAAGGGGTGCTATGTTGTTACATACACCTCTAGAACCTTATCCTATTTTAAGGTTAAGAGGTTAGGGACCTTAGTTCTTTGGGCTTATCCAAACAAAGATAAAGATATACACAATATTTGTTAATTGAAACCCTAACTTGTTAATGCATGAATAAATAACCCTAACATGTAGACATATAAACAAATATTACATAATGCCCTCGTATTAATCCTTAGAAAAATAAATGATACCTAAAATATGTCACATGTGATAATGTTGATTAAGGTACGAGGTTAAGAGAAACAATGTCATAGAAGGACTAGATGTCAATAATTGAGAATATTGATAAATAATTCAAATAAATAAAGAATTGATGAATTTAATGAGTTAAATAATAAACATAAAGAATTTTGTGCACAATCTATTTTGGTGTAATGTGAAGATATGGGACACAATTGGAAGAATGATAATAATAATGATGAAATAATATGTTAACTAAAATAATAATGGACCATGAGTTTTAATTATGTAATTCTCATAAAAGGAAGACTAATTGGATAACAATAACTTCATATTCGAATTCTTTGGATTTGACATTGCTTGAAGGGAAAGTTTTACAGTTTTGGGATAATAATAACTATATCTATTTTGTTTTGAAAAGAAAAGGTGAGTTTCCTACAAAATATGAAATATAATATATAATGACTCCTAAAGATAAAACTAATCTTAAATTCGAAATGGTCATGTTAAAATAGGCCTATGTGTGAATTTTTAATTAATTTGGATAATCTTTAATATTCTAATTTGTTAAGGAGAGAGAAAGTGTAAATAAAGTCCAAAATATTAAATAATGTAATACATAATAGAAAGGGACAAAATTGATGGCTAATTCGTGTCTAACATGTTGAAGTCTACTTGAGGATGAAGTTTCACAAAAAATGGGTAATTCTAGAAGTCTCTAATTTGATAAGAAAGAGAAAATATGAATTACTTTGAAAGAATTAACAAAATATTTAGAGTCTCTAAACCTGAAAACTAAATGCCATATTCAGATACTACATGTTTAGATTTGGCTAGGCGTCAAATTTCATTGAAATTGGGAATCCTTTGCACCCTTTTTGGAAGAGAGAATAAAGTTACAAAAATAAATATTCACTTTATTTGAATCTTATTAGAGATACATTCAATGTGTCACGCAGATTATTTCCTTTTTGATTTCTCACACATAATCAGGGTTGTTAGATCTCGAATTAGATGGTGGAAGCATCGTCCTCTAACCCACACCTAATCGAGAAACTGAGCCTTTTCATAGGATATTTTCTAATTGAAATTTCTCACTCTCTACTCGATCTTTTCTTGAGATTTTTTCTCCTACACCTTGATAACCTCCCATTTTGTGATGTTATCTTACTAGTTTTTTCTTAGTTTTCCATACTCTTTCTTAGATAAATTAGATAGAATACTTAACTTTCCACTTTATTGTGAATATACCAATGGACTGACATTTCTTCTTTTCTTCTTATAGAAAAACCCAAAAAATTTTCAAAAAGCCCAAACGGTCCCAAGACCATATGAAGCAAAACGGTCCCAAGACCTTTTGAAACCAAATGGTCCCAAGACCGTATGAAGCCAGCCGGTCTGAAGACCACATGAAGTCAACTGACTCTGAGACCGTATGAATCCAAACGGTCCCAAGACCATATGAAACCAAACGGTATCCAAACTGTTAAAGATCCAAATGGTCCCAAGACTGTTCAAGATCCAAACGGTCCCAAGACCGTTCAAGATCCCTTGAAAGCCTATAAAAAGGATCAAAGGGGTCCTTAATTGGGATCAAACTCTTAGACATCCAAAGACTGTCTCACCTGTTCCAGAGCTATTCCAACCTTCATCCATCGTCCCAAGGTTGTCGGTCTAAGATCCACACTCCATCCTCAAGCTACTTCCTCTCTCATCGACACAGAAGGTGGGAAGTGAAGAATTCATCACCAAGGAAACCACGTGGTGTGAAGATAGTCGTTCTCTACTGCAAGGGGTCGACCTTCATCCCTCCTATGTGGAGATGATGTTTTCTTTCTCTCTTCCCGCCTCCTTCTTTGTTCTTGACATGAGCGAGTAGTTCCATACACTAGGGTGCGGGGAGTAGCCCCGCTACCCATGTTTTCATTCCATGCATTGTAATTCATGAGTTTCCAATAGAGAAAACTATCTTTTCAGTTCAACATCAATCGTTTAATGAATACTAGTTTCTTGATCACCAACTTGTGTTATCTATTATCTACTAGTGTGAATTGTCTATGTTTGTCCTTTTAGATTTGAATATTGATTGCATGTTGGTTTTTGATGTATGTAGTCACCATATATCTATTTCGGTATCTAGGAACGATTTTCATGAAGTGGAGTAAACTCACTTCCATCATTGTACTTTCATACTATGAAATGGAATCAGTTGACGTACAAAAGTACAACCTTGACAGGTCAAGGAACACACTTTGTGAAGGGAGTAATGCAAAGTAAGTGACCATTCATTTGGGGATGGCTGGCATTGCAATGCTCCCACATTTCTCGTAGTTAGTTATCTGAAAGGAATCTAAGTCTACAAAGATACTAGCTGATTAGACTTTCTCTACATGCCATGTTATTGTGTTGTATGTTATGATTCATGTGTAGCAGTGGTGAAACTCGATCACATCCTAGTGGTTTCCAAATATCATTTACAATCTTAAGTTTACTTTCCTGCCATTTACTTTACTTTGCACTTTAGTTTAATCATCAAATCAACTCTTTGACCTAAATATCAACTTTTAAGTTGATAAGAAGAATTATAACATTTTCCATCTTGTTAACTCTTGACAAGACTATTGTCTCGTGGATTTGACTCTTAACTGTACTATGATAAGGCTTCTATGTATCCTAGCATACGTGGGTGGAGATCTTATTATAACACACGAAAGGCTAAATTTAGAGACTTACTATCTCTAGGATTTTTAGTGGTGCACGCAACTCCATGCGAGTGGAGGCTCAGTCAAAAATTGGCGTTGTTGCCGGGGACAATGGAACATTTTAATTTTACTTGTTAACTTTCTGGTTGATTAGGATTTTACACTTTATCTTGATAACTACTGCATATCTTTTTATTACACCAATTCTCCACATCGTCTAAAGTGAGATTTTTCTTCTGCTCAGGTAGAAAATATGTATGCAACCTTTGCATAACATCAGATTCTCCCCTGAACTGGAGTACGACTCTGAGGTAGAATGAAGCTTCCACCGACGCATCAGACTTAACTGCCAACGAGCCCGACAGATGGCTGAAGAACAACGTCAAGCCACCTTGGTAATGGAAAGAGTCAACACAACTATATCAGCATAGAGAGCACAACTCATTGCTGACACACTTGCTCAAGTCCAAGATGAAGTCCGAGCTGAAGAGCAGGCCCGCATCCAAGCTGAAAATGAAGCAGCCACAACAACTACTTAGTTAGTATTAAGAAACAAGCATCTATGGGATTATGTCGTTCCTAAGAACTTTGAGGATAATCACCCAGTTCGGCCATCGCTCATTAATGTTCCTAACTATGAGATTTGAATGCAATGGATCCAAATCATGCAAGGCATCTCATTCTCGGGAAATACTGGAGATGACTGCATGGACCACCTGAAGCGATTCAAGGCACTTTTCTAGTTGGTACTGCAAGCCGGAGCTTCATTTTATGCAATCATGCTCTGACTTTTTCACTTCACCTTATTTGGAAGGGTGTTGAGCTGGTATAACTCACTATATGGAGATCCAATCACCACCTGGGCTCCCTTGGAAGAAAAGTTTCTAGAGAAGTTTTTCCCTCCTTCATTGACTTACGAGATTAGGGGGCAGATTAACCATTTTTCCCAACTCCCTACTGAATCACTGGAAGAATCATGGGAAAGATTTAAGGAACTTCTGAGGAAATTCCCACATCATGGAATCTCCCAAAATTAGCTAATAGAAACATTCTATAGAGGAGTAAGTGATGACATTAAGAAGTTTTTGGATTCCTCATCTGGGGGGAATTTCATGAGAAAGAATTATGAGGACGCTTGGATAATTGTTACACTCGGAGCCGAGAACCAATCAAATTGGGGAAGGCCATCTACCAGGGGAGTCCTAAAAGTTTATAAAGATAAAGAATCTATGGAAATGAAATCCATTGCCAAAGCCTTGAAAACCATAGCTCATAAACAACAGGCCCTTGAAACATTGTTTGGAGAATATGAAAGAAAGAAGAATTCACAAGTTCAACAAGTTAAAGTAGCTTCCCAGACTTGTGAAGCCTGTCATGCATCTGATCACCCCCACATTCTAATGTGGCCTCCTATTCAATGTCATGATGGATTTACAGACATCCCAACCATAATTTGAACTAAATATTGAACATATCAAGGATTAGCTACCAGAGCAGGTTAATTCTATCCACTCCATACCAGGTCAAGCATACTATAATTCGGATAAACCAAGAAACCATCCTAGGTTTCAGTATGGGAATCCCACAGGAACTGCTAACCCGCAGTATCAAACACAGGGTGGGTCTTCCAATAGATTGCCGCCTAGATTCCAGAACAATTATAACCAAAATCAGGGGGATTATAGAGGTGGGTTCTAAAGATTTTCTTAGCCAAGAAATCCTTCTGCATACTACCAATACACTCATCCTCCGTTGCACCCACAACTGCAACAATCTCAGTTTCAACAACATCAAAACCAACAATCTCAGTTACCAGCACCTCAGCAGTTGCAACCTCAGGGACAACAACAACTCACACAAATTCAACAAAAGAATGTTCCACCTCCGCCAGCAGATGAATTATCTATGATAAGGCAAATGTTGCAATCCCAAAAGACCACGCTTGCCAACCAGCAAGCTCAACAAAAGCTGTAGAAACGTAATTAACACAAATTGCAGCTTAGTTAAACCTCTAGTGGGAACTTTTGCTGGTCAGCCAGAAATAAATCTGAGACATGATCAACACAAACTAGAACAACTAAATGCAGTCACTACAAGGTCTTGCCGTGTTCTTACTGAAGTCACGAATTTTATTCAAGAAGACGAAGATATAGTTGAAGTCATCCCAAGTGTAAGCACTGCAAAACCTACGGAGGCCGAGAAGAAAAAGGAAAAAGAGTTAGTTTCTGAAGAACCAGAAGTCCCACCATATAAGCCTAGGATACCATACCCAGGTAGATTGAGAGAAACTAAACTGGACACTAGATTTCGAAAATTCAAGGAAGCTATGAAGAAACTATATGTGGATATTCCATTCCTTGATGCTCTTTCTAAAATCCCTGCTTGGTCCAAATACCGGAAGACTTTACTATCAAAGAAATATATGACCGAAGATCATGAAACTGTCAAATTGGCTCAGACCACTTCTGATATCATTCTTAATAAAATGCTGAAGAAGCAAAAGGACCCTGGCTCCTTTGGCATCCAATGTTCTATTAGAAATACCTCTTGCAAGAAAGGATTATCTGATTTGGGGGCCAACATATCCATTATGCCTTTTTCTATGTGTAAAATACTGGGCTTTACTAATTTGCTACCCACAACCATGACAATTCAATTGGCTGATTCTTCCATCACTACACCTTTAGGGATTATTGAAGACATCCCAGTAAGAGTAGGTAGAGATTCCTACGTACCTTATGATTTTGTTATTATGAACATAAAGGAAGACCTGCGATATCCAATAATATTTGGCAGACCCTTCCTTGCTACAGCCAGAGCACTAATCGATGTTGAAGCTGGCACAATCACCTTAAGACTAGGAAAGGAAGCCGTTCAATTCAGAATTTTTGACAGCTTAAAAGGTCCTAGCATCAACGAAGAGTTTTTCTTCTTGAGGCAATTGATAAAATGTCTCAGTTAAAGCAAGAACCTTCTGAACCGTCTGATGATTTGGAAAAAAATTTAACAAATCTAGAAGCTGAGTTCTCAACTGATGAACTAATTCAGCAATGCCTGCAATATCTAGAACAAAGTGAAGAAGCCCCAGAAGCCACCTTCGAGGAGTTAAAATCTGTCACCATCTTGGAAACTATAGAAATACCCAAGACACCTAAATTGAAAGATCTACCAGTGGGACTCAAACACGTCTTTCTAGACAAAGAAAAATTATGTTCGGTCATTATCAGTTCCACTTTGATAGATGACCAAGAGGAAAGACTCCTTATTGAGTTGAGAAAGCACAAGAAATCCATTGGATACAAGATGACCGACTTGATCAGAATAAACCCAGCTTTGTGCATGCACAGGTTACCTATGATAGAAGAATTTAAACCTTCACGGGAACACCAGAGGAAACTAAACCCAAATCTCAAAGGGTGGTTCGCCTCGAGGTTCTTAAACTCTGAAAAGATGGTATCATTTATCCAATCTATGATTCTCAATGGGTTAGTCCAGTCCAAGGGGTCCCTAAAAGGGGGGAACCACTGTTGTCTTGAATGATAAAAATGAACTAGTACCCACAAGGACCATTACCGGATGCAGGATGTGCATCGACTATAAGAAACTAAACAAGGAAACAAGGAAAGACCACTTTCCTCTACCCTTCCTTGATGAAGTCCTTGAGCATCTAGCTCACCAAAAATTCTTCTGTTATCTTGATGGCTATTCAGGATGTTATCAAATCCCGATACACCCTGAAGATCAAGAAAACACGGCTTTTACTTGCCCTTTCAGAACTTACGCCTTTTAGAAGGATGCCTTTTAGGCTATGTAATGTACCTGCAACATTTCAGAGGTGTATGTCTGCCATATTCGCAGGATTAACTAAGTCTATCATGGAAGTTTTCATGGATGATTTTTCACTTTATGGGGACTCTTTTGACAACGGTCTACTTAACCTCAGCAGAGTATTACAAAGATGTGAGGAAACAAATCTGATACTCAATTGGGAAAAATGTCACTTTATGGTGACAGAAGGTGTTGTCCTCGGGCATCGAGTGAGTGAAAGAGGGATCGAAGTGGACAAAGCAAAGATAGATGTCATTTCAAAATTGACACCACCAAAAGACATCAGGGGAGTACGAGCCTTTTTGGGCCATGTCAGATTTTATCAAAGATTCATCAAAGACTTTTCTAAAATAGCAAAGCCCATGACTCACTTGTTGACTAAAGATGTGGATTTCAATTTTGATCAAGAATGCTTACAGCTTCATGACTCTGAAGAATGCGTTAGTCTCCACACCTATACTAAGAGCCCTTGATTGGTCACAACCCTTTGAAATAATGTGTGACACCAGTGACTACGCTATCGGAGTAGTATTAGGGCAGAGAATAGATAAGAAACCCTATGTGATATATTATGCATCGAAGGGGCTCGATGAAGCCCAAAAGAATTATACAACTATAGAAAAAGAGTTCTTGGCAGTCATCTACGCCTTTAAAAAATTTCATTCTTATCTAATCAGATCAAAAGTCATAGTATTCACAGACCATTCTGCAATAAAATATCTGATTTAGAAACAAGACGTAAAACCCAGACTTATCTACTGGGTGTTGATACTCCAAGAATTTGACTTGGAGATAAAAGATAAAAGTGGATTAGAGAATGTTGTTTCTGATCACCTAAGTCACATTGAGTCCCAGGACGATGACAATATACCTATCTGAGATTCTCTACCCGACGACCAACTCATGAAAGTCGCCACCGGATTTCCTTGGTATGTCGATATAGTAAACTATCTGGAAACATGAATTATTCATCCTTCTATTTCCAACCATGATAGAAATAAATTTCTTCATGACATCAAGCAATACTTTTGGGATGAACCTTACCTTTTCCACTTATGAGCAGACAGATTATTCTGTCATTGCCTTCCCGAGGAAGAAATTATCCCAATCTTGGAACACTGTCATTCTGGCCCTACTGGGTGGCATATGAGTTCGAAGAAGACAGCTCTTAAGGTTTTACAATTAGGATTCTGCTGACCAACAATAAAAAAGGATGCCCATGAATTTGTACAATCTTGGAATAAATGTCAACTCTTAGGAGGGTTATCCAAACGCAATGAAATGCCACCAACTCTGTGGCAAGAAATTGAACTCTTTGATGTATGGGGAGTGGATTACATGGGTCCATTTCCCCCATCATATGGATTATCCTATATATTGGTCATTTTGGATTATGTATCAAAATGGGTAGAAGCTATACCCACTGTGTCTTGCGATTCCAAGCCGGTTATCAAAATGTTCAAGGATATCATCTTCCCTAGATTCGGAGTTCCTCAAACAGTCATATCTGATGGAGGGTCACATTTCTTGGAAAGAATCTTCAAAGCTCTTCTGTGAAGATATGGAGTAAAACACAAAGTCGGTACGCCTTATCATCCACATACTAGAGGCCAAGTTGAAGTCTCAAACAGACAATTGAAAGCTATTTTAGGAAAAAATTGTCAATAGAAACCGCACGGATTGGTCCACCAAACTTCCTGATGCTCTCTTGGCATATCGTACTTCTTACAAAACACCATTAGGAACAACGTCATTTCGTTTGGTGTATGGAAAGGTGTGCCATCTCCCAATTGAATTAGAACACAAAGCTTGGTGGACTATCAAACAATTGAACTTTGATTTCAAAAGTACCGATGAATACAGACAACTTCAACTACAAGAGCTGGAAGAACTGAGAATGACTTCCTACTAGAGTGCCAGGATCTACAAAGAGCAAACTAAGATGTGGTATGACGACCACCTTAAAAGGAAAGATATTATTGTCGTAGACAAGGTCCTTTTTTTCAACTCCATACTCAAAAGGTTCCCCAGAAAACACCGCACAAAGTAGTCTGGGCCCTTCACTATCAAGCATATCTATCCTACTGGAGCTGTCATCATCTTTGATGACAATGGAGGAGAAAGGACTGTAAATGGCCATAGACTAATGAAATATTATACTCCAGCTGATAAAATTCCAAGACAAACCATTGGGATTCATGATCCCACAACATCAGCCTGACCATACCTGAATTTCTTCGAGCCAGCAGTGTAAAACCAAAGCGCTACTTGGGAGGCAACCCGAGATCTGAGTATCACCTTCCTATTTTATTTTTCTCAGTCTTGATAATTTTCTAGTTTCTTATTTCTTAGACCTTTTATTTTTGTTCAGAAAATATAAAAATTCACATAAACAACTAAAAAAATATAAAAATACAAAATCAATAACCAAAATAATTCTTATCCTAACGGTTTTGAAACCATTTGGTCCTTACGGTCTCGAAACTGTTTGGACCCCAACGGTCTCGAAACTGTTTGGTCCTTACGGTCTCGAAACCGTTTGGTCCTTCCGGTCTCAAAGCCATTTGGTCCCAAACGGTCTCGAAACCGTTTGCTTAATGAGAATTTGTACGGTCACCCCTCCTTTTTCTATAAATACTCCTCAACCCCTCCCTTTTTCATTACTTTGATTCTTGAAAATTCTCTCACGCGAACCCTATTCCATTTCTCCCAACTTCTCTGCTCCTGCGCGACCACCGTCTTCGTCCACGCCAATGCTTCTGACGCTGTTGCCGTCGCGCCATCCTCTCTTCCACTGTTTTTGCTCACACGTCGTTGCCTCGTCCTCTCTTTTTCTTAGCCGCACTCATCACAGCAAGTTAGAGGATGCTCGCAACCATCACCGCCGCTACAGCGCGTTCTGTGTTCTTTTCATCATCACTGCCATTACCGCTACTGCTGCCGTTGTCGTCATCGTCGTCGACGCCGTTTTTGCCACCTTTTTAGTCGCTCGTCACCCATGCTGCTTTGCCTTCCTAGCAGTTTCAGCTCAAACGGTTGTGAAATCGTTTGGACCCAAATGGTTGTAAAACCGTTTGGTCCAAATGGTCACAAAACCGTTAGGACCTAAACCGTTTGGAAACGGTCGTGAAACTGTTAAAAAAATTCTTTAAAACCGTTCGAACCCAAACGGTTTTGAAAACCCTAAACCTTACAAAACGTTACAATCCTTTAAAAACTTTATATCATAATTCCATTTTTACTAAAACTTCAATCTTTTCTTACATATATGATTTCTTGATCAATTTTCAGAATGGCATCACCAGCAAAGAAAGTTGTTGACACCCGTTGGACAAGAGAGCAGTTGCTGGAACACCAAAATAAGCTCCAGCGTATCCTCGATCTTTGTGAAAAATCAGGCAAAGCTCCAGCTGACTTGCCCAACGTCATCCATGACCTTGAGCGAGTCAACTAATGCTTGGAAGAAGATTTGGTTGAGGAATTTGAAGAGCTCTCTTCCACCAATGAAGACTCAGATTACGCACCGAACTCTGAGGATGAATCTCTACCTACAAAGTCAAAGGGGAAAAAGGAAGGCCCACAAGGCTGCCAAAGGATAACCAACTAAGAAATAGGAAAGGAAACAAGTCCATCCCACAACAGCAAGAAAACAAATCCTAGAAGGATACGTTTCACCTCTTGCTGCCACCACCGTAGACCTAGCATCATCTGATCTATATATCCAAAACCTTCAGGCTGGTGACAAAGTGATGCGCCCAACAAAGTATGTCTGCTTGAACATACTAAAACGGATGGGAATCTACAACAAAGTGGTTGCCCTACTCGATCAGGCAAACCTGTCGAAACTCTGCTTCATTGTAGAGAATTCTTATGTTGAGCCCACGCTGGAGTTCTTCACCTACCTAACCAAAGAACCCGTGGACGTAAAAAACAAGCTAAAAGACAGAGGTGACCGCAGGCTGGTAACCTCACTCTTTGGGAAGAAGGTCGTCTTGACTAAGAATCTGCTAAATGAAATCTTCATCGACAACCAAGATCAGCTTTAGAAAGATAAGGAGGCCTAAGAATCTGCTAAATGAAATCTTCATAGACAACCAAGATCATCTTTAGAAAGATAAGGAGGTAGGCCTGGACTATCCCCAATTCAATAGGCATACCTTTTGGAAGTCTTTGACGGGGATTCCAAGCTATGAACCAAAGACCTGCAAAGCCTCCAACATACATTCCGGCCTGGTGTGTACTCTACACAAAATCATAGCAGACACCCTATTCCCTAGGATAGAGAGAGGGAATGTTATCATCTCTGACCTTTTCATTATATGGTCCGTCCTAAAAGGGTGGTCGGTCAACATCAAATGGCATTTGATACATAGACACACATCTAACACCCTCAGAAAGGAAATCTGTGTGGGTGGTCACATAACATCAATTCTGAAGTATCTTAAGATGGACGGACCACTTCCATGATGTATTGTGATAAAGGGTGACATCCTAACAAACGTGTAGAGTCTAAAGAACACATATATCATTAAGGATAAGGATGCCAAACTTCATTATATCTTCTGCCCAATTGTCAAAGCATCCAGGACACTACTACCGCTTCCAGAGCTAGCTGATTATGATAAAGACAAGCTTCTCTTCACTGAAGAGGAGCTTGCTAACCTCCTAGCCTCGGTAAAAGAAAATGAGAAACAAGCAAAAGTAGGGTAGACAGACCATAGCGTCACTTCCCCAGCAACAAGGCCAAAGAAAATCCCAGTTACACGACCATCTAAACTACATGCATAGAAATAACTGCAGTCAGAGACGTCCACGTCAAAGAACAACCCAGAGGCAGAAAACCCCCACAGTGTAGAAAACATCGTGAATCCAACACCAGAACCCTTTGTCTTGGATCTGGATGTTGGGTTCACCTCTACAACCACCCCCACCACACTCCCATCTTCCACCATTCTACCATCTACCACTCTTCTACCATTTTCCACAATAATGCCCACCACAACCCCTTTATCCACAACCACAACTTCACCCACATCTTCCGCCTCACCCATTTTTTCCTCAGGCATCCCATTCTTCACCTCGAAGCCTAATATCACCTTCGCTTCCACCACTTTCCCCCCGACATTCTTGGTTCCACCTTTTTCACCCGGGATGTCGCCACCCTTCTCATCCTCCACCACCCCGATACCACTGGTGACTCCATCTACAATAACCACATAATTCGCGGGCCCATCAATAGTGTCTCTTTTACAAGGCACTACTACCATTCCACCTAGATCCCGGTCATCTCACGCATCCATCTATGGGGTCCCTTTTTCACAAGTTGGTGAGGAATTCGGACAACAATTTGACGCTATTTGAAACCTCCTCACCGACCCTTCTAACATCTTACAATCAATTTTTTCTTGTGTGCAGGGACTTGCTACACAGGTATCCAAGATCGATGAGCGGACTCACGCCTTATCAGGCATCCTCACAAGCATTCAACATTGGCAGAACACAGCGGCCCAGTAAGTCAACCGTATTGACGACCGCTTACAAAATCTGCCAGAGTTGATACTTGGGTTGAAAGGCCAACAAGAAGCGTTGGCCCAGTAAGTTGATAGGGTCTCTAAATAAACTCAGCCTCTACCTGAGACCCTTCACGAGCTTCAGGGACAACAGACTACATTGAGCACGTGCTTGGATGGCATTGATAGTAGCCTCACACAATTCATCTGCCGCCAAGAGGATCATTCAAATGATGAACTCAATCATCTACGAGCACAAGTGACCGATCTATCAGAACGACTCCTCTCTACTGAAGCAAGATATATAGATCTTAAAGAAAGCCATGATGCATTGCTTGAAACCCATGAGCATGTGCAACTGACACTCGAAGAATTACAAGCCATCCATCGGTAGTGTAAGAAAGTGGCACAAAAGAAGCCAAAGGACAAAGTGGCAGATGACGAGGATGATGAAGACGACGAAGACAATGATGAGGATTGTGACTCCTCGACTGACTCCAACACAAATAGCTCCTCCTTAGAGGAGCAACTCGACGGCCCAGGCAATGATGGGGAGGGCACCAGTCGAAGGGCAGATGCTACAAAGAGAGGAGAGGGTGGAGACCACCAAGAGGGTGGAAGAAAAGACCACAACGCCCCTGATAATAATGACAACATCACAATGTCATATGGGGATTAGTTTTTCAATTTCTCCACTATGGGATCCCTGGGGGATGCTACCAAAGATGCAGCTTTTGCTGAGTTTCAACAATGCATAATGGAAACCAGCATTAGCCCACTCACAGCGGTCATCACTATCCAACATTCTATACTAGAGCAAGCTGCACCCTTCCCCCCAGAGCAAGAGGATTTTGCGGACAAAGTGAGTCTCGACGACGATAGACTCAACTCTGATTCTGATAAAGATGAAGATTTGCCGCATTATATGGATGACAATGATCAGACTTCACTTCCTCCCCCACAAGACCTTCCCCCGCAACCACCTCTTCCTTACATGATGCACAACTTGGACATGGCGGCCATCTCTACTTTAGATGTTCAGGACATCTTCATCCTGAACACTATTTTAGATGATGCCAATGACGGGGGGGACATCATCTATAATAATACAAAGACAAAGTGCAAGTTAACACGTGAAGACTTCCATATTCTCCTTCGACCACAATCAACGGTGAAGATGGCTATCTTCCGTGTCCCCCTTGCCAACTCAATCGAGGAATTCTGGATCCCAAAGAAATTACAGCCAATTTTCAACGCCTCACCTACTCTGGCTTTATGTTTATTAAATAAGGACTTACAAGCAAAGTCCATCGAGCGGCTGCAACTGGGACTCGAACGAAAGGCATGCTACATCATAGCGCCCTCTAAAGTTTTAGGCCACTGGTTACTAATGATTGTTGACACTGAAGCCCACGATGCCACGGTGTACAATATTTGTGCCAGTGAGCTCAAGGCCGGGAGGATAAAATTTGTTGGTTCTGAAGCTGGAGAAGCATGCTGCATTCCTTTCCGGCTTCTCAAAGTAATATGGGCTACCTACCCATCTCTTCAACATGGTTGGAACCAACCTTGGTTCCAAATCATCAACCCATCAGTCCAAACGCCACAAGGTTCAGGGGATTGTGCTTTCTGTACAATAAGATTCATTGAAGCACTAAACAGACAAATCCCCTTTACCGAGCTAACTGCAGAAGATATGCACTCTTATGGGGACGTTACGCCATGGAGATCATCTGCGACAAACGGTTCTTCAAGGACCCGATAATGGCACCAGACGACGTACCTTGCTACTTATTTTCAGCTATCCAACATCCACAAAAGAAACCATTCAGAACAATTCTAAAGGAGTTGGAGCAACAACAACATACCACCAAGGTCCAAGAAAAATGAAAATGGGACCCTTATACTTTTGATATGGCGGAAGACAAGGGGGACATCGATTTGTTAACAGGGGCCACCATCAATATATCATCCAAAGAAATGGTGCCTCTATCTACCATACAACCAATGTTTCTAAACTTTGACCTTGCTGCATGCAAGAGTCTTTCTGATAACAAACTCAGATTCATCATGTCTCAGATTTATGTCGAGAAAGATGAACTTGTTTTCCTTGACGGGAACATTCTCTAAATGGCAGATGCACTTCGTGAAACCGTATAAGTAAAAGGGTCATTATCTGTGAGCGTGATGGATGCTTACCAATTTCTCCTAGCACGGGACCTGCCTACGATTTATATGGCGTCAGCATACATGAAGGATGATTTACTCAGATCTAAGAACTTTGGAACCACAAAATCCCTCATCTCATATCTTCAACATACGACTCTGAAGTTCATTATGTTTCCTTTTCTTCACTCTGACCATTGGATGATGCTGACAACAAACTTACATGAGGGAACTAGAATCATTTACAATAGTTCTGATAGCCAGCTAGATCCAAACCAAAAATAATATGCTGCTATAGCAAAGACGCCCACAGAGGAAGTGGTGAAGGATTGTGCCGAATGACAACATGATCTTTTGGGTAGCCACACAAAGGCATACAACAAAGAACATTTCCAACGCCCAGCCTTCTACCACAGATGTCCCCAACAAATCAGATAATCAAATGACTATGGTTTCCACATCCTTTACTGGATGTATACCCTCACAGTTCTTGGAAAACATGTGGAGGATATGAAGGATGTGGATCATCATGCCTTACGAGGAAAATTTGTAGCTAATCTACTCCGTTCTTATGGAGCAAACAAAGGATTAACCGAACGTTGATACCCTTGCCCATGTACTTCTCAACCTATCACCTTGACACTCTGAGGACAGAGTGAGTGATAAGTTAGTGGGGGGAGTACACTAGTTAAGGACGAGGTATTATTTTCAAACCCTCCTCTATCTACTCTTCCCTTTACTTTGTTTTTCTCACACAAACTATTTGACATTTAGATTCTTTTTATAATTTTGTTGATAGAATAACTTTTGCACATAAGAAAAACATTCATTTTGGGAAAGGGAAACCCTTAGATAAGTTAGAGATAAAGTAGTCCTCAGAAGCAATTACATAAGTAGCATCTAGGCATGTAATGGAAAATTAATAAATCACTTCCACACTCGATTTCCATGATTTTGTTTCAATTCTACATCAGACTCTCCACAGGTCAAAATTATGGTCGAAACAAGCCGAACACTCTCAAGGTCGAAAGGGAACCAGATGAAATCCAAATCAATGAACCTCGCAAGTGGACAACCAAGTATGAAAACTAAAACAAATGCATGTCGGAAAACTCTAAGGAACAGTTTTCTTCTTTTCAAAAAGAGGACTGGTAGCCCAAATAAAATCCCTAAAATACCAAATTCCTAAGCCACTGAGCATATGAATAAAAGCCAGAGTGTTGAATAAAAACATGAGAGTTGTGCCATGCATAAGGAGCTAATAAAGGACTCACTCGACCAGTACATTCAACTCCCTCATAAAGGCAGATGTGTCGTGCCCTGTAGTGAGATCCTAAGGTCTCCAAATATATGAAAAAGTTGATAAAGGTCTTGCCCGGATGGTACATTCAACTTCCCTCACAAAGGCAGATGTGTCGCGCCCAGTAGTAAGATCCTAAAAGTTTAGATAAACCCTCCCCCCTTCGAAGGGGGAGTTAGACAACAACCTTCAGCCAACCCTCATACCTATCTTAGCTTTCGATACAAACTACAAAGAAGTATAAAACTGGTTAGAGTCAAAGACATGCATAAAATACGTTCAAGGAATGGGTGGTCCTAACACAAGCTACACGATATGGAGGAAACCTGAGCTCCACAAAACTCCCGATTCCAGATAGAGTTGGTGCGTGCAGAAACCCCGATAAGGCTCTAGGAGATCTCTGGTATAGAACTGAAGCAAGAGTATGGAAATCTTCACTAAATAAAATCGTGTTGCCACTACGTGCCTTAGCTCTATCCAGCTTGAGGACAAGCTAGACTCTAAGTTAGGGGGGTGATAACCTCCCATTTTGTGATGTTATCTTACTAGTTTTTTCTTAGTTTTCCATACTCTTTTTTAGATAAATTAGATAGAATACTTAACTTTCCACTTTATTGTGAATATACCAATAGACTGGCATTTCTTCTTTTCTTCTCACAGAAAAACCCAAAAAAATTGCAAAACCCCCAAACGGTCCCAAGACCATATGAAGCCAAACGGTCCCAAGACCGTTTAAAGCCAACCGGTCCCAAGACCGTATGAAGCCAACCGGTCCCAAGACCGTATGAAGTCAACCGACCCTGAGACCATATGAAGCCAAACGGTCCCAAGACCGTATGAAGCCAAACGGTCTCCAAACCGTTAAAGATCCAAACGGTCCCAAGACCGTTCAAGATCCAAATGGTCCCAAGACCGTTCAAGATCCAAAATGTCCCAAGACTGTTCAAGATCCCTTGAGAGCCTATAAATACGACCAAAGGGGTCCTCACTTGGGATCGAATTCTTAGACATCCAAAGGTTGTCTCACCTATTCTAGAGCTATTCCAACCTTCATCCATCATCCCGAGGATACCGGTCTAAGATCCACACTCCATCCTCAAGCTACTTCCTCTCACATTGACACAGAAGGTGGGAAGTAAAGGATTCATCAGCAAGGCAACCATGTGGTGTGAAGATAGTTGTTCTATACTCCAATGGGTCGACCTTCCTCCCTCTTACATGGATATGATGTTTTCTTTCTCTCTTCCTGCCTCCTTCTTTGTTCTTGACATGAGCGAGTAGTTCCATACACTAGGATGTAGGGAGTAGCTCCGCTACCCATGTTTTCATTCCATGCATTATAATTTATGAGTTTGCAATAGAGAAATACTATATTTTCAGTTCAACATCAATCGTTTAATGAATACTAGTTTCTTGATCACCAACTTGTGTTATCTATTATCTACTAGTGTGAATTGTCTACGTTTGTGCTTTTATATTCGAATATCAATTGCATGTTGGTTCTTGATGTATGTAGTCACCATATATCTGTTTCGGTATCTAGGAATAATTTTTCATGAAGTGGAGTAAACTCACTTCCATCATTGTACTTTCATACTATGGAATCATTTGACGTATGAAAGTACAACCTTGACAGGTCGAGGAACACATTTTCTGAAGGGTGTAATGCAAAGTAAGTGACCATTGATTTGGAGATGGATGACATTACAATTCTCCCACATTTCTCATAGTTAGTTATCTGAAAGGAAGCTAAGTTTACAAAGATACTAGCTGATTAGACTTTCTCTGTAGGCCATGCTATTGCGATGTATGTTATGATTCATGTGTAGAAGTGGTGAAACTCGATCACATCCTAATGGTTTCTAAATATTTTTTACAATCTTAAGTTTACTTTCCTGCCATTTACTTTACTTTCCACTTTAGTTTAATCATCAAATCAACTCTTTGATCTAAATATCAACTTTTAAGTGGATAAGTAGAATTATAACATTTTCCATCTTGTTAACTCTTGACAAGACCATTGTCTCATGGAATTAACCCGTAACTGTACTACGATAAGACTTCCATGTATCCTAGCATACGTGGGTGGAGATCTTATATAGCACAAGAAAGGATAAACTTAGAGACTTACTATCTCTAGGATTTTTAGTGGTGCACGCAACTCCTCGTGAGTGGAGGCTCCATCACACATTCCTTATTGAATTGTGCACAGATTGATCCATAAATTTTTTCATCTTGTCAAAGATTTGTGAAATGCCTAAAATCTCTTCACGAGTTCTCGAAGTACAACTACCCTTTTCCCTATGTTCATAATCTCACCTATAAATACTCTAGCACTAGCCTTCTTCAGGTGCATTTCTATCATTCTCTCCCCCCAATTCCTTTGTTGATAGTGTGCTTGGTTGTCGGTAGTTAGATTTCTTGTTTGGGTTGGCGGTAGCTCGTTCTCTTTCTCCTCTCCATCTCCAACAAACTCCACCGAGCAGTAAGTTTGTCTCCTCCTTCTATAGCTTTCTATACTCTTAATTTACCAAACTATGTGGTTTTCCCCAATCTTGTCTTGCTGTTCCAGCAGCCATGGCTGCTCAAACCTGGACGATGAATCTCCATGGCACAATTGCAACTATATGCTTCTTTTTTATCATTCTTTTGTTTTTCGTATAGGGGTACTATTGTCTTTTTTTCCCAGATTCTTTGGTCCGAGTGAGTCAAAGTCGAGAGCTGACATGTGACTTGGCTGACCCTAATTGGGCAAAGTCAGTGGATCGACCCGCTCTCTGACTCTCTTTTTCACAAATTTTCTCACTTATGTGGATTTTTCTAATTTCCCGATTGGTTTAAATTGTAAAATTTATAACTTTTAATAATTTTGTTCAAAATTAACAAATGGATATGATTTGGGACTAGAAAATTAATCTCTATATCATAAAAATAGTTTCCATTCTTATTTCAAGGTTTATTGAAGGGTGATTTTGGAGAATGAATTTAATGCATAAAATCCATAAAAATGTAACTTTGTCATATAAACTCCAAATTTAACATAAAAATAAGTTCTCATATCAGTAGAATCTAATAAATTATTTGGTCTTGATTTTGTGACCTGAAATCCAAGATTATATAGAAAGGTCTAGAATTAGGGTTCCTTTACACATTATACATTATAAAACCCTAAACATGTGAATAATTTATAATTAGGCAAAGTTGATTGTGGAAACAACTAGATTGGTTAAGGGTATTTATAGGACTCTAGTTTTAAGTATATTTACATCTCCTATTATTCACAATGAGAAATTTACCTACTTTTATCTTTCTCTTGGTCCTATGGACAAATACACTACACAATATTTCTTTCTCTTTTGAAAATATATTTCGAGTAGAATACTTTATTTTCCTCTGATCTTATGATCATTCTAATCTGATTGGACATTGTTTTGACTTTATCTTATACTTTGATCTTGATGTAAATCGACTTGGTGACCAGTGCAACTTATGCCCACTTTTGTAGTTGATGTTTATATTGTCATTTTTGTAATGACAATCTTGTTAAATATGACTATACTTTTTACATGCCTTTACAATAAGCATCTTATGTGATTCAGTAGCTCTAGAGTAGTATAATTGAATTGGTTTTTGGGTTGTGTGTCCATGTATTGTTTATGGGACGGAGGTTGCATGCCCCAAACCCGGGTGTTGATGCCCATATCTTTATATATGTTGGGAGTCTGGCAGTACATTATTCTCTATCAGGTTTCAAGTTTGTGAGGCTTGGCCGCAATTGTCATTATATTGTTCTAGTGCTATGCTTATTTCAAATTATTGTAGGTTGACACTATTATTGAAGGGTTGTGTGCCCAAATACATTGTTTGTGCTTGTGTGGAAATTTTTTATTGATTTACTAATGTCAAGTAATCTCTTGGTTATTAGTTTTTGAAATCTATATTCTTTATGCCCAATTGGGTAGTCATTTTCTTTTCCTTTGGTAATTCTTCCTTTTAATGTCCTTTATTTTTTAAATTGCTCAAAAATCCATATTTAGTAAGCACATACCAGCGTTTTGTTGATGTATCTATGTTTCTGCTTTTGTTGGGGTATGCTTCCAACCCCAGATTTAGGTCAAGCAGGAGACAAGTAGGTCGGGCCAGGACCTCTACAAGTATGAATAAAACCTTGTGGGATACTTTCTTGAAGTTGTTATGTGATCCTCAAATAATCCTATATTTAGTTAGTTTTTCTTTTATTTCACCCTGTGTGGTGAAGGATAGTGATGATAACAAGTTTTATAATGGTTAGATACATCTTAAATTCCATAGCTACTTTGGGTGTTATGATACTTACATGTTGAATGAATTGGTTATCATCTTTTTGTGAAAAAATTATGTTGTTGTTGGTTGTATGTAATGATGCCTTTTTATTTTCGTAGGGAGTGGATTCCCTATGGGATCCCACTCCTTATAGTTTCCCATTAAACTATCTTTGTCTTCCACACAAACTAGATGAGGTGCATAGGGTCAATGCCCCTGTGTGGGTCTATGCGAAGGCCTACATGAAATTTTACTTTCATAGTGTAAGAAGAATTGAGTTTTTTGTAGTTGACCATGTCATACATGTCAAAAACAATAGTCTTCTGTCGTATTTGGGATTTTTTTAGATATACATATTAACAGTTTATGTTTGCATCACATGCAACCATAGAAAATGGTAGGTAGAAACTCAGATCATATAAAATTAAATCCAAATACGTCGTACATTGATACAACTTTGATACCATTATTGGGTTTAGTGTAGGTGATAGGTGTAGTGAGAATGATAAAAACTTTCTCAACATATCTTATGAGAAGATCTTGTTGAAAACAATGTATTCTGAATGGGGTGCAGGGATAAACCTCATGTGGAGTAGGTTCGGAGATGTCCCCTCATCCAGTGATGTGTGTCTCTCCTAGTGTGCACAAAGGGTCCTCGTCCATCCTCTGAGTGTAGGCAACTCATCATCTGCATCTCTACTTTGTCCACGTAGATGGATTAGAACTCCAAGTCATGCTTCTTAAGACGACAGGAAGTAGTAGCCTTCTTCTTGACGACGTGCTAGCATTAGTTTTCTCTTTATCTTCTACTTGGGGAGGATGACAGCTAGGGTGTATGTATAAGAGCATGTATCCAAGAGTAGATAATACATCCGTCATGCCCCTATATATAGAATAAGAAAGGAAGAAGGATTTCCCAAAACCCCTGGGAAAACATAAGGTTACGGGTTTTTTAAAAACAAGATGCTCGTGGACACTTAAAAGAAAATTCTGGAATCAATTAATTAACCAATTAATCATATTATTTGATTAACTAATTCTCATCATTCGACTTCATTCATCGCTCAAGATTAGCCAGTCGACTTAATATTAAATCTAATTAATTATATTAAATATCTTAAGCAATTAACTCATATTATATTTCAATATTATTTTAATAGATTACCTAAAATTTTAGTAATAAATCTAATTTATTGGGTTGAAGATGACTGGCGGTTGGACGGATATACCCTCCGGGGTATGCAGCGACGCCTAACTTAAAGAAGGGCAGAGCTGACTTTTCGTTATATTTCCAAATAGGTCACGCGAGCTGTTGCATGGGAATTAAGCTACGTTGCGCCTCCCCATTGGCCCAAGTGAGGTAATTCTTCCGAAAATCATAACTCATTAATGGTAGCTCAGATGACAAAAGTTTATACATGAATTTTGTTCAGAAAAATGAAAGGAATCTAATAAAAATATGATTAGAGGTTAATTTCTCTTGTAATTCGAAAAGTAATGGAAGGTAGAAACTTTAATGTGTTAATGTTTAAAGAGCCCTATTTTGAGATAAATAATATATTGGATAAGGGTTTAATGGATGATTAGGGTTAGTATTAACATATTAATGATGAAAGGGCACATTAGTAAGAAAAAGGATGATCTTTGCATATAATTAGTTAATTTGGATTTTTATATAAATGAATATACTTTAATGGGCCGTGAAACCCTAATGTTGATTGATTCGACTATTCATGGCTTTAATTGATTAATTTCATGATTAAAGTTGGAATATGTTATTTCGAGCATTAAAGTCCCTAATTTGTGGATAAATAACCTTAATATAGAAATTAGGGTTTTCTCATGAATAAAAGGTGGAATTAATGGCAAATCAAGTTCTTATATGTTTTAGATCATAATGGACTATGAATTGATGATAAATGCGTATAATGACCTTGAAGTAACTTAAAAGGATAAAGAAGGTAGTTTTGGTATCAAAGAGAAATAATCGACTTTAATTGGGCTTATGATGTTGAAATTAGGGTTTATGAACTAAGAGAGCATTTAATATGATAAAAGCGTTATGGAGGCAAAAACCCTAATAAAACCCTAATGTGGTCTATAAAGCCTAAGGTGGAATCCAAGTTTAGCTTTAGAATGTTCTGGATAAACTATAACACTTGGGTCCCATGCATTAATTTCAGGATATTGTTGATTGCTTGTTGATTGATTCTTTATCCTTATTGCTTGGATAATCAAGTTGCTCTGGATCAAGTATGTGGTTACGCTTATGAATAACTGTTATAGTTTCCTGACGATTTCCGAATGTTTCCTCACAATGAATGCTATCTAAACAGTTTGGCTATTCATACTGCAATTATAAAGTCACTATGGTTATCACAATTATAAAGAAGTGTGTATTCTCGCACCTACATGTCACCCTGATGGAAGATGCCATGAAGGTCAGGCCCAAGAGGGTAGACCCATGGGCACCATGAGAGGTGACCCCAGACACCAAGCTCGAGAATGAGAAGGTGGTCTATGATGCATGACTATGGAGCACCATGAGAGGTGACTCCCAGGCACCAAGCTCGGGATTGAGAAGGTGGCCTTAAAGTCAATGGCAAAAGAGAAACCCTAGAGGGGTATGCCAGGGTTAGGGCAAAAGCGGTGGAGAATGACACATTGAAAATGTAAAGTGGCTTGTTAAATAATTTGATTGTGATTATTAAATTGTTAGCCTTATGTGCAAACTTTTAGTTGTCCCCACATACCAGTATATTTCGATATACTGATCGACGTTTTGTTTGTCGGCATTTTAGGTACAAATGAAAAGAACAAACAGTAAAGTGGCATATGTGGAATTAAATGAGAAGTAGCGTACACCGGAGGATTAGTTAGAGTAACATCTTCATGGATAGAGGTTTAGAAATCCCAGTTTTTCCAAGGTAAGAAAAGTTTTATTTTATACCAGTTTTCAGTTTAGTTGGTAAAGTTTATTAATTGTTATTGATTATTTGTCGAACCTTTGATCCTGTTAATTGGATAACGGCACCGACCTTTCGGTCTCCCTTAATTGGGGGTTACCGGGAGGCGGGGTCGTTACAATTGGTATCAGATCATAGGTTCCTCATCTAATCTTTAATAATTATTAAATTTTACAAATTCCATAGAACCGAGGGAGTTCTTAGAGGATTATCCAAAAGACAGAGGTGTCTAGAAAAGGATCACGACCGGGGGCTGGCAACATTTTCCTCCACACCGCTAGTCGGAATACGAGGACTCCCGGATCTGTGTGACTGCCTGGCCAAAGTCTTAGGGTATGAATCAAAATAAGATACCTTTTAAGACTCTCTCATCTCGTTCATCTTTTCTCAACTCGAATTCTGTTAAGGACCTTAAGGATTAGGGTTTTCTCTCTTTTCCTCACCCTCTTGAGGTATGGGAAAGATTGATAAGGATTAAGGAATCCTCCACCAAATTAATAAAAAGCATGTAAATAAGATGTCATGGACATAAGCTTGATAGAGTAAGCGTAAAGGAATAGATACATGCTTAGGTCGTATGACACGAGTTGTCATTGCCCTCAAGAGAGACTTGAGGATAGACCTCCTTGGCAGGAGGATGAGTAGAGAGAGTTAGTCTTGGAGGTAGAGACCTCCATTAAAAGTAGATACCTGGCACATCCTTTGAGGATGATGTTAACCCTAACCCTAAGTGAAGGTTAGAGAAAGAGATGACATGATGAGTTAGACCGAGTGTTTGGATGGACATGCCTTGGGATCGTCATACGAGCCATGAGAGGTTGGATAACCTAGTACCTTTGGCGACCTAACCCTGGAGAGGGTCGTGCATGTTTGAGCGAAGGGTAACTCCTTCCTGGATGAGGGTAGAGAAGAACCTATAGGGCTGCTGCAAGTAGGATTTAACTTGTACCCAGAGTGCGCCAGTAGTGTTGACAGTTAAATGAAACCCTAGTCAAGGGATCATGATGGAGGGCTTATGAGATAAGCAGAAGGGGTTATGGATAACCTTGAGTAAACATAAGTTCGAGTATAGGCTTCACTCAGGTAGGGGCATGCTTATGAGCTTGATCCTTCATAAAGACAGGACCTCTTATATAGAGGTTGGTGGTAGGATTAGCTCTAGAGAGAGGGAGCAGACCTCAGACAAGGAGGTTGTAAGCCTAAAGCCCTGAAACTTGAGAAACAGTGGGAGTCGAGAATGATGCGACCTAAGTGGATGATAGTGGTTGCCTTATGTTTGATCCCTGAAGGATGATGATGTCTTGGTTAGCTTGAGAGTAACCAAACCCTAGATAGAGGATGATGCTTCTGGTACCTTGAAAACTACTAGAGGGGGGGTGAATAGAGTTTTATAGATAATTTAATAATTATTGAACTCAAACAACCACAAAGAAAATATTGGACAAGGAGACACAAGGTTTAGAGTGGTTCCAACTATAGCAAATACTATAGCCGTCAATCCACTACCCGGTTGCTTACCCAACCGGGATTTGAAAAGAAATTTATTTTATTACCTCTTCAAGGAATTTACATAAAATACAATCTCTTTTCCTAAACCCTTCAAGCAGCCTTCACCTAGAAGTAATCGCCAACCTTGAAGCAGCCTTCCCTTGAAGTAGATGCACCAACTCCCGTTGCACCAGCCTTCTGAAGTAGCTTCCTCTTGCGATATCCTTCTTGAAGTAGCTTGAAGTCACCTTCTCCACCTGAGAAGTCAATCCTCTCCAATCCGTAGCCTCCAACCCTAGGAGTAGCAAGGAGAGTACAAAAGATAAACAGGAACAAGAAAGGAAAAGGAAATTACAACTTATCCTTTAAGCCCGAGGCTTGATATGCCTAGATCAAGCATAAGATCTCCTAGCTAAGTGTGTGAACTTGTGATTGCTGTGGGTAGGAGAATCTAGCCTATAGGACACGAGATTGAGCTAAGGAGAATGTAGGCCAATGATCACAGTGCTCAAATTGCTTGCAATAGATTGCTCAAGTATGCTCAAGTGTATTCTCAAGTGTAACAAGTGAATTCTAGTGTCTAATGGCTTGTCCTATTTATAGGAATGGCCTAAGTATGCTTAAGGACGTTCTAGACAACTTCTAGGGGTTTCTAAGTGCTTAACTAGCCGTTAGGTACAAAGTTGTTGCTTTAACAACGGCTAATCAATTTATTCTGCAGTTGCTGTCAGAGACCATCTCGGTCGACAAATGGTCGACCGAGACACCTACTCGGTCGAACTTTTGTCGACCGACAGGCTCTCTGGAACAAGTGATTTGCAACGTCTTTCTTCAACTTCCAACTAACTTGTCTGTTGTGTCTAACGGCTACTTTGGATCTTTCTCGGTCGAGAAGATTGTCGACCGAGAGTGTCTCGGTCGAGGAGTTTGTCGACCGAGAATGATCCTGTTTCAAGGTTTCAATTTAGGCACTAATTATATGTGTGAGTGTGCAAAAGTGATCCTAATTAAATGGGATGACATGTCTAACTATGGTGTTTGGCTAGGGAAAATCTAACGCTTGATTTACATGCAATTCTAAGTACTTGTACATTATATATTTGTACAAGTTTTTACAACAATGGTTACATTGCATGAAAATATAAACATTTTAGCTTGTGGATTTTCCCTAGTTGCTTTGCCATCCATCTTAGTCCTGCACACTCAAGTAGCTCGTTAGATTAATAAGAATGAAATGTTTGTCATCATCGAAACAAAGGGATTTATCATAATATCCAATTTATCCAACAATCTCCCCCTTTTTGAAGATGACAAACATTTCCTAAATATGAAATAAGGAAATATAAAGCATGTGAGTTTCATACCTGAAAATTACCTTTTGTAGCCATTTATGTTTTGCAAGTGAGTGTTGGCCAAGATGTTATGAAACTTATTTATATTCTTTCTCCCCCTTTGTCATTTCAAAAAGATATCCAAGTTGAATATTTTATTTTTCTTCTCCCCCTTAATTTTATATTATGCTCCCCCTTAAATAGATATCCTATTAGGAACATAGATTTTTGTCTAATTTATCCACAATTTGTTTCTCAATCATTTGCAAAGGATGTTAAGCCTTGAAATGATATGAGATTCCCTTAAGCTTATGATGAATGTATATTTATTTCTCGTTTATCAAAGGATGTTAAGCCCTAAAATAAATGAGAATCCTCTAATTTTAGAGTACATAAAAATGTTTCCATCCAAAAGCAAGGGATGTTAAGCCTTGTTTTGGGTAGAGAGTTCCTTCAAGTACAAGATACCATTTTCAAAAAAATTCATAAATCAATGAAAATTTCCAGCTACATATGGTGGTTACAATGTTTTTTTTGTAAGCTTCTTCAATCAAATGGTCAAAGTTGTTTTTATGATCTCCCCCTTAGATATCCCAAATAAAGACTTAAATGCTTTGCAATATGTTTGAAGAGAGTCCATATGCATAAAAGAATACTCGGATTCACAAATGATGTTCAACATGCATCCTTGGTTTAAAATTATTTGATGAGCAATCATTTGCAGCAGAATTATTTCAGACTTGACAGCAGAGACCTGCTCGGTCGACGATTTCTCGACCGACAGTGTTCTCGGTCGACTAGTGACTCGACCGAGAATGTTTCTGGAGAACTGTTTATCATAGATCATTATCAATTTAGCCACAAGGTTTTATTTATTTCTCCCTTTATTTTGTATGCTCTACAATAATAGTCTTTATAATCCATTTATTTACAAGATGTCTCACATGCAAAAAGATATCCATCCAAATCAAAAGGATAACCAATTTCATTAAGAAATATGGAAAGATAGACACATCATATAGAAGTGATCCATAACAATCATTCAAAGCAAGTCATTACAATTAATATTACTCCAACACTCACTGAAAAGATTTAAGAATTACATCAACGTCAGGATCTTTCCCAATAAATGGTTCAGCTCCATAGTATTGGACCAAGGTTTGCCAATCTAAAGCTTTCGTCTTGGTTAAAGCATATGCTTCCAAGAATGTAGGAACTCGGTCAAATCGGAAATGAGCAACAATATCTTGCAATTGCATAGATGAAAATTGAGTATGCGTTAGATCCATGGATGGTGGAGGTGGAGTTTGATAGTAGTTGTACGAAGGATTGTATGGATTGAGCATGCCTGGATTTAAAGAATATGGATATTCATCAGTTTGGTTTGGGGAAAGGGTTTGCATTCTTTGGTTTAAATATGTCATGGCATGATGATTGTAGTCTAATTGTCTACTAAGGTGATATTGGGAGCCAGCAATATAAGTAAGAGTATTTTGAATGGGGTCTTGTGGTAGGGTAGTAGGAGGAGGTGGTGGCATGTCTTGATGAGATGTTTCTCCTTCTACTCTAGCCCTTTTGTGACCAAAATCTATTCCCATTTTCTCTACGGTATTCTTACTTATCTTTTGTGGTCGACGCTCCCATGTATATCCCATATCCTCAATGTTTGTTTTAAGAAAATGTTGAGTAATTTGGCAAACGAAATCCGCATATGGTGGGTTGCCAGAAAACTCAATCATGTTTTTAAGAATTATACGGATGAAGTTTGTGGGAATGCGGCTTATGATGGCATAAATGAGGCACATACGGAATATTGGAACTTCTGATTTGTTGGCTCTAGGGTGAATATTTGTAGAGACAATGAGATTTACAATCCTACAGGCTGGTTTGAGATTTATAGCGTAGTAGGTTCCCCTATCTTCATGACAAGTAGTGTTGGATTGAAAAATAGCTCTTTTTATGTCACTAAGGCTAATGGTATGATCATCTTGGGAAAGTTGATTTAGTGGATTTCCGGTGGTGAGATCAAGGGAATCTTGGTATTCATCTATGTCAATTTCTAGCATGTCAAGAATATCCCCTTCGGTAAATTTAAGGCTATGCCCATTGACCATGGTGTAGAAAAATGTGGTTTCATTTTCAGTATGGGATATGAGATTGGCGTAAAATTCGTTGACTACCTTAGTGGAATAGAAAGGGAAAGAGGGATTGATGAAGTCCTTCAACTTTTGCACTTCAAAGAGATCCTCCAGATCGACTATGTTGATGAAGTCCATGACTTCGACTGGTCGTCGTGGAAGAGGGGCTTTGGAGGAAAGCCGTAGATACCGATCACCAGCATCTCCATCGACGAAGGCGATGTCGTTGATGATCGTCAGTGGTGGAGTAGCTTCCCGAGCTTCCCTTCCTTTTCTTCCGGCGACCTTCTTCTTTCCACGGGCAGCTGATGATGAGGCCATTTGTGTTACTTGAGTGTGGAGAAGAAGCAAGGAAGGTTGGAGGATGAGGATGCTGAAGAGTAGCACGAAAATGCACTAGAGAGGGACTATGGAAGCAAGAGTATGCAAGTGTGAGTTGGTGACCCGTTTTTGCCCCCTTTTATAACATTTCAGCGACCAGGTCGGTCGACGATTCGTCGACCGAGCGTCCGCAACGGTCGTGTTGCAGACGCGCCACTCGGCTCCCCAACGGTCAAATAACGGTCATAAACGGTCATAACGGTTGGTTTACAACGGTCGTATCCAACGACTATTTCTCGGTCGAACAATTGTCGACCGACATTGTTCGGTCGAGCATTTGTCGACCGAAAGTTCGTCCGATATTAAGTCTGTTTAGATTATGTCGGTCGAGAGAGGTGAGCTGACCGAGAGGGTCTCGGTCGAAGAATTCGTCGACCGACAAACTTACTGAGTAAGAATTTTAAAGCTGATTTTTTAATGCAAAAGGTAGATTATTTTTGTAGAGCATTTATATGGATATTCTTAAGGGAGTAATATTGGGATAATTTAAGGCTTAAATGATAACAGATGATTTAATTTTCAAGAAAAATTTATATTAAGATTAGGTCCAAAGAGAGAATTTCCAAATAAGCAATTTTTTGTCGAAGCTTATTTTAGGTCGCCCTTGACTACGACCATAGCGCCCCTTAGTCAAGTTTTATTTTGACCAAGAGGCAAATTTTGCAGATTTTTCAGATTGAATATATTGAGTATAATATCTGCATAAAATTTAAATATCAAGTTGGAGCATACTACTTAATTGGAGGCACAATTAATTATTTCAAAGATACTGAGTTAGAGATTTTGTTGCAAGCAATAACATATAACTAATAAATTATTTTGCTTGCTTATATATTTTCATGGATCCATGCATACAATTTTCTATGCGCACCCAATGATGAAAGCATGGTATAACAACATACAATGATAATTCCATTTTATAATTAGTATATGAATAGACCAGAAAATACTTTTACGAAAAAAATCATATGAAAATAAGAATTTTCTTTTCATTCATCTAGGGAACAAGCTAATATTAATTACATTTGTAATTATGTAGAGTTGAGATAGACATAGAAATATGCAACTAATGTCTTTGGTCATATCTCAACTTGATTTTGTTCATTTAGTTTGGAGGTTTTGGAACCCAAACTAACTCTACATCTTTTCTCTTATAAGGACATGAAAATGAATAGTGACCAAGGCGCAAACAGTAATGACAACATATTGAGTCAACTTCATATCTTTTTCTATGGTTGTGTCCTATGTTGTCATTGAGTGTAGATGTCCTTTTAGGTATATATATAGATTGGGTTTGTGACTTTCTCTGACTAGGTTGTTGATGAGATTTTCCTTTAGGCTTGTAACCTAGTCCCCTTCTCCCAATTTGTTGATAGGGATTATCTAGAATTTGATCAAGAATGCCATGGTTATTCAAACTATGAACTTGTTGTTGTAGCTTGGCAATCTCATCCATTCTTTTCTTAATGTCTATTTTTTCTTGGTCTAGATTGGATGACAGTAAATTTCTTTCTTTAACAATAGTGTCATAATCTATATGGGTGCACAATAATGGTTGTTTTTGAAGATCGTTTACTTGAGTCTGTAAGTTTGAATTTTCAACAGAAAGGAGCTTGCAATCGGCTTCCATAGATTTTAACTTAAGATCAGAAAATTTATTTCCCTCTTTAAGATCCTCATTTTCAGATGCAAGAGCAAGAAGTTTAACATTTAGATCATCATTTTCCTTATTTGATTTCTTTAATTTCTTTTTACACTCAACATATTTATTATGTGTTTCTTCAATAATAGCAACTAGTTCTTCTTTAGATAAATCAAAAAGACTTACCACTTCTTCTTCTTCTTCACTAGTTGTAGCAATAAGGCATTTTTTGTGCTTATCCTCTTCCTTTGATCTCCATGGGCATCCGGTTGTTTTGTGGCTTGTTCCTAAACACCAATTGCAGCATGTAGTGGTTTCGTCCAAGCACTTTTCACCATTTCCCTCCATTCTTCAAGACCTGGTTAGGGTTCCTTGAAGCCTGCTCTAATACCAATTGAAAACTACTAGAGGGGGGGTGAATAGAGTTTTATAGATAATTTAATAATTATTGAACTCAAACAACCACAAAGAAAATATTGGACAAGGAGACACAAGGTTTAGAGTGGTTCCAACTATAGCAAATACTATAGCCGTCAATCCACTACCCGGTTGCTTACCCAACCGGGATTTGAAAAGAAATTTATTTTATTACCTCTTCAAGGAATTTACATAAAATACAATCTCTTTTCCTAAACCCTTCAAGCAGCCTTCACCTAGAAGTAATCGCCAACCTTGAAGCAGCCTTCCCTTGAAGTAGATGCACCAACTCCCGTTGCACCTGCCTTCTGAAGTAGCTTCCTCTTGCGATATCCTTCTTGAAGTAGCTTGAAGTCACCTTCTCCACCTGAGAAGTCAATCCTCTCCAATCCGCAGCCTCCAACCCTAGGAGTAGCAAGGAGAGTACAAAAGATAAACAGGAACAAGAAAGGAAAAGGAAATTACAACTTATCCTTTAAGCCCGAGGCTTGATATGCCTAGATCAAGCGTAAGATCTCCTAGCCAAGTGTGTGAACTTGTGATTGCTGTGGGTAGGAGAATCTAGCCTATAGGACACGAGATTGAGCTAAGGAGAATGTAGGCCAATGATCACAGTGCTCAAATTGCTTGCAATAGATTGCTCAAGTATGCTCAAGTGTATTCTCAAGTGTAACAAGTGAATTCTAGTGTCCTATGGCTTGCCCTATTTATAGGAATGGCCTAAGTATGCTTAAGGACGTTCTAGACAACTTCTAGGGGTTTCTAAGTGCTTAACTAGCCGTTAGGTACAAAGTTGTTGCTTTAACAACGGCTAATCAATTTATTCTGCAGTTGCTGTCAGAGACCATCTCGGTCGACAAATGGTCGACCGAGACACCTACTCGGTCGAACTTTTGTCGACCGACAGGCTCTCTGGAACAAGTGATTTGCAACGTCTTTCTTCAACTGCCAACTAACTTGTCTGTTGTGTCTAACGGCTACTTTGGATCTTTCTCGGTCGAGAAGATTGTCGACCGAGAGTGTCTCGGTTGAGGAGTTTGTCGACCGAGAATGATCCTGTTTCAAGGTTTCAATTTAGGCACTAATTATATGTGTGAGTGTGCAAAAGTGATCCTAATTAAATGGGATGACATGTCTAACTATGGTGTTTGGCTAGGGAAAATCTAACACTTGATTTACATGCAATTCTAAGTACTTGTACATTATATATTTGTACAAGTTTTTACAACAATGGTTACATTGCATGAAAATATAAACATTTTAGCTTGTGGATTTTCCCTAGTTGCTTTGCCATCCATCTTAGTCCTGCACACTCAAGTAGCTCATTAGATTAATAAGAATGAAATGTTTGTCATCATCGAAACAAAGGGATTTATCATAATATCCAATTTATCCAACATACCTATGGTATAAGTGATTACCTGCTAAGATGAGATAAAGAGTGCTTTAGACCCTGAGGAGGTTAAGGCACCAGTTGTGAGGCTATATACCTAGTAGTTGTCCGGGAAGAGGAATCAACTCTGAAGTGTTGCTTGAGTAGAAAGATCATGGGAGTACATGACATATCTTGGACATGCTGGATTCCTGGTTAAGAGAATGAGCATGCAGTTGGATACTCAACGGCGAACCTAGGGTTCCTAGGCCTAAGAGGGGAAGCAGTGTATCCAATGCTCATGGTGAGATTTGAGTCTCTATAGTTTCGAGCATGGTACTCCTCATGTGTAGAGGTAAAGGAAATCCCTTACGTAAAGGGTATGTTTGATGAACCCCTCACAACTAAGTCGATGTAATGTTGAGGATGCGAACAAGTGCGACCTGGCATGGTTTTATAGGTACGCTTGTAATAGTTGTTGGTTTAAGCATGCTCATATGGATGTAAACCCTAAGGATGCTTGTGACCTTTGTTATAAAGGTGTAGTTTCCTCCCATCCTGGGAGAGCGACCCTTGGGTAGGGTGTATACCAATTTTGTTGGTTTTGAGGTAACCTAAAGAGGTTTCATAGGATCTTGAGAAGCTAAGTGAAAAGTACATGGTACGAGAATGAACCAGTAAACCCATAGATAACCATCTCTAAGTGCATGTGGAAGTGTTACCATGGAGGTAGCCGGTATGGGACCTGACTAAGGTAGGCAGGTTGCCATGACCCCTATGAAGGGCTGAAAGTCAGTCAAGAATGCAGATGATGAAGGATTGGGTAAGGTTCTATGTTGAACATGTACTATGATATAATCCTAAGTCTATCCTAGGGTCAGGGAGGGGTAAGACCGATGGAAGGAGTTGCCTAATTCCCTAGTTGCACATGACCATAGGGTCGGGAGGTAACAACTATCATTGTCCGAGGGTCATGGGTTAGGAGATTGATCACCTTCATAAACTCATGGGACCCAGACGACAGATGAGTAGGGCACTCTCTGGATGCATAAGGGAAAAGGGAGGACCCCAAAAGTGCCGGTACCCTATAGACCTAGAGGAGATGACCAAGGATTGTGCTCAGACCAAGTAAGTTCGAGACCAGTTTCCATGGAAATTATGTGGATATCATGATGTTTGTGGTATAGAGACATAAGATGCATGTTTCGACTTGGATTTGAAAGTGTATGGGCAAGGTGGGTTGTACCATCTCTACTCTTGGAACAGGAGGAACTCTGTATTTGGACTGTAGACAAATACTTATTTCCTTTTGTTATGGGAGTGAGAGATAGGACAATACACATGCCTTACACCAAGGATAAAAGATGTTGCGAGTTGGAACGTTGCTACGAGGTATGTTGAAAGAGATGATAACATACCCTTGTGAAGTTAATGGTACATGGATGGTTTACTAACATTAAGAGTATTAAGGAAATCATCTTGTAAGGATGCTTTATCATGAGCTATGTGGAAATTGCAAGTTATGCAAAGTTGAGATCACCATGAGGATGAACTCAGAGTTTCTTGATGAAGACCGACTTAGAGTTTGATATGAGATGATAAGTATAAAACATGAAGGTGTATGTCTTCAATATTACCTGACACCTAAGGAGGTGAAGTGGTAGTGAATGCTCTGGTTGAGATATAGCTGCCAAGTTTAGTTGGAAGCCAGAAGAAATTGAGGTTGTTCGACTAACCCTATGGTTGGAAAGAGGATGTGTTTTGGCTAATACACAGATGTAACAAGATATGATGAACAAGTTAATGGTTGTTTGGTTAGCCAGTTTAGTCCTTGATGTAGTAAAATGATGATGATAGAACCTCAGACGCTCTTCTTTGGCAAGAAAAGTAATGAAACCCATATGAGAGTGGCTTAGGGTTTGTTTATGAGGTATCAAGCTTGAGGAATCCTAACAGTGTAGGAGAATATGATATACCATGGTACTACCAAGGTAGTAAATGACAATAGCACTTTGGATGCTTAAAATGAGGTTACATGTGGTATGTTGCCATGCATGATAGAGGTGAAGGACGAACACCAGTAACCCAGTACATTGATATGAAGGATAAAGAGAGTTCTCGAGGGGGGAATGGGAGTACATCCCTATGAATGTTGTGGTAAGTCTCCCCATGGCCAAGGAAGGTCAAGATGCAATGTGGGTTATGGTAGATCGCCTTACCTAGATGACATGAGAGAGGAAGAGTTCTGTCAAGGGACAGATCTGGTTGAACTACATATGAAAAGAGAGGGTTCAACTGCACCATGATGCGAATTCAAAAGTTTTTGAGGTGACCCAAAGGTTCACTTCCATGAGGTGGAAGTAGATACATGAAGAGCTCAGTTTTTGTACAGTTTATCACCCCATACTAATTGACAGTATGATCCAGACTAGAGGGTCTGATGAGAGCATGTGTGCTCACTTAGGGTGATACATAGAGACAGTTCTTAAGATGTAATGTTAACCACCATAGCCTTTATCGAGATGCAAGAAGTTTTATAGGGAGGTTGTGTCGGTCACCACTGCATTATGATGATTTTGGTGAAGGAGGCCTCGTGATGGTCAGAAAAGAACCCCAGGTGTGTGCAGAGGAAGTCGCTTTGATCATGCAATGGCTGAGAGAGAGCCCAGTGGTGACATGAGTCACGAGCTGATACAAAGAAGACTAACATGCAGTTCACTGTGGAGGAATATAATGCGAAAATCCGACCCCTCTAAGCTACAACTGAGAAAGTTGAATCCCCGATATATGGGTCCATTTGAGATGGATTGGTGGATATGATTGTGTTTAGCCTTGCCCCACATGATAACGTGATGTGTAATGTGTTACATGAGCCCGATCTAGAGCACTATGTGAGGTACCCAAGCCATGTGTTAAGCCCAAAACCTATTCAGCTTTTGAGAGGCTGAAATGTCCTGAGTCACCTATGAGGGTACGATATACCAAGGTAAGAAAGAACTCAGATGGAAGAATATGAGATGATGAAGGTTCTTGGAAAGCACCATGGATAGGGTAAAGCCACATGGTAGCCCTGATGGACATAAGAATGGATTATCCTGTTTGTTTGCTTGCTTGCTGCAATTTTGAGGACAAAATTCTTATAAGAGGGGAAGGATGTTACAACCCCAATTTTGGGTTCATTTGCTGAAAAATATAATTTCTCATATTAAAGATTTTTGAACGAATAAATGATATAATATATTTTGAATAAATGGATTTCATTTACAATAGCCTTGTTGTTTGATTTGTGGGCTTTATTGGCTATTGGGCCCAATAACAAGGATATTCAATTAATTAATGAATAACTGAGAATTTGAGATAAGAGAGGTGTGGAAACCTCTAGAAGGCAAATCCAAAGAGGATTTCGTGCCTCTTAGATTCCTTGGGTTCCAAGGAGTCCAAAGTTGCAAAGAAAAGGGCAATAAGAAAAGAAAATATCAATTAAGTATTTCCTTGTTAATAAAGAAATTGAAAACATTGATGAAATAGGGAAAATATGTGAAAAGAGGTATTTTTGAGTTATCCTTAGTGGGATTTCGTATCCCAATGATTCCTACTAATCAAAGGAATACTAATGAGGAAAATAAGAGAGAAATAAAGAGAAATCCACAAAAAAAGAAATATTTTAATAAGAAATAAAACAGGATAATGAGATTAATGCATATTGATGCATTTAAGGATAATGAGTATTCCTTAAAAAGGAATTTCGAATTCTTTGAGTCTCTTGGGGTCCAAGGATCCCCAATAAATAGGAAGGAGAGAGAAACTACCAATAATGCAAAATAAAAGAATAATAAGATGCATAATGAATGAATTTTGTGGTATTGTTTAAAAAGGAAGTATTTTCTATAAAATGAAAGTAGAATTCCGTGCCTTTAGAACAAAGGGCCAGTACTAATAGAATAAAGGAAGTTATTTTCGAAATCTTAAGATCTAAATCATAAAGAAATATCAAGGTTTTCCTAATGACTAAGGGATACGATTTATTAAGGAAGTGTTTATAAGAAAGAGGATTTCTTTGAAAGGAATTTTCCTATAGACTTTGGGTCTTGCTCTCCTCGTGGGTTGGCGTGATAGGATGATGCTACCCATCCCTATAAAAGGGACGGATCCATAGACTCAGGTTCTCTTTATCTCCCGCTCTTCTCCAACCATGTGCACGTACAAGCTCTAACCAAGAGAGGAACTTGACCCCTAGAGCGACGAGGGGCTGAGGACGGAGGGTTGGTAGAAGTAGGAACCACCCACGATGCTGGAGGGAGGGAGAGCCGCCAGCTGCATCTACGCAACGCCAGCAGGGTAGCCGCTGGCCGTCAGTAGTTGCAGGCTTTGCGGGCGTGAAGCCCATCCACCATGGCCATCTGTGGAGGCTTAGCCGAGCATGAGGGGTCGCGGCGGAGGCAGGAGGCCGTGCTTAGTGGTCGTCGAGGTCGAGGAAGGGCGGCAGGGCTGCACCAAAGCTTACAGCGGAGTGGCCGCGTTAGGGCGCGCGCTGGGTTGAAGATGACTGGCGGTTGGACGGATATATCCTTCGGGGTATGCAGCGACGACTAACTTAAAGAAGGGCAGAACTGACTTTTTGTTATATTTCCAAATAGGTCACGCGAGCTGTTGCATGGGAATTAAGCTACGTGGCACCTCCCCATTGGCCCAAGTGAGGTAATTCTTCTGAAAATCATAACTCATTAATGGTAGCTCGGATGACAAAAGTTTATACATGAATTTTGTTCAGAAAAATGAAAGGAATCTAATAAAAATATGATTAGAGGTTAATTTCTCTTGTAATTCGAAAAGTAATGGAAGGTAGCAACTTTAATGTGTTAATGTTTAAAGAGCCCTATTTTGAGATAAATAATATATTGGATAAGGGTTTAATGGATGATTAGGGTTAGTATTAACCTGTTAATGATGAAAGGGCACATTAGTAAGAAAAAGGATGATCTTTGCATATAATTAGTTAATTTGGAGTTTTATATAAATGAATATACTTTAATGGGCCTTGAAACCCTAATGTTGATTGATTCGACTATTAATGGCTTTAATTGATTAATTTCATGATTAAAGTTGGAATATGTTATTTCGAGCATTAAAGTCCCTAATTTGTGGATAAATAACCTTAATATAGAAATTAGGGTTTTCTCATGAATAAAAGGTGGAATTAATGGCAAATCAAGTTCTTATGTGTTTTAGATCATAATGGACTATGAATTGATGATAAATGTGTATAATGACCTTGAAGTAACTTAAAAGGATAAAGAAGGTAGTTTTGGTATCAAAGAGAAATAATCGACTTTAATTGGGCTTATGATGTTGAAATTAGGGTTTATGAACTAAGAGAGCATTTAATATGATAAAAGCGTTATGGAGGCAAAAACCCTAATAAAACCCTAATGTGGTCTAGAAAGCCTAAGGTGGAATCCAAGTTTAGCTTTAGAATGTTCTGGATAAACTATAACACTTGGGTCCCATGCATTAATTTCAGGATATTATTGATTGCTTGTTGATTGAATATATATCCTTATTGCTTGGATAATCACGTTGCTCTGGATCAGGTATGTGGTTACGCTTATGAATAACTGTTATAGTTTCCCGACAATTTCCGAATGTTTCCTCGCAATGAATGCTATCTAAACAGTTTGGCTGTTCATACTGCAATTATAAAGTCACTATGGTTATCACAATTATAAAGAAGTGTGTATTCTCGCACCTACATGCCACCCTGATGGAAGATGCCATGAAGGCCAGGCCCAAGAGGGTAGACCCATGGGCACCATGAGAGGTGACCCCAGACACCAAGCTCGAGAATGAGAAGGTGGTCTATGATGCATGACTATGGAGCACCATGAGAGGTGACTCCCAGGCACCAAGCTCGGGATTGAGAAGGTGGCCTTAAAGTCAATGGCAAAAGAAAACCCTAGAGGGGTATGCCAGGGTTAGGGCAAAAGCGGTGGAGAATGACACATTGAAAATGTAAAGTGGCTTGTTAAATAATTTGATTGTGATTATTAAATTGTTAGCCTTATGTGCAAACTTTTAGTTGTCCCCACATACCAGTATATTTCGATATACTGATCGACGTTTTGTTTGTCGGCATTTTAGGTACAAATGAAAAGAACAAATAGTAAAGTGGCATATGTGGAATTAAATGAGAAGTAACGTACACCGGAGGATTAGTTAGAGTAACATCTTCATGGATAGAGGTTTAGAAATCCCAGTTTTTCCAAGGTAAGAAAAGTTTTATTTTATACCAGTTTTCAGTTTAGTTGGTAAAGTTTATTAATTGTTATTGATTATTTGTCGAACCTTTGATCCTGTTAATTGGATAACGGCACCGACCTTTCGGTCTCCCTTAATTGGGGGTTACCGGGAGGCGGGGTCGTTACAATTGGTATCAGAGCATAGGTTCCTCATCTAATCTTTAATAATTATTAAATTTTACAAATTCCATAGAACCGAGGGAGTTATTAGAGGATTATCCGAAAGACAGAGGTGTCTAGAAAAGGATCACGACCGGGGGCTGGCAACATTTTCCTCCGCACCGCTAGTCGGAATACGAGGACTCCCGGATCCGTGTGACTGCCTGGCCAAAGTCTTAGAGTATGAATCGAAATAAGATACCTTTTAAGACTCTCTCATCTCGTTCATCTTTTCTCAACTCAAATTATGTTAAGGACCTTAAGGATTAGGGTTTTCTCTCTTTTCCTCACCCTCTTGAGGTATGGGCAAGATTGATAAGGATTAAGGAATCCTCCAACAAATTAATAAAAAGCATGTAAATAAGATGTCATGGACATAAGCTTGATAGAGTAAGCGTAAAGGAATAGATACATGCTTAGGTCGTATGACACGAGTTGTCATTGCCCTCATGAGAGACTTGAGGATAGACCTCCTTGGCAGGAGGATGAGTAGAGAGAGTTAGTCTTAGAGGTAGAGACCTCCATTAAAAGTAGATACCTGGCACATCCTTTGAGGATGATGTTAACCCTAACCCTAAGTGAAGGTTAGAGATAGAGATGACATGATGAGTTAGATCGAGTGTTTGGATGGACATGCCTTGGGTTCGTCATACGAGCCATGAGAGGTTGGATAACCTAGTACCTTTGGCGCCCTAACCCTGGAGAGGGTCGTGCATGTTTGAGCGAAGGGTAACTCCTTCCTGGATGAGGGTAGAGAAGAACCTATAGGGCTGATGCAAGTAGGATATAACTTGCACCCAGAGTGCGTCAGTAGTGTTGACAGTTAAACGAAACCCTAGTCAAGGGATCATGATGGAGGGCTTATGAGATAAGCAGAAGGGGTTATGGATAACCTTGAGTAAACATAAGTTCGAGTATAGGCTTCACTCAGGTAGGGGCATGCTTATGAGCTTGATCCTTCATAAAGACAAGACCTCTTATATAGAGGTAGGTGGTAGGATTAGCTCTAGAGAGAGGGAGCAGACCTCAGCCAAGGAGGTTGTAAGCCTAAAGCCCCAAAACTTGAGAAACAGTGGGAGTCGAGAATGATGCGACCTAAGTGGATGATAGTGGTTGCCTTATGTTTGACCCCTGAAGGATGATGATGTCTTGGTTAGCTTGAGAGTAACCAAACCCTAGATAGAGGATGATGCTTCTGGTACCTATGGTATAAGTGATTACCTGCTAAGATGAGATAAAGAGTGCTTTAGACCCTGAGGAGGTTAAGGCACCAGTTGTGAGGCTATATACCTAGTAGTTGTCCGGGAAGAGGAATCAACTCTGAAGTGTTGCTTGAGTAGAAAGATCATGGGAGTACACGACATATCTTGGACATGCTGGATTCCTGGTTAAGAGAATGAGCATGCAGTTGGATACTCAACGACGAACCTAGGGTTCCTAGGCCTAAGAGGGGAAGCAGTGTATCCAATGCTCATGGTGAGATTTGAGTCTCTATAGTTTCGAGCATGGTACTCCTCATGTGTAGAGGTAAAGGAAATCCCTTACGTAAAGGGTATGTTTGATGAACCCCTCACAACTAAGTCGATGTAATGTTGAGGATGCGAACAAGTGCGACCTAGCATGGTTTTATAGGTACGCTTGTAATAGTTGTTGGTTTAAGCATGCTCATATGGATGTAACCCCCTAAGGATGCTTGTGACCTTTGTTATAAAGGTGTAGTTTCCTCCCATCCTAGGAGAGCGACCCTTGGGTAGGGTGTATACCAATTTTGTTGGTTTTGAGGTAACCTAAAGAGGTTTCATAGGATCTTGAGAAGCTAAGTGAAAAGTACATGGTACGAGAATGAACCAGTAAACCCATAGATAACCATCTCTAAGTGCATGTGGAAGTGTTACCATGGAGGTAGCCGGTATGGGACCTGACCAAGGTAGGCAGGTTGCCATGACCCCTATGAAGGGATGAAAGTCAGTCAAGAATGCAGATGATGAAGGATTGGGTAAGGTTCTATGTTGAACATGTACTATGATATAATCCTAAGTCTATCCTAGGGTCAGGGAGGGGTAAGACCGATGGAAGAAGAGTTTCCTAATTCCCTAGTTGCACATGACCATAGGGTCGGGAGGTAACAACTATCATTGTCCGAGGGTCATGGGTTAGGAGATTGATCACCTTCATAAACTCATGGGACCCAGACGACAGATGAGTAGGGCACTCTCTGGATGCATAAGGGAAAAGGGAGGACCCCAAAAGTGTCGGTACCCTATAGACCTAGAGGAGATGACCAAGGATTGTGCTCAGACCAAGTAAGTTCGAGACCAGTTTCCATGGAAATTATGTGGATATCATGATGTTTGTGGTATAGAGACATAAGCTGCACGTTTCGACTTGGATTTGAAAGTGTACGGGCAAGGTGGGTTGTACCATCTCTACTCTTGGAACAGGAGGAACTCTGTATTTGGACTGCAGCCAAATACTTATTTCCTTTTGTTATGGGAGTGAGAGATAGGACAATACGCATGCCTTACACCAAGGATAAAAGATGTTGCGAGTTGGAACGTTGCTACGAGGTATGTTGAAAGAGATGATAACATACCCTTGTGAAGTTAATGGTACATGGATGGTTTACTAACATTAAGAGTATTAAGGAAATCATCTTGTAAGGATGTTTTATCATGAGCTATGTGGAAATTGCAAGTTATGAAAAGTTGAGATCACCATGAGGATGAACTCAGAGTTTCTTGATGAAGACCGACTTAGAGTTTGATATGAGATGATAAGTATAAAACATGAAGGTGTATGTCTTCAATATTACCTGACACCTAAGGAGGTGAAGAGGTAGTGAATGCTCTGGTTGAGATATAGCTGCCAAGTTTAGTTGGAAGCTACAAGAAATTGAGGTTGTTCGACTAACCCTATGGTTGGAAAGAGGATGTGTTTTGGCTAATACACAGATGTAACAAGATATGATGAACAAGTTAATGGTTGTTTGGTTAGCCAGTTTAGTCCTTGATGTAGTAAAATGATGATGATAGAACCTCAGACGCTCTTTTTGGCAAGAAAAGTAATGAAACCCATATGAGAGTGGCTTAGGGTTTGTTTATGAGGTATCAAGCTTGAGGAATCCTAACAGTGTAGGAGACTATGATATACCATGGTACTACCAAGGTAGTAAATGACAATAACACTTTGGATGCTTAAAATGAGGTTACATGTGGTATGTTTCCATGCATGATAGAGGTGAAGGACGAACACCAGTAACCCAGTACATTGATATGAAGGATAAAGAGAGTTCCCGAGGGGGGAATGGGAGTACATCCCTATGAATGTTGTGGTAAGTCTCCCCATGGCCAAGGAAGGTCAAGATGCAATGTGGGTTATGGTAGATCGCCTTATCTAGATGACATGAGAGAGGAAGAGTTCTGTCAAGGGACAAATATGGTTGAACTACATATGAAAAGAGAGGGTTCAACTGCACCATGATGCGAATTCAAAAGTTTTTGAGGTGACCCAAAGGTTCACTTCCATGAGGTGGAAGTAGATACATGAAGAGCTCAGTGTTTGTACAGTTTATCACCCCATACTAATTGACAGTATGATCTGGACTAGAGGGTCTGATGAGAGCATGTGTGCTCACTTAGGGTGATACATAGAGACAGTTCTTAAGATTTAATCTTAACCACCATAGCCTTTATCGGGATGCAAGAAGTTTTATAGGGAGGTTGTGTCGGTCACCACTGCATTATGATGATGTTGGTGAAGGAGGCCTTGCGAAGGTCAGAAAAGAACCCCAGGTGTGTGCAGAGGAAGTCTCTTTGATTATGCAATGGCTGAGAGAGAGCCCAGTGGTGACATGAGTCACGAGCTGATACAAAGAAGACTAACATGCAGTTCACTGTGGAGGAATATAATGCGAAAATTCGACCCCTCTAAGCTACAACTGAGAAAGCTGAATCCCCGATATATGGGTCCATTTGAGATGGATTGGTGGATATGATTGTGTTTAGCCTTTCCCCACAGGATAACGTGATGTGTAATGTGTTACATGAGTCTGATCTAGAGCACTATGTGAGGTACCCAAGCCATGTGTTAAGCCCAGAACCTATTCAGCTTTTGAGAGGCTGAAATGTCCTGAGTCACCTATGAGGGTACGATATACCAAGGTAAGAAAGAACTCAGATGGAAGAATATGAGATGATGAAGGTTCTTGGAAAGCACCATGGATAGGGTAAAGCCACATGGTACCCTAAATGATGTACTCTTCATCATTTTGAGTTGTCTCTCACTGAAAATCAGTCCATTCCTAATTTGGATGCATCCATTGATGTAACACCGCTGATTTAGAAATTGAATTTCTGCATTTGTATAGAGCAGATGACATAAGTTCAATATTCTAAGAATATAACCACATATAATATGATATTTGAAATGGAATTATAAACAAGATGCACAAAATTGTTGAAATGTGTGCCTTTTTAAAACCGTTACATTTTTATCATTACATGTTTCTCTGACAGAATACAATTTACCACGTTTTATTACAAAAGGATAATTTAGGGTATAATTATATACTTCACATTACATTTACTCCATTCATATTACAACATCTCAGTGCTCTTTGCATATGACTTACATGCATAACTATACAGTAACAAAGACAAGAATTCTATAAATTGAAATTGTATTTTGTCAGACAAACACAAATTCAGTAATACAATCATACATCTTGTAATTGAAACAAATTTTTTGTAATATGGATTTTTAACTTGTCTTTTCCTACTGATGATAGTCCTTCTATCCTGTTTACATTTTATCATTACATATTTCTCTAATAGAATACAACTTACCGCTTTGTATTACAAAAGGTTCATTTTGGGGTACAATTATATAGTTCACATTACATTTACTCCATTGGTATTACAACATGTCGATTATCTTTACAAATATGACTTACATGCATAAACACAATAGACATCATGCAACTTGTTCTCCCACTAGTGAAATGATATTTTAGTGGAAGGTGTAAGAAGAGTATCGATATCAGTATCTATTTTTGAAGGAGAAAAGGATGAAGAGTGTACATATCAGATCACTAGAATAATGTATTTTACCTCTAGATTTACTCCTCTCCTCATTAATTTCTTACTCATTATCATTTAAATATTTGTCTGCTCCTCTTATATCTTTTCCAATTGTTCCCTCATTTGTATGAACCCCTTTATCAGGACTTCCATGATCTTATGGCACTTTAGGAGCTTTATTCACAAAGCTAGCCTCGACAAAATCATTATCACTATCAACCCTACCTTCATCTTGCATATGAACCACGACTCCTTTGGTATCACCCCTCATTTTCCCCCTTTATGTATGCCCCTCAATTTCCCTATAATTGTGATTTGAACGGGGAAATAGGAAGGATGATTCGAGAATGAAGGAAGGTGGAATCAGGTTTAATGGAAAAAAATGGAAGGTAGAGGATGATCTGGGTTCAATGGAAATATAGGGTACCTTTCCTTCTTCCTGGAAATTTCAAGCAGTAATGGAGCAGAGTGAGGAAGATTCTCGCTATAGAGTCGACTCTTTTCTACCTCCTCTTCCTCAAAAACTCCTCCAACGACGATCGTACATGTTGAAATAATATTCTCTGCAAGGATTCCCTCTTCTTCATTCCCACACAGCGTCTTCTCCACATTAGGCAGGACTGTGGTATTAGGAAGGCACACGTAACTAAAATTAGTCTACTAGCGCAAGGCAGCAAATAAACACACACACACACACACACACACACACACACACACACACACACACACACACATATATATATATATATATATATATATATATATATATATATATGAGAGAGAGAGAGAGAGTCCGGATAGAATGCACTCGAGTGTATTCAGAGAAAAATACACTCAAGTAGTTTTTCATGATGTAAATTTTTTTTTCAAAAATCTAATCTATTGATCTTCTTAAACATCTTATGAATATCTCATACACAAAATTTGAGCACATTTGGGCATTTATAGGTCAAGTTATAAAACCGCAAAAATTATGCATTTCAAATTAGTTTCACGCATTGATTTTTTCATCCTTGGATTAGTGACTTACACTCATCCAAATGGGCTCAAAATTTGTATGTAGCCTAGTTATAGTATGACAGTGAAGATCAGTGGTTTACATTTTGCAAAAAGTAGTCTTGATATGCAAACACACTTGAGTGTATTTGTGCGATCTATACACTCAAGTGTATTCTAGCTTGACTCTCTCTCTCTCTATATATATATATGTATGTATGTATATATATATATATATATATATATATATATATAGAGAGAGAGAGAGAGAGAGAGAGAGAGAGTCAGGCTAGAATACACTCAAGTGTACAAATTATGCCGTACACCTCAATGGTGTTTTCCTATCTAGACCTTGTCTTTCCAAAATCCAATCCATTGATCTTCATGGTTACAATAATAATAGGCTACATATAAAATTTGAGCTCATTTGGATGAGTGTAAGTCACTCATCCAAGAACAACAAAATCGACACACAAAACTAATTTGAAATGCATGATTCTTGCTTCCTTTAAATGCACGACCTATAAGTATCCAAATGAGCTAAAAAATTATATAGTATGTTCTTAAGATATTTAAGAGGATCAATAGTTTAGAATTTTAAAAAGTTACTATATCTTTAAAAATGACTGAGGTGTACGGTGCCTCCAGTACACTCAAGTGTACACTACCTTGACTCTCTCCCTCTCTCTCTCTCTATATATATATAAATATATATATATAAATATATATATATATATAGAGAGAGAGAGAGAGAGAGTCAGGCTAGTGTACACTCGAGTGTACCGGAGGCACCGTACACCTCAGTCATTTTTGAAGATGCAATAATTTTTTTTAAAATCTAAACCGTTGATCTTCTTAACTATCATAAGAACATACTATATAATAAATTTTAGCTCATTTGGACACTTATAGGCCGTGCATCTAAAGGAGGCAAAAATCATGTATTTCAAATTAGTTTTGTGCGTCGATTTTGTTGTCCTTGGATGAGTGACTTACACTCATCCAAATGAGTTTAAATTTTGTATGCGACCTATTGTTATTGTAACCATGAAGATCAATGGATTAGATTTTGGAAAAACACGGTCTAGATATGAAAACACCATTGGGGTGTACGGCGTGATCTGTACACTCGAGTGTATTCTAGCCTGACTCTCTCTCTCTCTCTCTATATATATATATATATATATATATATATATATATATATATATAGACACGTGTATACATGTATGTATATGTATGTATATATGTGCGTGTATATATGTGTGTGTGTATATGTGTGTGTTTGTATATATATATATACATATATATATATATACATATATATATATACATATATATATATAGGGCCCATCTTTATTGCCCGCGCGGGTAGCTACCCGCCCACCCTTCCAATCATTTTTTTTCAATTTTTTTTTTCGCAATTGTAGAGGACTATTTTGTCAAGCTCTCCAAAAAATTTTAACCAAAAATAATATCATTTGCCCCTCCAAAATTAAAAAACCCGTCCTTATATATATCTGTTGTATATTTTGTACAGAGTTACTTTTTTGGCCAGCAGAGTTACTTTTTTGACACCATAGTTACTTTTTTTACAGCAGAGTTACTTTCTTAGTCAGGAGAGTTACTTTTTGGGCTGACGGGTAGCCAAAATCCAGGCTACCCGCGCGGGCAATGAATGAATGGCCATATATATATATATATATATATATATATATATATATATATATATATATATATATATATATATATATATATATATATATATATATATATATATATATATATAGGGCGTTCATTCATTGCCCGCGCGGGTAGCCTGGATTTTGCTACCCGACAGCCAAAAAAGTAACTATTCTGGCCAGAAAAGTAACCATGCTATAAAAAAAAGTAACTATATTGATCAAAAAGTAACTATGCGACTAAAAAATTGATCCCATACAAAATACACAACAGATATATATGTATCCGTGTTTTAAAATCTGCTGTTGCAAATGTAACTATCTATGCACCAAACTTAGCAGTTTGCAAGGTAAAGTAACTCTCTACATGTCAAAAGTAACCAACTTGAAAAAAAGTAACCAAAATGGTGGGCGGGTAGCTACCCGCGCGGGCAATAAAGATGGCCCATATATATATATATATATATATATATATATATATATATATATATATATATATATATATATATATATATATATATATATATATATATATATATATATATATATATATATATATATATAGTACGTCTTCTACCTGTGTCCTGAATAGCGGTGGCATAGTTTTGTAAATTTAGCCGCGCGGGTAGCCTGGATTTTGCTACCCGACAGCCAAAAAAGTAACTATTCTGGCCAGAAAAGTAACCCTGCTATAAAAAAAAGTAACTATATTGATCAAAAAGTAACTATGCGACTAAAAAATTGATCCCATACAAAATACACAGCAGATATATATGTATCCGTGTTTTAAAATCTGCTGTTGCAAATGTAACTATCTATGCACCAAACTTAGCAGTTTGCAAGGTAAAGTAACTCTCTACATGTCAAAAGTAACCAACTTGAAAAAAAGTAACCGAAATGGTGGGCGGGTAGCTACCCGCGCGGGCAATAAAGATGGCCCATATATATATATATATATATATATATATATATATATATATATATATATATATATATATATATATATATATATATATATATATATATATATAGAGAGAGAGAGAGAGAGAGAGACAGAGAGAGAGAGAGAGAGAGAGTACGTCTTCTACCTGTGTCCTGAATAGCGGTGGCATAGTTTTGTAAATTTACTTTTGATGGCTCCCTTCATGCCTCGCATGATTGCGGAGGAGCATGGGCGCGGGGTTGTTCGCCGATGACAGGGGCATGGTGGAGGTGTTGGTGCTGACGGAGGCGCTGGAAAGTGCAGCTATTCGGGGTGAATATGCTGCAGTAGTTGTTGGTGCTGACTTCTGACCGCTCACATTTCGAAAGTGACGGTCGCGCCGCTACTGCTGACTCGGATTCTTCCTCCTCCTTGTTATCACTTTTCCCCTCTTCTACAATCATCGGATATGCGACGGCGGTGGAGGATTTCTCCTTTGGCACTGGCACCCTCACGACTTCCCAATCCCTGCTATCATCTTCCCCACATATGTCGACAGATCTACCAGCGTAGACCAGCTTCCCAAGCCTCTACTTCACTTCTTCGGATGATGAGATGAATTTGGATTCACTGCTGAATTCAACCGGCGACCACAATCCGCCATCACCCCCAAATTTGAAATCGACGCTACTGTTGGTCTCGCAGTCACTTCCCATCATCCAGAAGGCAAGGACACATCTCAACGACTGCTCTACTACCACCCCTTCGATCTCCGCAGCAAGGAATGGGTGTTGAAGAAGCTGCTCACAGCTCCACCTCTGGGCGGGGTCCCTCTGGATGGAAGCCAGAGGAGATGCGTCGAGGTCCACGGAATTGACGGCGAAGACAACGCCACTGGAGCAGTCCACAGTGAGGCTGACGGCTCCAAAGGATCCTTTGCCGAGTGATCCCCGACGGACCCAAGAACTGGCGCGATTGAGGATGCCCATGGATGATGTTGATGATGGAATGCCTGACTGAGTTTTGGGTGATCGTTGGATTTCTTGGTTGAGTTGAGAGTTTGTCACTCTGCTGTGAGATGTTGTTGCTGATGAATGAATGGAATTTAAGGGCGGGTGCTGGAGACATGAGGAGCATGGACGCGGGGTTGTTGGCCAATGACAGGGGCGTGGTGGAGGTATTGGCACTGACGGAGGTGCTGGAAATTGACCAGAGCATCGTGGCGCCGCAGATGGCTTCTTCTTACTGCTCGTGATGGTGGTGAACTTTGGAGGAGGAGAGGCAGGATGGGTCTGGGTGGACGTAGCAGAAGGAGTGGCCCAGGCCTTCATCGTAGTAACATGAGGAGGAGGCATCGGGGTATGTGTCCTGGTAATGCTTCCGAGGATCGCGTCGGTGACTGCCCTTGGCGGAGAAATCCTCCGGGGGAGTCAGACACCGGCTGATGGTCCCCAAACCATTTCCCATGGGGAACGCAGGCTAGAAGCAAGAGTGTGAGGTTTGTTTGTCTTGACTCTTGACTACGTCGACTGTGTATTTCTAGAGAAAGAAGGGGGAGAAGAAGAAGAAGAAGCGTAAGGTTATTTTTAACTAAAAAATCAAAACATATCTTTGCTGATTTAGATATTGTTGGAACAAGAAGCGTAAGTTTCTATACATAATCATGTAGAAACCTTAGAATATAGTTCAAACTAGAAACATTGAGTTTCCATACATAAGCATTGAGCTGCATGCTCTTAACATATTTTAGTTCTATTAAGACCCCATACTACATCAAATCATCGATACTATTTTTGTTGTTTATTTGTTACATTTTATGTTTCTGTGTTACTTTCAATGTTGGATAGTTACTTTTTATACCAATTAGTTACTTTTTGTGTCTTGATGTTACTTTCAGTGTCAAATAGTTACTTCTTTTGTTAGAGTTTACTTTTAGTATTGGATAGTTACTTTTCTTGTGATATAGTTACTTTTTGTTTCCAGGTGTTACTTTCAGTGTCAGATAGTTATTTTTTTATCATGATGTTACTCTTTTAATGTCAGATAACTACTTTTTGTACCATATAGTTACTTTTTGTGTCTTAGTATAACTTTCAGTATTGAATAGCTACTTTTTGTGTCATGTTATTATTTTTAGTGTCAAGTAGATACTATCTGACACCAAAAGTAACACTGGACACAAAAGGTAACTATATGGTACAAAGTGTAACTATCTTACACTAAAACTAATATGATCGCACAAAAAGTAACTATCTAACACCAAAAATAACATTTGGACACAAAAAGTAACTATATGGTAACAAAAGTAACTATCCGACATTAAAAGTAACGTCGTGACAAAAAAAAGTAATTATTTGACACTGAAAGTAACGCCAAGACATAAAAATTAACTATTGAATACAAAAAGTAACGCTAAGACACAAAAATTAACTATCTGACACTAAAAGTAACTTCAAAATATAGTAGGTAACTATATGGTATGAAAAATAACTATCCAACACTGAAAGTAACACCGAAACACAAAAAGTAACTATATGGTACAAATAGTAAGTATCCGACATCAAAAGTAACATCATGACACAAAAGGTTATTATTTGACACTGAAAGTAAAACCAAGACACAAAAAGTAACAATATGGTAAGAAAAGTAATTATTGAATATTAAAAGTAACGCATAAAATAAATATAAGAACACTAAGGGTAACTGTAAGAATATTAAGAGTAACTGTAAGTACACTAAGAGTAACTGTAAGAACACTAAGAGTAACTGTGACAGTAGAGAAAAGTAATCATGTGATTAAAAAAAGTAATTCTTATACTTCATAAAAGTAACTCTAACAGAGGAAGCTAAAACATGTATCACAAAAACAATGTGTATGGAACACAGAGTAACAGGGACATCTTGTAAGTAACTATGAGTACCTGATAGAACCATGCGAGTAACTGATCTGAAAGTAACAGAATGCTTGAGTAACTGAAAAGTAATGCTTGAGTAACTGAGAGTAAGGCTTGAGTAACTGAGAGTAATGGTTGAGTAACTAAAACTCATGCTTCAGTTACTTGCATTGTTTTTTCAGTTATGCTTTGAATGTTGTAAGAGTAACTCTGAAACCACTATGAGTAACTGATACAACCATGTGAGTATCTGAACTGAAAGTAACAGAATGCTTGAGTAACTAAAAAGTAATGCTTGAGTAACTGAAATTAATTCTTGAGTAACTGAGAGTAATGCTTGAGTAACTGAGAGTAATGGTTGAGTAACTGAAAAAACCCTATGAGTAACTTTCACAACCCTGGAGTAACTGAAAAATCACTATGAGTAACTGAAAAAGGACTACGAGTAACTGAAAAAACACTGCGAGTAACAGTGACAATACTGCGAGTAACTGTGACAATAATGCGAGTAACTGAAAAAACCCTACGAGTAACTATAATAGCAGTTAGAGTAACTGCGAAAACACTACGAGTAACTGTCACAACCCTACGAGTAACTGAACAAACAATGCGAGTAACTGAAAAAAGCCTGCGAGTAACTGAAACAAGCCTACGAGTAATTGAACACTGCAAGTAATGGTTGAGTAGTTGAACAAACACTACGATTAACTGTCACAAACCTGTGAGTAACCGAACAAACACTGCGAGTAACTGTCACAATCCTGCGAGTAACTAAACAAACACTGCGAGTAACTGAAAAAACCATGCGAGTAATTGAAAAAACCCTACGAGTAACTGAAAAAACCTTGTGAGTAACTGAAAAAAGCATGCGAGTAATTGTGAAACACTACGAGTAACTATGACAACAATGTGAGTAACTGAACGAGCACTACGAGTAACTCAAATAGCAGTTAGAGTAACCATGAAAACAATACGAGTAACTATAAGAGCACTACGAGTAACTGTGACAACATAAAAATAACTCTGTGCATTCAAAAAGTAACTGTTATGCTTTGTAAAGTAACTCTTGTGGAGGAAGGTAAGTCAAATAGATGAAAACAGTGTATGTGAATCACATAGTAACAAACTAACATTTAGTAAGTACATGTTGTAATCCAAAAATGTAAGTATTTCAGAAGAAAGAGTATTCATTGGACACAAAGAGAGACAAATATTCTTCAAAGAGTACCATCTGATCGGAAAAGATTCTTTGTAACACAATCAATGTATACATACCTCTTCTGGAGCTCAAGGTAACACAACAATCGATTCAAACACAAGTCAAAATACAGAAAAGATTATAAATCAATTTCAAGTTACTATGACATGGACACTAATGAGATGTAGCGACATGCAACTACCACCGCTATTCTGGCCACACAAGACGGAACCTATGCCTTGGGGGACTTGGCGGCCTTTTTGGGAGATTTGGGAGCCTTCTCCTGAGACTCAGACTTGTCCAACTTCTTAGGGAGGAGCACTTGGTTGATGTTCGATAGAACACCACCATAGGGGATGGTGACGCTGAACATCAGCTTTCTGAGCTCGTCATCGTTCCTCACGGCCAAGAGCACATGGCGATGGGTGATTCTATTCTTCTTGTTGTCCTTTACCATGTTTCCAGTGAGCTCGAGGACCTCGACAGCAAGGTACTTGAGGATGGCGGCAACGTAGATAGGGGCGCCGGACCTGACACGCTGGGCGTAGAGGCCCTTCTTCATGTACCTGGAGATCCTTCCAATGGGAAACTGGAGCCCGACCTTGGCGGTCCTCGACATGACCTTCTTCCTTACGTCACCTTTACAGCCACCAACACCCTTAGCAGCCTTTCTGGGCCGAGGGCCGACATCGATGCCGGGCTGAGGGTCAAAATCGGCCTCTGCTGCGAGGCAGCAGATGTGGAAGCCGACGATGGGTGGCAGTGGTGATGGTCATTGTGTTCCTTGTCATCGTCATCTTCTACGCTCTCCTCAAAGGAGTCCTCCCCTTCCTCTTGGTTGTTGCTGCCATGAAGCAGTCGGTCCCCTCTCCTCCTCTTATTCCGGCTAGATCTGTCCCGATCTTGTCTTTCTTGAATCCCTAGTCGTGTAGCCTGCTGGACTCATGCAAGTCTATGCCGCCGTCGTCCTCTACGTGAGGAGGGGGAAAACATAAAAGTGGACAAATCAGTGAGACGGTTGTTATTATAGCTTCTAGTAACAAAAATAGAATGATGAACGACAGAGGACCGTAAAGTAACTATTTGCGGTTGGTAGTAACAATAAGTAATAAAATGTAACAAACTAGATACTAACAATTTCATAATATTGTAGAAAGATGAAGGATTATTTTCTATACTATGATATCGGTGCGAAAGTATTTCAAGCTTCTGAGTTTAAAAGAAAATGAAATATCAATCTGGTCTAAATTGACTTTAAGAGAGATTGTTTTACAAGATAACACTGACTTGATCTCAACACAACGGGTCTATTCTCACTATTGCATACCCATGGTTTAGTGCAGTGGACACACTATTTATATGGTCTATGTCATCGCCAGTCGATCAATAATCTCATGAATTGATTAACTATGACATCTAAACAGCAGAATGAAAATGACCAAAGCTCTTCTCGTTTGATTTTTTTTGTTTCTTCACTTCATATTCCATCTCATTGGCATCAAGCTATTCAAAAAGTAAGAAGTAATAGATGATAAAGATAGAATCCTTGATGCAATGAGTAACTGAAAAAAAAATGCAAGATAGCAAACTTTTCAGTCATTGTTAAGTTTTTCCAGCACACATATATTACAGGACCATGGACGCATTTCTTCATACACTTCATATACCATACTAATAAAATCAAGAACTCAATACCAAGTAAACGAGGAGAAAGGAGTCTTATGTGGTAGTAGGAAATTATGCACACATGAAAGTATACCCCCATAAAATCCGTCATCTACATAATCAATTAATAAATGTCTAAGGATAGGGCACTCAATGGCACCTAGTTTCTTCAGCCACCTACTCCTCCTGGACACAAGCTCTTCGGCATTGTGGACCTATTTAACTATGTTCTTGCATTAACACAATCATTTCATGCATAAAAAATGGTCTAGCATTAACGATGTGTTGGATGTCGACGATGTGAGCATATTGTCCTCTTTTAGAACATGATCCTTAGATACTGAATTGTGGCACAATGACAGTGAGGTCCACTGAAGTAGCAGACTTGCACAAGCGGAAAACGGTTGAACCAGGCCGAGGGGAGGCATCCTTTGACGATGTTGTTTCCTCTTTTGTATCCTTTAAGATTTAAGACTGGGGCTCATTCCACTTGACGTGGAGGAAAGCTACAATCTACCTCAATCGGTGGGAATTGGGGTTTCGTATGAAATTGCATTCTCGCTGAAGGAGCCATGACACGAAAAAAGGGGCAATGGATGGAAGAGGCCTCAAGCGCGAGGACGATGATTAGGAGGCGCATCTTCAACAACGAGGCCGCAGTAGGGAGCTGAGCAGACCGAGCCTTGGAGGAGATACGATGGAACCAATACTGTTCCGCACGACGATTGGAAGGAAGAATATTTCTTCCCTCCACGAGGGCAGAGTAGGTCCGAAGTCCATCACCAGAATCAACCATCATCGACTTCTGTGGCATCCCGATTGACCTATGGTGTGTCGAGGAGTTTATGGAGACTCAGAACTCAACATGGCGCTAGACGATGGTGGTGGTGCCACAACGGAGGGGTGGAGTTGGAGGATGGGCGGATCTATCGACTCTTCTACGCCAGTGCTGAGGACGATGCCGCCGGAGGTGGTGGTGTTAAGGATGGTTACTCGTTCTCACTGTGACTGGGAAGGAGTTGAGGAGGCGGCGGATCCAGATGAGGGAAATCATCTCTTGTCCCTCCCCAGTGCCGTGTCCTGGCGATTTGGTGTCGCATGTGGATGCAGAGGCGGGGTGGGGTGGGGGCGAGGGCGGGGGTGGGCGATATTTACAATTGCTGCCACCGTGTCCACAGACGGGTAGATTCAGGAAGATACCCGCGCGGATAATGAAGTAACTCCATATATATATATATATATATATATATATATATATATATATATATATATATATATATATATATATATATATATATATAGAGAGAGAGAGAGAGAGAGAGAGAGAGTCAGGCTAGAATACATTCGAGTGTACAGATCACACGAATACACTCAAGTGTGTTTGAATATCAAGACTATTTTTTGCAAAATGTAAACAATTGATCTTTACCATCATAGTATAACTCGGTTACATGCAAATTTTGATCCTATTTGGATGATGTAAGTCACTCGTCTAAGGGCAACAAAATTGACGCACGAAACTAATTTGAAATGTATAATTTTTGTGGTCTTTATAACATGACCTATAAATCTCCATATGTGCTCAAATTTTGTGTATGAGCTATTCACAAGATGTTTAAGAAGATCAAAGGATTAGATTTTTGAAAAAAATTATTGCATCATGAAAAGCTACTTGAGTGTCTTCTGCTCCGAATACACTCGAGTGTATTCTAGCCTTACTATATATATATATATATATATATATATATATATATATATATATATATATATATATATATATATACACACACACACACTCAGAATTCACTACATGTGCATCCTAAAAAGTAACTATTTATTAATAAAAGTAACGATCTACATAAAAAAGTGACTATCTTGTCAAAAAAGTAACTAATGACACTAAAAAAAGTACAACATGCAGAATACGCAGTCAAATTTCTTATATAGATATGTAATTATACATAGGGATGAAAATAGTGCGAATATAATGGCATTTACATCAAACCATAACCACACCACAAATAAAATCATACACCATATCCATCACATTTTTAATATGAAAAACTATATCCTCACCATAAAAAAAACTTTGGTTAACCACACTGTACCACATCACACCATATGAGCATTATATTATTAATTATCATAGTATCACATATGAAATATTAGAAGAAGGTTCATGCAATATATGTAAATAAAAACATAGATAATTGTTTCTATCTATTGCAGAGACATTCAAACCAAAATATTTTATTCATACTAAACAAAAAATATCAACTTTTTTTGCAACAAAAAGTATCAACTTTATAAATTAATATAGATGAACATTCTAACTAGTAAACACAGATATCCCATATTAATGAGTACACTTGTATAATTGCTTGTTGATTTTTAATTCTGAAGATACTGAATATAAAATTGAACTTGTCAAAATTCATTGAAATTCATGATAACAATAGAAACCCTTTTGAGATATGTAAATTAAAAAAAATTGACAAATTAAACAAATGAAACGTATAGAATATGTTACAAGTTATAATGATATTAAAAATGTATGGGATAAATATAAGATATAAGCGTTATTGGTTGCATAAAAAAATAGATGTTTACGACTAGTGATATTTGTCAAAACAAGACAAGTCTACATTACAATATTAGATAAAAAAAGTTTATGCCAACTTAATACAAGGTCCTCATTTCTTTTGTTTCAATAATACACTTTGAACTAAACTACAACAAAAGTCAAATGATATAAAGAGATTTTAATTATAAGCACCTCAAATTATTTTGTATCATCTTCTTCATTGATAATTATTACTTAGAGAAGAAGAAGATGATGTACCTTAGCCTAGATATTATTAAAAAAATCCACTCTGAGTTATTTACAATATTTCTTCCTAACAAAATGTTCCCACATATTCGATAGCATCCTTTTCCTTATTGCATCTTGAGTTGATTCTTATGATTCTCCTCCCCATTAGCATTCCCAATTATATTGTCACACCCACATCCCACAATTTACCACTAACCATGAGATTAGGGCATGACTATGGGGATTACACTTAATACAAAGTTCACTCCCAACTTTTTCTTTTTATTTCAAACTCTTTGTTTTCTCACATTCAATCACATAAACAAATTTTACAAGAGAATTAAATTTTTGTTAATCTAATTGATCTCAACATTTATGATACACATCCATATATTCATTCTGTTTCTTACACTTCCATGTACATACACCATGATAATTAGATACATTCTCTCTTATCAAGGAAACAAAGATACAAGACATCATTTATAACTCTCTCACATCTATACAAGGACCTAGAGTGACAGTGATCGACTGAACTTAACTCATGAGGTAGATCTACTCTGACACTTTGACCTTCTTTAAGTCCGTGTGGTTTCCCTAAAAATTTTGAGTAGAGGAGTGTGCCTACTCGCTCAGTGAATGAGAACTTCAAAGAAATAGTCTAAAGAACTGATATAATTACAGTTATACCTTGGAGAAACTGATATCAATTATAACAACAGTGCTTTCTACACTGAGCAGATCTAAAACAATACAGTAAAAATAACACAGAATGTAAATATTTCATTTAAAGAACAACTACTATGAAACTATATTCAAATCTTTCTTAACTCTTTTTAAGAAACTCCTTAAACCTATATGATGATATTTTAGCATATGCCATGATCATATGCAGTGTACTCTACATATGAGACTCGCAGTGCACTATGATCACACTGTACAAGACTTAGCGGACACACCCAGGAAATGCTAAGTCTAAGTACTCTCCTAGTCTGCAATAGGGAAATGGCTCTCTGGCCTAAACTTGACTCCTCCTCTAACCTGAGCACACAGGTGGAGAGTCAAGCCACCTCTTGTCTTTATTGTACTCTAGTGCCACTAGGACTTTTAATTTATGTTGGACACACTTTTCTATACTCTAGTGCCACTAGGATTTCTAATTGATGTTAGACACTACAAACTATAATTTAAGGAGACTTCACTAGGGCTTTGTCCCCCGTACCTCCTATCGGTACGTTCCAACCCCCGTATACTGGGCATTGCCAGGGTTAGGTCGTTTCACCCCTAAGGCACAGACCTCACATAGGGGTTCTATAGTGTTCAGGGCCCCTATGTCTATTATTTTATTATTCTTGAAAAGCTCTTACTATATTGTATCTTTTACTTACTTATACATGACTCTGGTATCTCTATGAACCCGCGTCTACTTATTTGAAGTTTATAATACAACATGTATATCATTCTAAACTTGGCAGAGTAGTATATTCAAAACATTGTAATATTCTGAGTAATCATCATACTATACATACAGGCAGACTAAAATTCTTAAATAAATAGAATACATGTCAACTTGGAACTTCATACACTAAAATCATGCAATTGAACTGTTAAGCATCACTGCATCTCATACTGAGAACTTTGATATGACAATTACTTGATTCATTGAACACCCTATCGTTAGGGTTTCATTTACCTCATTCACTTATCATAGGAAACACCCTATCCTTAGGGTTTCATTTGCCTCATTCACTTATCACATGGCAACACCCTATCCTTAGGGTTTCATTTACCTCATTCACGTATCACATGGATCTCATAAGGATTGCATACGATATAAACATTCACTGAATAAAGTCTGCTTTCAACAAATCATATACAATCAATATATGTATGAAACCTTAGAACTGAGCTGAATTTGGATTTCCATGCCATTTATTTAGATATCATGTATCAAGAATAACATTGTATAAATAAATTCTAAGATGTCAAGATAAACACTTCAAATGGATTTCATAATATCTATTCGCAAATTTCCAACTTTTCACTCATCTAGGGTTTCAACCATTTCTATTGAGATATCAAGAAAACACTATTCACATCACACGAAATCCAAGATAGTATTTGACATGTATGTACTACGCATTCAAATAAATAATCATTCGTAATCAATGAGATTCAAATAGAAAATTTTCTCTATTTAATTATACATCAATTTCAATCATAGTTGAAAATCCTAAATTTCAGTTTACTCTTATAACCTCTGTAATTACTTAAGGAATTCTCATTAGTATGGATTGTATCCATTTCTTATATGATTTTATCATCTGATATTCATCAGAATAGAAGAACAATATATTTCATATCATTTTACAAAAAAAGTAGATCAAAAGGAGAATTTGAAGATTATGGATGAATGTACCATATTTCGTGCAATATATTGTTTAAAGGAAGTTCCCACTCACCATAAGGTATGAAAACACCTTAAAAATGAAGCTCATCCCTGAAAATATCAAAGTCATATCAAATCCCTAGCAATTCACCCAATTCTTCTTCCTTTCAACTCGGAAACCCTAAAAATGAGGAATTATGAAGAAAAAGTGAGAAAAGGGGAAATTTTGATACCATTTGGATCAAATCATATGATGGACGGAATCTTGACATGTGATAGAAGATTCACCATGAAAGGCTATGCAAAGAAGCTAAACTTACTTGATTTCATCATATCTCGGATAGAGAAACCCCAATTCAACAATTCCTCCACTTTCTCCTCTCAAACCCTAACTCTCCCTATCTCTCTAGGATTTCGTTTCTCTGGAATGAATTACAAATTATGAGAGCTTCTAGAGTGTTATGTTGACCATATAGAGTAATTGAGCTTCTTGGATCAATTGCACATTGGCCCCTCACTATACTTTCTCTTATTTTAGCTGAATTTTCTATCATACAATAGTTACTGTAATTCATCTACTGAATATCTAAAAGATCTCCAAAAATTCTAAAAATTTTATATGTTATTTATGATTGAATTTCAGATATCCAATAAAAATTTCAGATCATTTGGAGTTACTAATAATAAAATAAAAATTAAACAATATACTACTAAACAACATTCTGTCAGTATGGTCAGTTGAAGTATATATCGATCGAGAATGACTTTCAAAGAACATACAAATATTTTGAAAATTTTCCCTCAAATGCAAGATTGAGTTATACATATTATATCTAAATGTGGGTTCAATCATATTTACACATAAAATACTAAAAATCATTTAGCAAGACACTATACTTATCAAATTATGTATTCATATATCATCAAAACCCTAATTTGGGCTGATTAGGGTTATATTTCTCCAACCCTAATTTCTCAAAGTAAAATCACACTTAAAGTTCTTATTAGATTTCAAACATGATAATTGAATTATCATCATTAATTAGATTTAAGAAATGATCAATCCAATTAAGCATGTAATCATCTAGGTAAACCCTAGTTTACCAATTAAGCTCAGATACGGTCATAATAATTCTCCCCCCCTTAAAATGTTTGGTCCCCAAAACATAAATATGCAAGAAAAGTAATTTCAAGGTTTATTTTAAGCTTCTGATATCTTACATATCGTTATATTCTTGTATTTCATGCTTGAATGCAATTTTCAACATTAAGTCATTTATTTCTTTACTAAATCACAACATGTTTGAAATAGTTCTCAATGATAACAAACAAATTCTCAATTCATATGGCTTTATATACTAATAGCATAATAGTTTTGATTTGGAAGACTGGATTCAACAACAATTGTACAATACTACACACATCATCCCCATTGGATCACAGATGCATAAGGTGAAGCATTACCATCACATTCCATACTATTCTCCAGTATGAACTCACACATAATATAAGGTGTAACAATCAGATTATAGCATACTAGGGTTTCAACAATAGTAACAGAGTACTCCATGATTGTATTATTCATTCAAGGACTATTCATACCCAATTACCATCACTTAGTTATATTAAATATAGGTATAACAAGCTATACCTCATTAGGGTTACATATTAATACAATACGGTTATCATCCCTTCTATTCATATGAGTGAATAGGTAAGACTACCTTATTCAGGGTAACCCTCCATTTGTTCCATCATCATTCAACCCATATCACCATACCACAATTGTACAATACTAAGATAGATTAATGGTATGAATGACTACAACTATCAGACACCTTTAATTAACATATTGCTTGCACATGTACAACTGAAATCATATGTAAAACAAATTTACATTTCTTAGTATACCTTCAATAAATTATACTTCTAAAAAAATTCACATATTACTAAAAGCCATTGTTTTCTCTTATCTCTCTCCTCATTCATTACTACTTACTTTTTGCTACTATCCTTCTCATTTTAATCATATAGATTAAACATCCCTAAAATTGAAACATACAAGGTGCAAATAGATTATTCATCATTCTGGCTATCATTGTAAGAATTTGTTTCACATCACACTTCACTCATATTGTATTTCTCCTTTTGTTCAAAACACACATCTTATATTTCAAATTTATTTCTTATCCTTTGCTCTGAATCATTTCCATATTGTTTATCTACCTTTCAGATTAGCTACTGTAAACCCTAGATTACGATCAATGCTAGTTTACTTCTCATAGTGTAAATCTCGTAATCTTGTTTTATAGAGATGCTAGTATTCAAGGTCAAATCACTAGTGATATCCCCTGAACTACTACAACTCTAAACAATATAGGGTTTGGTCCTTATCAGTAACATGATGTTATTGTGGTGTAACTTTGCTCCCTTAATTTGAAAGTCAAACTTTGGATCTCACAATTTTTACTAAAGTCTTCCTTATCTTATCACTTGAATTTCCTTTCTCTTACTAGGCCATTCCAATAGATTACATTCTCAATTTACCCTGCTAGGGTTTCATCATCATATTGTGTGTCATTATTACATTCACTAGATGTCTCTGCCATGGTGGTTATGCATCATATATGATTCATTTTCTTATTACTTCATTCCCACATTTCTCTAATTATAGAAGATGATTCTGAGACTTAGAATTTTTATCTTCAAACATTCATCAATACATTTCTCATATGTAGGTTTAATCAATTATCAACATGGATACTTAACTAATTAGCACTTTCTTGAATCTCGCAACCTCTTTCTTTTCTAATCTATATTACTCCATTATGTTTCAATCCCTTCCTTACTTTCCATAATCCCCTTACCATATACTATTATTCTAACTGTCATCTTTAACTTCTAATTTTCTCTTATGACCATGTTGCTTATTCATGTGTATGATCATGTGTACCATGTTGCACATATTTCTTTTTATCCGTCTACTAATGTGAAGTTAAAATTCTAAATCAATATTCTCTCTACTAGTTTCACCTCATGTTTGATACATTACATATTCTTCATTTTTAAATCAAACGGATCATGCATGGGTGAAACATAATTTCTCTTTCAATCAAGTTTTCTCCTTCCTGAATATAGTCTATCTTTGTACGACTTATTCATTTGTTAAACTACACTTTGTTCTTCTTTAAGAAACTAATTTGTTGTTATATATAGACTTGGAATCCAAAGGTAGTAAGGATGCATGTATTAACTTCACAATAAAGGTATACATTCCATGCTCTCAATTAAATCACAACCCTCATTTTTTAATCAAGATCATCATTTCCAACATTTATCTTTGTTTAAACTTAGTTTCTTATCCTAGTCTCGTGATTTACATGTTCATCTAATTCTCTTTACTTTAACTCTTATGAAGACTCTTCACTTATATTTACTTATTGTCTACTTAACTCTTTTCTTCTATTTTCCCTTTGCTTTGGAGTACATAAAAGCATTGTACTCAATTATATAGTCCATTCCTCATGATTGATTCTTACTATTTTGGCCCTTACATACTTTTCTCATATAATTTCCATATTTCATATTTAAAGTTCATATAATACTAATCATTAAACTTAATCTGAACCTTATGTCGTGTTCCTTTATTCCCAATTAAGGGTTTCTCATATGAGACCCCAAAGTTGGATCTCAGATATCAGTTCCAACTGATTCTTAGCTATTCTAATATTTCCCATATGTTTCAACATCTTAGTGTATGTACATTCTCACTATGATGTGGGTCTAATTTACCCAGAGTCTACTCTTATTATACTATTAATAGGAGTCATTAGATCCTAGTAATGCATTTTTCCAGCCGGACCAGGCCGAAACTGTAGTATGAAGCCAAAAGCTACTCCGGATTAACCAACTCCTATTAATCTCAAACATGTGGAAAGAATATCCACTTAGGAAAAACTCATTTAAACATAACTTTTGGTATACTTGATACAAAGAATATAAACAATAACTGAATCACTTCATGATACACAACAATATAAAAAGAACCATATATATTCTACAAACTAATAATCTAAATTCATACATATAAGAGCATTTCTATTGATCTCCAATCAAATAAGCAGTATAAAGCAAGAGTTGTATCACATTATATGTTTAGTCTCTTACTCCTTCATTACTTTCTGGTCTCTTAACCCTAAGATTTCTAGGGACTCTCTCTAGCTCTTCCTTCCTCTGCATACCTGGCCAGGGCATACAAAGAAGAATAGACATAGTAGCTTGATATTGGTCAATTTAAGTATTCAGATACCTGTCCAGGGCATCCAAATACCCAGATTTCCCAGAGCGATTAACACATCAACTCCTAATACCACACTTATGACTCTAGCTTTCTATCCTAATGGTCTCTGATGACTCAACCTAATCTCTGATACCAAAGTCGTCACACCCACATCTCACGATTTACCACTAATCATGAGATTAGGGCATGACTATGAGGATTACACTTAATACAAGTTCACTCTTGACTTTTCTTTTTATTTCAAACTCTTTGTTTTCTCACATTCAATCACATAAACAAACTTTATAAGAGAATTAAACTTTTATTAATCTAATATGATCTCAACATTTTTGATACACATCCATATATTCATTCTATTTCTCACACTTCCATGTACATACGACATGATAATCAGATACATTCTCTCTTATCAAGGAAACAAAGATACAAGACATCATTTATAACTCTCTCAAATCTATACAAGGACCTAGAGTGACAGGGACCGACTGAACTTAACTAATCTCATACTTAACTCATGAGGTAGATCTACTCTGATGCGTTGACCTTCTTCAAGTCCATGTGGTTTCCTAAAAATTTTTAGTAGAGGGGTGAGCCTACTCGCTCAGTGAATAAGAACTGCAAAGAAACAGTCTAAAGCATTGATATAATTACAGTTATGCCTTGGAGCAACTGATATCAATTATAACAACATTGATTACTACACTGAGCATATCTAAAACAATATAGTAAAAATAACAGAGAATGTAAATATTGCATTTAAAGAACAACTACTATGAAACTATATTCAAATCTTTCTTAACTCTTTTTACTTATAAGAAACTCTTTAAACCTATATGATCATATTTTAGCTTATGCCCTGATCATATGCAGTGTACTCTACATATGAGACTCACAATGCACTACGATCACACCATACAAGACTTAGTGGACACACCTGAGAAATGCTAAGTCTGACTACTCTCCTAGTCGACAATAGGGAAATGGCTCTCTGACCTAAACTGGACTCCTCCTCTAACCTGAGCACATAGGCGAAGAGTCAAGGCACCTCTTGGCTTTTCTGTACTCTAGTGCCACCAAGACTTCTGGTTGAAGTTGGACACACTTTTCTGTACTCTAGTGCCACCAGGACTTTTGGTTGATGTTGGACACTACAAACTATAATTTAAAGAGACTTCCACTAGGACTTCGTCCCCCGTACCACCTATTGGTACATTCTGACCCCCATATAATGGACACTGCCAGGGTTAGGTCGTTTCACCCCTAAGGCGCAGACCTCACACAGGGGTTCTAAAGTGTTCACGACCCCTAAGTCTATTATTTTATTATTCTTGGAAAACTCTTACTATATTGTATCCTTTCCTTACTTATACTTGACTCTGGTATCTCTATGGTACCGCTTCTATTTATTTGAAGTTTATAATACAACATGGATATCATTCTAAACTTGGAAGAGTAGTATATATTCAAAACACTGTAATATTTTGAGTAATCATCATACTATACATACATCATCATCATCATCTAAGCCTCAATCCCAACTATGTTGGGGTCAGCTACATGGATCCTTCATTTCCATTCAGCTCTATCATGGGCCATATTCTGATTGAGATGTAGAGATTCAAAATCTCTCTTTATAAGATCATCCCATGTTAATTTAGGCCTTCCTCTTCTTCTATTTATAGTGTTTGGCTCAATAGCATTGCTTCGTATAGGCGCACTAGTAGGTCTGTGTTGCACATGTCTGTACCATCTGAGTCGGCCCTCATGCAACTTGTCCTCAATGCTCGTGACCCCCACTTTATTCCTGATATAGTCATTTCTCAAACAATCTTTTCTTGTCTTCCCACACATCCATCTCAACATACGCATTTCAGCCACGTTTATCTTGTTGAGACCTTGTTTCTTCACCGCCCAACATTCACTCGCATAGAGCATGGCTGGTCATATAGCTGTTCTATAAAAATTACTTTTTAACCTGAGAGGGATCTTCTAATTGCATAAAACTCCAATTGCACTCCTCCATTTCAACCATCCTGCAATTATCTGGTGACAAACATCATTTTGGACATCCCCGTCTATTTGAATAATAGAACCTAAGTAACGAAATTTGTCACATTTTGGTATATCTACTCCGTCCAACTTGGCTCCATCATTCACACTGTGAGATTGGCTGAAATTGCAATGCATATACTCACTTTTTCTCCTGCTAATCATCAATCCATTTGATTCCAATGCCTTTCTCCAACATTCAACTTTATCATTCAATCCATCTTTTGTTTCGTCAATAAAAAAAATATCATCAGCAAATAACATACACCAAGGAATATCATCCTGAACATTCTTTGTTAACTTATCCATAACCAGAACAAATAGATATGGGCTGAGTGTGGATCCTTGGTGTACCCCAACTGTAATAGGAAAAGTTGGTGTCTCTCCTCCGGGAGTCTTGAAACTTGCAGTAGAGCTATCATACATGTCTTTGATCAAGTCAATGTATTGGATATGCACACCATTTTTCTTCAAAACCACCCATAACACTTTTCTGGTTACTCGATCATAAGCCTTCTCTAGATCGATAAACACCATATGAAGATCTCTTTTGCTTTGTCTATACTTCTCCATAAGCCTCCTTATCAGAAAAATAGCATCTGTTGTTGATCTTCTAGGCATGAAACCAAATTGGTTGTTTGATACCTGCGTTATAGATCTTAACCTCTGCTCAATAATCCTCTCCCAAAGCTTCATCGTGTGACTCATCAGCTTGATACCTCTATAGTTTGTACAGCTCTGAACGTCACCTTTGTTCTTGTAGATTGGGACTATAATACTATTTCTCCACTCATCTGGCATCTTCTTGGTCTTCATGATCTTGTTGAAGAAATTTGTTAACCATGTAACTCCCTCATCCCCCATACTCTTCCATACATCAATGGGAATATTGTCTGGTCCGCATGCCTTTCTCATTTTCATATTTTTCAAAGCATTCTTGACCTCAAATGGTGAAACTCGTCGTGTGTAAATGATATCTCTTGTATTCATGTCACACGAGTCGCTAACATTATATTCAGTATCTCCATTGAAAAGCTTATGGAAGTAATTTCTCCACTGGTTTTTGATATCATCGTCCTTCACCAGTACTCTACCATCTTCATTCTTTATGCATTTTACTTGACTCAAGTCTCTTCCTTTCCTTTCTCTTATATGAGCCATTTAATATATATCTTTTTCCCCTTCTCTAGTGTCCAACTTCTTATACATATCATCAAAGTATCTCGACCTTGCCTCCCGAACCACCTTTTTAGCTTCTTTCTTTGCTTGCTTGTATCTTTGGAACGTACATGCATGCAGACTAAAATTCTTAAATAAACATAATACATGTCAACTTGGCACTTCATACACTAAAATCATGCAATTGAACTATTGAGCATCACCGCATCTCATACTGAGAACTTTGATATCACAATTACTTGATTCATTGAACACCCTATCGTTAAGGTTTCATTTACCTCATTCACTTATCACAGGCAACACCCTATCCTTAGGGTTTCATTTTCCTCATTCACTTATCACATGGCAACACCCTATCCTTAGGGTTTCATTTTCCTCATTCACTTAGCACATGGCAACACCCTATCCTTAGGGTTTCATTTAGCTCATTCATTTATCACATGGCTCTCATAAGGATTACATACGATATAAACATTCACTGAATAAAGTCTGCTTTCAACAAATCATATAGAATCAATATATGTATGAAACCTTAGAAATGAGATGAATTTAGGTTTCCATGCCGTTTATTGAGATATCATGTATCAAGAATAAAATTGTATAAATAAATTCTAAGATGTCAAGATAAACACTTCAAATGGATTTCATAATATCTATTCACAAATTTCCAACTTTTCACTCATCTAGGGTTTCAACCCTTTCTAATGAGATATCAAGAAAACACTATTCACATCACACAAAATCCAAGATAGTATCTGACATGTATTTACTATGCATTTAGATAAACAATCATTCGTAATCAATAAGATCCAGATAGAAAAATTTCTCTATTTAATTATACACCAATTTCAATCATAGCCGAAAATCCTAAATTTCAGTTTACTCTTATAACCTCTTTATTTACATAAGGAATTCTCATTAAGATGGATTGTATCCATTTCTTATATGATTTTATCATTTGAGATTCATAAAAATAGAAGAAGAATCCATTTCATATCATTTTACAAAAAAAGTAGATCAAAAGAAGAATTTAGGGTTTGTTTGTCGCATACTCAGCAATTGAAGATTATGGATGAATTGACCAAATTTCATGAAATATACTATTTAAAGGAAGTTAAAAATCACCCTAAGATGTGAAAACACCTTAAAAATGAAGGTCATCCCTGAAAATCTCAAAGTCATATCAAATGCCTAACAACTCACCCAATTCTTCTTCCTTTCAACTCAAAAACCCTAAAAATGAGGAATTATGAAGAAAAAGTGAGAAAAGGGGAAATTTTGATACCATTTCGGATCAAATCAGCGGAGGGATGGAATCTTGACATGTGAGAGAAGATTCACCATGAAAGGCTATGTAAAGAAGCTAAACTTACTTGATTTCATCATATCTCAGATAGAGAAACCCTAATTCAACAATTCTACCACTTCCTCCTCTCAAACCCTAACTCTCCCTCTCTCTCTAGGATTTCGTTTCTCTAGAATGAATTACAAATTATGAGAGATACTATGGTTTTAGGTTGACCATATAGAGAAATTGAGCTTCTTGGGTCAATTGCACATTGACCCCTCACTATACTTTCTCTAATTTCAGCTGAATTTTCTGTCATACAAAAGTTAATGTAATTCATCTACTGAATAGCTAACAGATCCTCCAAAAATTATGAAAATTTCATATGTTGTTTATTATTGAGTTTCAGATCTCTAATAAATATTTCTGATCATTGGAGTTACCAATAATAATTAAAAATCAAACAATATACTGCTAAACAACATTCTGTCAGTATGGTCAGTTGTAGTATATCTCGAGCGAGAATGACTTTCAAAGAACATCCAAATATTCTGAAAATTTTCACTAAAATTCAAGATTGATTTATACTTATTATATCCAAATTTTAGTTCAATCAGAGTTACACATAAAATACTAAAAATCATTTACTGAGACACTATACTTATCAAATTATGTATTCATATATCATTAAAACCCTAATTTGGGCCGATTAGGTTTATATTTCTCAAAATGTAATTTCTCAAAGTAAAAGGACACTTAAAGTTCTTATTAGATTTCAAACATGACAATTGAATTATCATCATTAATTAGATTTAAGAAATGATCAATCCAATTAAGCATGTAATCATCCAAGTAAACCCTAGTTTACCAATTAAGCTCAAATGCAGTCATAACATATATCTTCCTGAATGACATGATTAATAAAATGAGGATCCATCACTCTAACACATTCTAAGTTTCTAGATGCAACTTATACTTATGGTATGGAGACAAAGAGAAGATAAATATATGGCTTTTGAGGATTGACTAGACATATCTAACATGAGTGAACAAAATATCAAGCTCTCACTTTGCAACAATTTAGAATACCTCCGACATCTTGTCCTATGTTGTATATACAAAATCTTAAAAGAAGGAAAGTTTTTCTTTCTTATCTTTATAATTAGTTGAAGGAATAAGTTGGTCATAGGGTTTGAATGTGGTTCACCATTGCCCATAAAACTAAATTAGAATGTTTTTATTTTCTTGAAAACACCCTTCCAATAAAGTTTTAGTATTTTCTATGCTATGTATCCTCCTATATTATCTCTCTTCTCATATTTACTACTCATTTTTTACATACAGTAATTAAAACTTTTTGACTTTTAACTATAAATTCTTTCCCATTTAAGGTTCAATCATCAACCTCTTTTAAATTAATTATTAAGTATTTCTCTTCCAATACTATAGATTCTTTCCTTTTCAAACAGCATTATCCCATTAAATGGTGACTCAATTACATTATATATAATATAATATATATAAGATATTTGCAGTGCAATTTCTATCCATCTTTTTTTCTCTATAATCATAATCGCACCACACCATAGTAGTTTTAAATTTTTAAAAGCATGTCAACATCTAAAAATATGGTTCAATTATCCATAGATTTGGATTGTTCATATCATAACTGTCATCCCTAGTTGTATACCAGATACAACTGTAACTACTATGCATGTAATGTAACTATTTGGAAGGTAATGTAACTTTGTACTACTATAAAGTAAAAGACTATAATAAAAGTAACTATTTCAGGAGAGGATAGCTAGCCACACATATATTAAAGATTATATATATATATATATATGCATACACATATTTATATATTTGTATATATATACATATATATATAATATACAAACATATACATATACCTTTATATATGTATGTATGTATATGTATATATATACATATGTATGCATATTATTGAGAAAACATATGACTCACATTATGAAGCTTTGGGAGATGATTATTGAGTAAAGGCTAATATTGATAACACATATATCTGAAAACCAGTTTGATTTTATGTCAGAAAGGTCAACAACAGATGTTATTTTTCTAATATGGAGGCTTATGGAGAAGTACAGAGAAAACAAAATATATCTTCTTATGGTGCTTATTGATATGGAAAAGGCCTATGACAAAGTACCTAGGGAAGTGTTATGGAGGGTTTTTCATCAGAAGGGTGTGCCTATTCAATACATTGACCTGACCAAAGACATGTATAATGACTCAATTGCAAATGTTATGACTCGTAAATAAGAGACATACATTTCCTATCACTATTAGGGTACATTAGCGATAGAGATTCATCCCATATCTATTTGTTCTTGTTATGGATGAGTTGACAAAGGATGTCCAATATAATATCCCTTGGTGTATATTATTTGCTGATGATATTGTGTTGATTGATAAAAGAAAAGAAAATGGAATGATAAAGTTGAACTATGGAGAAACATATTAGAATTAATGGATTTAAGATTAGTAGAAGCAAAATTGAATATATGCATTTCAAATTTAGCCAATCTAGAATTATTAGTGGTGGAGTCAACTTTAATGGAATTGATGTACAAGTATGCAATGAATTTCATTACTTGGGTTATATTATTGAAAAAGAGGGTGAGGTCCAAGATGTTGTTTGTCACAAGATCAAAATAGCATGATTGAAGTGATAGAATGAAACTAGAGTATTATGTGACCAGAAGATCCCACTTAGATTAAAAAGCAAGTTTTATAGAACAACTATATGACTTGCTATGCTATGTGGGAGTAAATATTGGGCGGTAAAGAAATAAGGTCTCAACAAGATGACTGTGATGGAAATGCATATGTTGAGATGGATGAGCAGAAAGACAAGAAAAGATCATTTTATGAATAACTATATCAGGAACAAAATGGGGATGGTGAGCATCAAAGATAAGATGATTGAAGACCGTGAAAGATGGTATGGATTGTTGGTATGTATGCCCAAAGAGACAATCATATGATGATTGTGATGGCATATCTTGAAAATGATTTGATATGTAATAAAATCCAATCTTCCAATTTATTCTGTATATTCTGTATGAGATAATGACGTGAAATAATAAATATCTAAGGAATGATATTAATGAATGATGTATGTCTTTAGTTTGGAGGACCTGAACGATGAGATCATACAAATGAAAAGAGTATATACATTATTGTTATGTTCCTATTCAGATATTTTTCTAGAAGGCTACTAGACAACAATAACACATAAGACTAAAGTGTGTGTGGGTTGATGACATAATCTCATTACTCATGATATGTGATATCAAACCAAACACATAGATACTTGTTAGAGAACATGTGTAAGATTTGCCCACCTGGAGAGTGACATATGGAAACCACGATTGGTAGTCAGATTCAACTCTCATAGTGATGGTGGTGATTGTGGTTCTTAGACCTGAAATCACTACAGTCATCACATGTCGTTCGGTGTGCTTTGACATCATCCACCATGATCCTGAATAAGGGTTGCCATAAAGGTGGTTCTTGGGTGCACTGTGACACATGGGGATGACTATGAGTGATGTAGATGATATTTGTCCCTCCTAAAGAAGTTTGATATCCTGGCTACTTGATAAGCGAGACTGAGAAATGCATGGCCATGCTGGTGTGAGTTAATATGTGATAATGAGCTTACACATATCTCAGATAGTCTTCCCTAGGTCAAGGAACATGGATTGAAAGGTGAAGAGGATGACAATTCCATGCTTGAGTTCAATCTGGATATCAAAGACAAAGGAACTATACAATCACTATAACACCAAAAACAAATGATAGATTAAGTTGTTCTCTAACTTCTCCAATTACTCAGGTAGCAATGAAGTCTTTCTAGATACCAATCATTGCTTGTAAAATCATAATATGATTATGAATGTCACTGCCAAAGTAATTTGGAGCCTATAGTGTCACACACATATGATGTGGCCGCGACCCCTCATGCTCGGCTAAGCCTCCACAGATGGCCATGGTGGCTAGGCTTCATGCCCGCAAAGCCTGCAACTGCTGACGGCCAGCGGCTACCCTGCTGGTGTTGCGCAGATGCAGTTGGAGGATCTCCCTCCCTCCGGCATCGTGGGTGGTTCCTGCTTCTACCAACCCTCTGTCCTCAGCTCCTCGTCGCTCTAGGGGTCAAGTTCCTCTCTTGGTTAGAGCTTGTACGTGCACATGGTTGGAGAAGAGCGGGAGATAAGGAGAACCTGAGTCTATGGATCCGTCCCTTTTATAGGGATGGGTAGCATCATCCTATCACGCCAACCCACGAGGAGAGCAAGACCCAAAGTCTATAGGAAACTTCCTTTCAAAGAAATCCTCTTTCTTATAAACACTTCCTTAATAAATCGTATCCCTTAGTCATTAGGAAAACCTTGATATTTCTTTATGCTTTAGATCTTAAGATTTCGAAAATAACTTCCTTTATTCTATTAGTACTGGCCCTTTGTTCTAAAGGCACGAAATTCTACTTTCATTTTATAGAAAATACTTCCTTTTTAAACAATACCACAAAATTCATTCATTATGCATCTTATTATTCTTTTATTTTGCATTATTGGTAGTTTCTCTCTCCTTCCTATTTATTGGGGATCCTTGGACCCCAAGAGACTCAAAGAATTCGAAATTCCTTTTTAAGGAATACTCATTATCCTTAAATGCATCAATATGCATTAATCTCATTATCCTGTTTTATTTCTTATTAAAATATTTCTTTTTTTGTGGATTTCTCTTTATTTCTCTCTTATTTTCCTCATTAGTATTCCTTTGATTATTAGGAATCATTGGGATACGAAATCCCACTAAGGATAACTCAAAAATACCTCTTTTCACATACTTTCCCTATTTCATTAATGTTTTCAATTTCTTTATTAACAAGGAAATACTTAATTGATATTTTCTTTTCTTATTGCCCTTTTCTTTGCAACTTTGGACTCCTTGGAACCCAAGGAATATAAGAGGCACGAAATCCTCTTTGGATTTGCCTTCTAGAGGTTTCCACACCTCTCTTATCTCAAATTCTCAGTTATTCATTAATTAATTGAATATCCTTGTTATTGGGCCCAATAGCCAATAAAGCCCACAAATCAAACAACAAGGCTATTGTAAATGAAATCCATTTATTCAAAATAGATTATATCATTTATTCGTTCAAAAATATTTAATATGAGAAATTATATTTTTCATCAAATGAACCCAAAATTGGGGTTGTAACATCCTTCCCCTCTTATAAGAATTTTGTCCTCAAAATTCTAGCAAGCAAGCAAACAAACAGGATAATCCATTCTTATGTCCATCAGGGCTACCATGTGGCTTTACCCTATCCATGGTGCTTTCCAAGAACCTTCATCATCTCATATTATTCCATCTAAGTTCTTTCTTACCTTGGTATATCGTACCCTCATAGGTGACTCAGGACATTTCAGCCTCTCAAAAGCTGAATAGGTTTTGGGCTTAACGCATGGCTTGGGTACCTCACATAGTGCTCTAGATCGGACTCATGTAACACATTACACATCACGTTATCATGTGGGGCAAGGCTAAACACAATCATATCCACCAATCCATCTCAAATGGACCCATATATCGGGGATTCAGCTTTCTCAGTTGTAGCTTAGAGGGGTCAGATTTTCGCATTATATTCCTCCACAGTGAACTGCATGTTAGTCTTCTTTGTATCAGCTCGTGACTCATGTCACCACTGGGCTCTCTCTCAGCCATTGCATGATCAAAGCAACTTCCTCTGCACACACCTGGGGTTCTTTTCTGACCTTCGCGAGGCCTCCTTCACCAACATCATCATAATGCAGTGGTGACTGACACAACCTCCCTATAAAAATTCTTGCATCTCGATAAAGGCTATGGTGGTTAACATTACATCTTAAGACCTATCTCTATGTATCACCCTAAGTGAGCATACATGCTCTCATCAGACCCTCTAGTCCGGATCATACTGTCAATTAGTATGGGGTGATAAACTGTATAAACACTGAGCTCTTCATGTATCTACTTCCACCTCATGGAAGTGAACCTTTGGTTCACCTCAAAAACTTTTGAATTCGCATCATGGTGCAGTTGAACCCTCTCTATTCATATGTAGTTCAACCAGATCTGTCCCTTGACAGAACTCTTCCTCTCTCATGTCATCTAGGTAAGGCGATCTACCATAACCCACATTGCATCTTGACCTTCCTTGGCCATGGGGAGACTTACCACAACATTCATAGGGATGTACTCCCATTCCCCCCTCGAGAACTCTCTTTATCCTTCATATCAATGTACTGGGTTACTGGTGTTCGTCCTTCACCTCTATCATGCATGGCAACATACCACATGTAACCTCATTTTAAGCATCCAAAGTGCTATTGTCATTTACTACCTTGGTAGTACCATGGTATTTCATAGTCTCCTACACTGTTAGGATTCCTCAAGCTTGATACCTCATAAACAAACCCTAAGCCACTCTCATATGGGTTTCATTACTTTTCTTGCCAAAGAAGAGCATCTGAGGTTCTATCATCATCATTTTACTACATCAAGGACTAAACTGGCTAACCAAACAACCATTAACGTGTTCATCATAACTTGTTACATATGTGTATTAGCCAAAACACATCCTCTTTCCAACCATAGGGTTAGTCGAACAACCTCAATTTCTTCTAGCTTCCAACTAAACTTGGAAGCTATATCTCAACCAGAGCATTCACTACCACTTCACCTCCTTAGGTGTCAGGTAATATTGAAGACATACACCTTCATGTTTTATACTTATCATCTCATATCAAACTCTAAGTCGGTCTTCATCAAGAAACTCTGAGTTCATCCTCATGGTGATCTCAACTTTGCATAACTTGCAATTTCCACATAGCTCATGATAAAGCATCCTTACAAGATGATTTCCTTAATACTCTTAATGTTAGTAAACCATCCATGTACCATTAACTTCACAAGGGTATGTTATCATCTCTTTCAACATACCTCGTAGCAACGTTCCAACTCGCAACATCTTTTATCCTTGGTGTAAGGCATGCGTATTGTCCTATCTCTCACTCCCATAACAAAAGGAAATAAGTATTTGGCTGCAGTCCAAATACAGAGTTCCTCCTGTTCCAAGAGTAGAGATGTTACAACCCACCTTGCACGTACACTTTCAAATCCAAGTTGAAACGTGCAGCTTATGTCTCTATACCACAAACATCATGATATCCACATAATTTCCATGGAAACTGGTCTCGAACTTACTTGGTCTGAGCACAATCCTTGGTCATCTCCTCTAGGTCTATAGGGTACCGGCACTTTTGGGGTCCTCCCTTTTCCCTTATGCATCCAGAGAGTGCCCTACTCATCTGTCGGGGTCCCATGAGTTTATGAAGGTGATCAATCTCCTAACCCATGACCCTCGGACAATGATAGTTGTTACCTCCCGACCCTATGGTCATGTGCAACTAGGGAATTAGGCAACTCCTTCTTCCATCAGTCTCACCCCTCCTTGACCCTAGGATAGACTTAAGATTATATCATAGTACATGTTCAACATAGAACCTTACCCAATCCTTCATCATCTGCATTCTTGACTGACTTTCATCCCTTCATAGGGGTCATGGCAACCTGCCTACCTTGGTCAGGTCCCATACCGGCTACCTCCATGGTAACACTTCCACATGCACTTAGAGATGGTTATCTATGGGTTTACTGGTTCATTCTCGTACCATGTACTTTTCACTTAGCTTCTCAAGATCCTATGAAACCTCTTTAGGTTACCTCAAAACCAACAAAATTGGTATACACCCTACCCAAGGGTCGCTCTCCCAGGATGGGAGGAAACTACACCTTTATAACAAAGGTCACAAGCATCCTTAGGGTTTACATCCATATGAGCATGCTTAAACCAACAACTATTACAAGCGTACCTATAAAACCATGCTAGGTCACACTTGTTCGCATCCTCAACATTACATCGACTCAGTTGTGAGGGGTTCATCAAACATACCCTTTACGTAAGGGATTTCCTTTACCTCTACACATGAGGAGTACCATGCTCGAAACTATAGAGACTCAAATCTCACCATGAGCATTGGATGCACTGCTTCCTCTCTTAGGCCTAGGAACACTAGGTTCGCCGTTGAGTATCCAACTGCATGCTCATTCTCTTAACTAGGAATCCAGCATGTCCAAGATATGTCGTGTACTCCCATGATCTTTCTACTCAAGCAACACTTCAGAGTTGATTCCTCTTCCCGGACAACTACTAGGTATATAGCCTCACAACTGGTGCCTTAACCTCCTCAGGGTCTAAAGCACTCTTTATCTCATCTTAGCAGGTAATCACTTATACCATAGGTACCAGAAGCATCATCCTCTATCTAGGGTTTGGTTACTCTCAAGCTAACCAAGACATCATCATCCTTCAGGGATCAAACATAAGGCAACCACTATCATCCACTTAGGTCGCATCATTCTCGACTCCCACTGTTTCTCAAGTTTCGGGGCTTTAGGCTTACAACCTCCTTGGCTGAGGTCTGCTCCCTCTCTCTAGAGCTAATCCTACCACCAACCTCTATATAAGAGGTCATGTCTTTATGAAGGATCAAGCTCATAAGCATGCCCCTACCTGAGTGAAGCCTATACTCGAACTTATGTTTACTCAAGGTTATCCATAACCCCTTCTGCTTATCTCATAAGCCCTCCATCATGATCCCTTGACTAGGGTTTCGTTTAACTGTCAACACTACTGACGCACTCTGGGTGCAAGTTATATCCTAATTGCAGCAGCCCTATAGGTTCTTCTCTACCCTCATCTAGGAAGGAGTTACCCTTCGCTAAAACATGCACGACCCTCTCAAGGGTTAGGTCGCCAAAGGTACTAGGTTATCCAACCTCTCATGGCTCGTATGACGATCCCAAGGCATGTCCATCCAAACACTCGGTCTAACTCATCATGTCATCTCTATCTCTAACCTTCACTTAGGGTTAGGGTTAACATCATCCTCAAAGGATGTGCCAGGTATCTACTTTTAATGGAGGTCTCTACCTCCAAGACTAACTCTCTCTACTCATCCTCCTGCCAAGGAGGTCTATCCTCAAGTCTCTCCTGAGGGCAATGACAACTCGTGTCATACGACCTAAGCATGTATCCATTCCTTTACGCTTACTCTATCAAGCTTATGTCCATGATATCTTATTTACATGCTTTTTATTAATTTGGTGAAGGATTCCTTAATCCTTATCAATCTTGCCCATACCTCAAGAGGGTGAGGAAAAGAGAGAAAACCCTAATCCTTAAGGTCCTTAATAGAATTTGATTTGAGAAAAGATGAACGAGATGAGAGAGTCTTAAAAGGTATCTTATTTCGATTCATACCCTAAGACTTTGGCCAGGCAGTCACACGGATCCGGGAGTCCTCGTATTCCGACTAGCGGTGCGGAGGAAAATGTTGCCAGCCCCCGGTTGTGATCCTTTTCTAGACACCTATGTCTTTCGGATAATCCTCTAATAACTCCCTCGGTTCTATGGAATTTGTAAAATTTAATAATTATTAAAGATTAGATGAGGAACCTATGCTCTGATACCAATTGTAATGACCCCGCCTCCCGGTAACCCCCAATTAAGGGAGACCGAAAGGTCGGTGCCGTTATCCAATTAACAGGATCAAAGGTTCGACAAATAATCAATAACAATTAATAAACTTTACCAACTAAACTGAAAACTGGTATAAAATAAAACTTTTCTTACCTTGGAAAAACTGGGATTTCTAAACCTCTATCCATGATGTTACTCTAACTAATCCTCCGGTGTACGTTACTTCTCATTTAATTCCACATATGCCACTTTACTGTTTGTTCTTTTCATTTGTACCTAAAATGCCGACAAACAAAACGTCGATCAGTATATCGAAATATACTGGTATGTGGGGACAACTAAAAGTTTGCACATAAGGCTAACAATTTAATAATCACAATCAAATTATTTAACAAGCCACTTTACATTTTCAATGTGTCATTCTCCACCGCTTTTTCCCTAACCCTGGCATACCCCTCTAGGGTTTCTCTTTTGCCATTGACTTTAAGGCCACCTTCTCAATCCCGAGCTTGGTGCCTGGGAGTCACCTCTCATGGTGCTCCATAGTCATGCATCATAGACCACCTTCTCATTCTCGAGCTTGGTGTCTGGGGTCACCTCTCATGGTGCCCATGGGTCTACCCTCTTGGGCCTGACCTTCATGGCATCTTCCATCAGGATGGCATGTAGGTGCGAGAATACACACTTCTTTATAATTGTGATAACCATAGTGACTTTATAATTGCAGTATGAACAGCCAAACTGTTTAGATAGCATTCATTGCGAGGAAACATTCGGAAATCGTCGGGAAACTATAACGGTTATTCATAAGCGTAACCACATACCTGATCCAGAGCAACTTGATTATCCAAGCAATAAGGATAAAGAATCAATCAACAAGCAATCAACAATATCCTGAAATTAATGCATGGGACCCAAGTGTTATAGTTTATCCAGAACATTCTAAAGCTAAACTTGGATTCCACCTTAGGCTTTCTAGACCACATTAGGGTTTTATTAGGGTTTTTGCCTCCATAACGCTTTTATCATATTAAATGCTCTCTTAGTTCATAAACCCTAATTTCAACATTATAAGCCCAATTAAAGCCGATTATTTCTCTTTGATACCAAAACTACCTTCTTTATCCTTTTTAGTTATTTCAAGGTCATTATACGCATTTATCATCAATTCATAGTCCATTATGATCTAAAACACATAAGAACTTGATTTGCCATTAATTCCACCTTTTATTCATGAGAAAACCCTAATTTCTATATTAAGGTTATTTATCCACAAATTAGGGACTTTAATGCTCGAAATAACATATTCCAACTTTAATCATGAAATTAATCAATTAAAGCCATTAATAGTCGAATTAATCAACATTAGGGTTTCAAGGCCCATTAAAGTATATTCATTTATATAAAACTCCAAATTAACTAATTATATGCAAAGATCATCCTTTTTCTTCCTAATGTGCCCTTTCATCATTAACAGGTTAATACTAACCCTAATCATCCATTAAACCCTTATCCAATATATTATTTATCTCAAAATAGGGCTCTTTAAACATTAACACATTAAAGTTGCTACCTTCCATTACTTTTCGAATTACAAGAGAAATTAACCTCTAATCATATTTTTATTAGATTCCTTTCATTTTTCTGAACAAAATTCATGTATAAACTTTTGTCATCCGAGCTACCATTAATGAGTTATGATTTTCGGAAGAATTACCTCACTTGGGCCAATGGGGAGGCACCACGTAGCTTAATTCCCATGCAACAGCTCGCGTGACCTATTTGGAAATATAACGAAAAGTCAGTTTTGCCCTTCTTTAAGTTAGTCGTCGCTGCATACCCCGGAGGGTATATCCGTCCAACCGCCAGTCATCTTCAACCTAGCGCGCGCCCTAACGCGGCCACTCCGCTGGTCAGCTTTGGTGCGGCCCTGCCACCCTTCCTCGACCTTGGCGGCCACTAAGCACGGCCTCCTGCCTCCGCCGCGACCCCTCATGCTCGGCTAAGCCTCCACAGATGGCCATGGTGGCTGGGCTTCACGCCTGCAAAGCCTGCAACTGCTAACGGCCAGCGGCTACCCTGCTGGCATTGCGCAGATGCAGCTGGCGGCTCTCCCTCCCTCTGGCATCGTGGGTGGTTCCTGCTTCTACCAACCCTCCGCCCTCAGCCCCTCGTCGCTCTAGGGGTCAAGTTCCTCTCTTGGTTAGAGCTTGTACGTGCACATGGTTGGAGAAGAGCGGGAGATCAGGAGAACCTAAGTCTATGGATCCATCCCTTTTATAGGGATGGGTAGCATCATCCTATCACGCCAACCCACGAGGAGAGCAAGACCCAAAGTCTATAGGAAACTTCCTTTCAAAGAAATCCTCTTTCTTATAAACACTTCCTTAATAAATCGTATCCCTTAGTCATTAGGAAAACCTTGATATTTCTTTATGCTTTAGATCTTAAGATTTCGAAAATAACTTCCTTTATTCTATTAGTACTGGCCCTTTGTTCTAAAGGCACAAAATTCTACTTTCATTTTATAGAAAATACTTCCTTTTTAAACAATACCACAAAATTCATTTATTATGCATCTTATTATTCTTTTATTTTGCATTATTGGTAGTTTCTCTCTCCTTCCTATTTATTGGGGATCCTTGGACCCCAAGAGACTCAAAGAATTCGAAATTCCTTTTTAAGGAATACTCATTATCCTTAAATGCATCAATATGCATTAATCTCATTATCCTGCTTTATTTCTTATTAAAATATTTCTTTTTTTGTGGATTTCTCTTTATTTTTCTCTTCTTTTCCTCATTAGTATTCCTTTGATTAGTAGGAATCATTGGGATACGAAATCCCACCAAGGATAACTCAAAAATACCTCTTTTCACATATTTTCCCTATTTCATCAATGTTTTCAATTTCTTTATTAACAAGGAAATACTTAATTGATATTTTCTTTTCTTATTGCCCTTTTCATTGCAACTTTGGACTCCTTGGAACCCAAGGAATCTAAGAGGCACGAAATCCTCTTTGGATTTTCCTTCTAGAGGTTTCCACACCTCTCTTATCTCAAATTCTCAGTTATTCATTAATTAATTGAATATCCTTGTTATTGGGCCCAATAGCCAATAAAGCCCACAAATCAAACAACAAGGCTATTGTAAATGAAATCCATTTATTCAAAATAGATTATATCATTTATTCATTCAAAAATCTTTAATATGAGAAATTATATTTTTCAGCAAATGAACCCAAAATTGGGGTTGTAACAGGAGGAGTGTAAAGTCAAAGGAAAAATAAAATAGTATAATGAAGAACCTAGCACAAGAAATGATAACTTGGTAGATAGAATCAAGTCTCTTGATGATGATCTAGCAAAGAACAAGGAGATGTGCACAATGAATGTCTTCACAAGTTTTGTAGAGTTAATGGAGGAAAACAAGAAGTTGAAAGAGAGGATTCGTGAATTGGAGGAAGAGAACAAAAATTTGAAGAGACAATTCAGCTCTATAGACAAATCATCACAGGTCACTCCACTATATTTGAGCTCTATAGAACATACACCTCCAGCAATAAAAGAAGCTCTAGTAGCAGAAAAAAAGAAACACCTACACTAGAAAAGAAGGAAATGAAGATGTTTGCCAAGAAGTAAGAGAAACTAAATTTAAACTTTGGAAGCATTGAAGAAAATGTAAAGATTAGAAGGGAGCCAGTGGTAAGTATTACATATCTTTCTTTTTTTATGTTCCTCTTTCCGTGATTATTATCGGAAGTGCATTACAACAAATATTAATAATCCTTGTAATCTGCCACATATACTGGAAAGGAATGCAAACTTCATTAGATATGAACACTTCAAGTGTGATCAAGAAAAACGAAGTAAAGAACTTCAAGGAGAATATCGATGAAGTGTACGAGAACACAAGAGAAGAATTATGTGATACATACATATAATCAACCTTATTTAACATATTGGGAAAAAACATGTTCTACATGTCAAGAAGGGTATGACTTTTTGGAGATAACACATGGTGCATAGGAAAACAACTATCAAAGTTGCTTTTTAAGAACCAAATGATTTAATCTCCTTGTAATGTTGACACTCAAGATCTAATACATATATAAACTTTTCATGTAAATTATGTAGTAATGGTTAGTGTAATGAACATGTGATGGACTGCTTTGTGGACATGCTCAAATCAACTTCAAGTAAGAAAAGAAAGAAAGAAATCAAATGTCATTGCTTGAAAGCATATGTCCCGATAAGAATAAACTACAAGAAGAGTTTATGTACTAATGTAAATCATGTATTGATGTAAATTTATGACTAATGGCATTTCTTGAGTAAATTATGTACTAATGCAAATATGCATTTCTTGTAGAAAAAAATACACATGGGTGTGTAGTGCATTACAATGAACATAATAAGTGAATTAACAAATATGTTCAACATCAGGCCAAGTGATTTCGATAAGATGGAGTCATTGTTCACTATTCTGAACAGCTAATTTCATACAATAGAAATTTAGGGCATTTAACTCTTTCTTAGAAACTCATCTTACAAAAGAGAGGTGCAAAGATGGGTAAGTATCAAGCATTTAACTCTCTTTCTAGAAACTCAGCTTACAATAGATAATCAAGGCATTTAACTCTCTTTCTAGAAATAAATTTGTTATTTTGTTTTAGGTTGGATGGCTATTGAATACTTAAGAGGACTGTCTGATAGAGGGATCCAGATGTCTAAATGGGAAGTTGAATATGTTGATTGCCCATAACAGGAAGCAAATGAGGTGAATTGCGGCGTGTTTGTTATGAAATACTTGGAATGCTTGGTTAATTGACACAGTATGACTTTTACAAGTGAATACATTGAAAAAATACGAGGTGATATATTTTACAAGATGATGGTATTTAGGAAATTAAAGAGCATTGAAGAAATGTAAGAGTCATAGAGGAGTCTTGAAGAAATAAAAAAGGTAAAGAAAGTAGTGAAGACATGCAAGAGTCAAAGGGGACCATTGAAGAAATGCAAGAGTAAATGGGGAGCATTGAAGAAATAAAAGAGTCAAAGGGAAGCATTGAAGACAAGAAAGAGTCAAAGGGGGAAGAGAAGAAATGATATTGTTTGTAATGTTTGAATATGTGACTTTGATGTGGATATGAAACAAACTATGACTTGACCAAAGCTTAGTTGTAGGTAATGTAATCATCTGATTTGCAAAAATAATTATGACTTGACCAAAGTTCAATTTTTTTAATGTTTGAAGTTGTTACTTTGATGTCGCAATCAAAGTTCAATGTATAAACCTATTATGCTTGTAAGGAAACATCTTTTTATGTGTAAATTTGAATTGGATGCTTGTGCATATGTTTATTTTGTGCTATTGTTACATTAAGTTATCTGTGTTTTGTTTTGATGCCTTCTGTTATCATTATGTTTGATGTATTTGCATTACATTCTACAATGAGAATCATTATATTGTAACTAGAAAGGATCACATGTAATACAAAGGAGAAGAATGTAAGGAGAGCTAGCCTCTCTATATCGAGAGGAAGAGGACTGTAGTGGAGGGTAATTGTTTGTAATACTGACTGGATGTGTCACATTATGCACTTCCAAGGGAACATGAACCTAGGTAGCAGGTTGAATCATAACAAGAATGAACATCATGTAATGAGAAATGTAAGGAGAAAAAGTAATCAATGACTACGTGCTGGAAAGATAATATATGTAATGCCCCTCCAAGTACATACATGACAGCGAAAACAAACCCTATGTTGTCCATAACATGGGTCACTTGACTTGGAGGAACATTACAAAACATGATATAAAATAGCAACAAGATAAATGAAACTCCATGCATTTATTAGAAATATTGATTCATACATTGTTCTTTGAAAGACACAACTAATAACATCAACTATCTCATCCTTGAGCTAAAATCCAATACATAAAAGGTAAGCCAAGAACAGGGCATAAATCTTCTCTAAAACTTGATATAGCATCTTCTAAGATGTAGATGCACCCCACCAAGCTAAGTCTTGGGATCTTCTACCTTGAAGAAATCACTTCAAATACCCTTCTCCCTGATCTAGGGACATCTTGTCCCATGACCGTGTGAAACAAAGACACACATCCGTAAGCAACACTATACATTTTATAAAACCTAAAAATAAGCATATAAACTTGACTTGAGAGAAAATCTTGATGTGAATTTAACTTAAGCATTCTTGATTATATAAATCTTTTAACATGACAAATTTAATAACTAATATTTGCATCTCTCTATAACACCCATTTAAGAGAACATGATTGCTAGGAAAGCCCATAACGACACGAATGCCCATGATTTGGCAATAAAAGCCCATAATTGGCACGAATGCCCATAACAACCCCTTGAGGTCCATGATTTGATAATCTTATATAAACCATTTCAATTCCAATTATCTTGACATTGACATTACCATAAACATGAATTAAATCTTGAACTTGAATCTTAACATGATGGTTTCCTCCCTCTTAAAACATGATTCAGTCTATTAATCTTTGATCATTAATCATAATATCTAATCTTTATGAGCATGATAATTATAAGACATAGGATATAACAATCATCAAGAAAATTATATCATGAAAATGATTTGAGCATTAAACTTCAAATTGAAAGTATAATCCATAAATCATACATAGCATACAAGTCAACCGAAGTACACATGTATAGTGCCATGACCTGTTACTTGGAGCAAAGAAAAACCTAACTTGGTCTCTCTGATCTTGAGTCAAATCCTAAGTCAACATTCTCTTGTCTTGATTAAGCCCTAAACACTGGAAGGCCAATTCAAAAGTAGTGGTCGAACATCCTCGTCTGAGCTCTTCATCGCTACAGAGTAAAATTGAGTTCACGGGAGCAACCTGGGGCAACTCAACTGAAATTGGTTGTGGTGGAGGGTCCACCACGGTTCAACATAACTTCTAACACCATTAGACATCGAAGACAAGACTGAATATCTTCTCTACAACCTGCGCCCGTGGAGGGGAGAAATTGATTTTTGGGCATTTTGGTGAGAAGGGGAGTTAGGGTTAGACCAGGGCATATATAGATTTAGAATCATGTCCCTGATCAATTAAGACACTTAGTTTGTGATGAGGGACACCCAAATATGAGGAACTCATAAGGATTTCAACTGGCTATAGGACTTGCAGAGTCCAAGTTTCCACAAGAGGTAGGAGATGAGGGCACTACCCTCCAATTTCAATCCAATGACGTTGAAAAAATATGAATAGTGAACCCGCGCATGACGCCGATCTTAGGGGAAAATCCAAGAAACTATTGCATGACAGCCACACTTTGGGTGAGAAAATGTCAATATGACATTGAACTAAGCTCAAACTTTGTGAAATCACCCTCAAGGAACCATATATTTGGGTTATATGAGTCCTAACTATATGGAGAACTCTAAAGATTGTTTGAGGGGACAAACAAGGTCCAAAAGCTCTCAAATTTTAACCATGACCTCCCATTATCAAGTATACATTATTTTGGGCTTAGATTCCCAATTTTCTTAGTCAAAATTCCTAAGTAATTTAATTAGTTTTAACCTTCCATAATTCACAGCTAAATGTACGAACATCATAATCTTGTCAAAATCAGTCTTGAATCTTATATCATCATACTCTTTAACATAAAATTTGTTTCATCTATTTTTTACCCTAACAAAGTATAAATATCATATTTGACATTTTGATCTCATAAAGGGTGAAATTATGCACCAAACGACATTACATACCTAAGGAAAATGGGGATGTGACAATTCTACCCACCTTATAAATATTCTATCCTCGAAATTTCCAAGTACTACCCACCTTAGGGTTTTACTTAGTATGTGCATGTTAATTCTCTAATATCATCTTATAGTCTCATTAGCATACTTAAGACATGACTTACTCATAGTTAACATAATTTCATGAGAACTTGTTTAACTTGACATGATTTCATAATAAGATGGATTTTTACTTGAGTTTATATTGATTATCTCCAAATTGCACCCACGGTGCTCATAAGGTCGGTTAAGGCTCATATAATGCTCCTGCATAGCTCATAAAGCCAATTAAGGCTCACTTAATGCTCCCACAGAGCTCATGAGGCCAATTAAAGCTCACATAAGGCCAGTTAAGGCTCACATAATGCACCCACAGGGCTCATAAGGCCAATTAAGGCTCACATAAGGTCGTTTAAGGCTCACATAACATGATGGAGAGGACAATTATCAACATAACATGATTTCTTATACTTGAACATGATTTTCATAATTTCATTATTCATAAGCATACCAGTAATACATGATGTTTAATTCAAACACATAATCATAACATAGTAGAGAACATTGTTTAGTAGCATGTGCATGATTTTTTTCTTATCCATGTCAAAGTGTCTACCCTGTGTTTGCATGATTGGTCTTATTATGTAACTGATTAGGTTTAGGTGACTATATATCTCAAACTTTAATGCCAACTCTTACACTCTTTGTCACCTTTTAATACATGTCGGCTGCTCACGTATTCATAGGTGACATGTTTTATCACACTTATTTTGCACCTCCCTCATTCACATGCCCCATAACACATACACTTGAAAGGACAATACAAGCGTGATTATGCATATACCATTCTCTCTACAAAATCCCATAAGTATGTGTCTCATACCAAAAAGATGTGGGAAAGAGAGAGAGCATGCTATATACAATTCTAGACTTAACAAAAAAATCCAAAACATCTAGGCACATAACCCCGACCTTTATCTAACTTATATCTTCTTACTAGACCTCTACTTTGGTTTCCTATATCTTTAACTTGATCTTCTATACCTAGGTCTCATAACATATGAATCTTTATCTTAGTGGTCATCTACTCGTTGCTCTGATACCATATTGTAATGCCCCTCCAAGTACATACATGTTCAAGCTAAGTCATGGGATCTTCTACCTTGAAGCACTCACTTCAAATACCCTTGCTCCTTGATCTAGGGATATCTCATCCCACGGTCATGTGAAAACAAAGACACACATCAGTAAGCGGCACTATACATTTTATAAAAACTGAAAATAAGCATATAAACTTGACTTGAGAAAAAAATCTTGATATGAATGTAACTTAAGCATTCTTGATTACATAAATCATATAACATGAATAATTGAACAATTAACATATGCAACTCTCTATAACGCCCATTTAAGAGCATATGATTGCTAGGAAAGCTCATAATGCTAGGAAAGCCCATAACGGCATGAATGCCCATGATTTGGCTACAAAAGCCCATAATTGGCATGAATGCCCATAATGACCCCTTGAGGTCCATGATTCGAGAAGCATATATAAACCATTTAAATTCCAATTATCTAGACATTAACATTACCATAAATATGAATTAAATCTTGAACTTGAATCTTAACATGATGGGATTTCTCCCTCTTGAAACTTGAACTTTAAATCCATTAATCTTTGATCATTAATCATAATATCTAATCTTGATGAGCATGATAATCATAAGACATAGGATATAGAAACCATCAAGGAAATTATGTGATGAACATGATGTGAGCATTAAACTTGAAATTGAAAGTATAATCCATAAATCATACATAGCGTACGATTCAACCAAAGTACACATGTATAGTGGAATGACCCGCTTATCGGGAGTAAAGAAAAGCCTAACTTGGTCTCTCTGATCCTGAGTCAAATCCTAAGTCAACCTTCTCTTGTCTTGATTGGGCCCTAAACACTAGAACGCCAATTCAGTAACAGTGGTTGAACATCCTCATCCAAGCTCGTCATCGCTACAGAGTAGAATTGAGTTTGCAGGGGCAACCTGGGGTGACTCGACTGCAATTGGTCATGGAGGAGGATCCATGAGGGTTCAATGGAACTTTTAACACCATCAAACATCAGAGACTAGAGTGGATCTCTTCTCTGCAACCCATGCCTACGGAGGGGAGAAATAGATTTTTGGCATTTCAGCGAGAGTGGGAGTTAGTGTTAGACCAAGAAATATATAGATTTGCAATCATGTCCCTGATTGATTAAGGCACTTAGTTTGTGATGAGGGACACCCAAATTTGAGTAACATGCAAGGATTTTGGCTGGTTATAAGACTCATAGAGTTTAGGTTTCCAAGGGAGGTAGGAAATGAGGGCACTTCCCTTCAATTTCAATCCAACATCGTCAACATAATTATGAATAGTGAACCCACATGTGATGCTAATCTTAAGTGAAAATCTAAGAAATTGATGTGTGACAGCCACACTTTGGGTGAGAAATGTCAACGTAACATTGAATTAAGCTTAGACTTTGAGAAATCACCCTCAACGGACCATATATTAGGGTTATATAAGTCCTAACTATATGGAGAACTCCAAAGATTGTTTCAGGGGTGAAACAAGGTCAAAAAGCTCTCAAATTTTAACCATGACCTCTTATTATCATGTAAAACATTATTATGGGCTTATATTCCTAATTTTATTAATCAAGATTCCTAAGTAATTCAATTAGGTTTAACCTTCAATTATTCCTAAATAAATGTAGGAACATCATAATATTGCTAAAATTGGTCATGAAGCTTATATCATCATACACTTTAACATAATTTTTTTTTCATCCCTTATTTTACCCTAACAAAGTATAAATAACATATTCAACATTTTGATCTCATAAAGGGAGAAATTATGTACTAAATGACATTACATAACTAAGGAAAATGGGGATGTGACAAAATATATATGTTGTAACTACAAAGGATTGCATGTAATACAAAGGAGAGTAATGTAAGGAGAGATAGTCTCTCTGTAACGAGAGGAAGAGGACTATAATGGAGGGTGATTTTCTATAACACAGACTGGATGTGTCACATTCTACTCTTCCAAGGGAACATGAACCTAGATAGCAGGCTGAATCTTAACATGAATGATCATGTAATGAGAAATGGAGAAATAGTAAATGTAAGGAGAAAAAGTAATCAATGATTGTGTACTGGAAAGAGAATATATATATGTTGTAACTAGAAAGGATCGCATGTAATATGAAGGAGAAGAATGTAAGGAGAGCTGGCCTCTTTGTATCGAGAGCAAGAGGACTGTAATGGACGGTGAATATCTCACTCAACACGATTACATTATAATTCAAATCCAAAAGCACCATTACAATCCAGCACAACCATTAGAAATCCAGAAGCACCATTGCAAATCCAACATAGCCATTACAAATCCAGCACAAGCATTACAAATCCAACACAATCATTACAAATCAAGTAGCACCATTACAAATCCCAAAGCACCATTACAAATCAAGAATCACCATTACAAATCCATCATAGCAACAGAAGAATTACAAGTCCAAAAGTAAAAAAAGAACTACAAACCTAGAAGCACCGTTACAAATTCAGAAGCACCATTACAAATCCACCATAGAAGTAGAAGAAATACAAGTCTAAAAATAGCAGAAGAACTACAAATCCACCATAGAACCAACTTCTTCAGCATGAAGACCTTGTCAACTTCCAAAATAGAAACCCAACTCAGTTCATGCACATATACAAACCAAAAAGAAAGATAAGATGACAATGTTGTATATTTATAATATATATTTGCAAAACATGTAACACGCACCTATTTCTTCGAAGGACAGTTTGTGCTATCATGATTGAGACCGTGTTGTAAGCAGTTTTGACATTGTCTTTCTTTAGATTAGAAATTTTCAATTCCATATATATAGCACACATCACTAGCTCTAGGTCTTCCTTTAGTTTTGGAAATACTTGGAAAGTTGACCTTGACAGAAGTAGAAGCAGATGTATTAGATCTAGTTACACAAAAACACCAACATCAAATTCTGGCAGCTCCATTTACAAGGCGATGAGCCTATTATGATACAAATCTATGGCGTTGTTCCTACACGCTATGTTCACAACTGAATTACAAGTAGAAACATACTGAATTATACTCCTAGTGGATGAATGCATAACATATACTTTTTTGAAAACTAAAGGGTGATCTCTATATCCCTTGGTCCACCTCATATATATGTATGGCACAGGAAGAGTGCAAAAATCACAACTCTTTAGATAAGAAAGAATGTACCTACATCGAATTCCTTTGAATTATAACATGAAACAATTACAAGATAACATATCAGTAGATGAATCTTTTTTTAAAACATAAGGACAAGTAGAACCACCAACACGATAGCCCTCAAACACAACTTCATTAAAAGTTTCCTTCACATTATACCCATACTTTGATGAACTTCAGATTGAAAGATCTTAAAAATAGACTTGGTGTATATACCTCTCATTTGCTCTTCTAAAGGTCACAATGAAGCCAAAGGTAGACTGTTGTACTCGTCATCAAAACCCTTGAAATTTTCTATCTCCCACACATGAGAATAAGAAGTATCGAAGCTACAAACAAGTTTAAAGAGTGTTTTTCTACTGTTGATGTGGCTTCTAATGAATGCATTAAAGCTCTCACTTCTTTGGTTTGTCCTCATGCCAAAAAAGAAGGAATCATACATAAAGAAGGGCACCCACTTCCACAACATAGAATACACATCAACAAACCAACTATTGGACAATAAGCTATTCTATTCAACTACAAAACTCCATCTCTCTTCAAAATTGTTTGTATCATCTACATTCCAAACACAATCATTCAAAGCACTAATGATCTTATCCTTATTAGGTATTCAACCAAGTTTAGAAGGGAATTTCTATAGAATGTGCCAGCTGCAAAAATGATGCTTACATGATGGAAAAATGGTAATAATCACAACATTCATTATTGCATCTTGATCAGTTATGATGGAGATTGTCTCTTTGCCAAAACACAATAAATATTGACTGAAAACCCATATAAATGACTCGTACTTCTCATTTGACAACAAGGCAAAAGCAAATCATATGTTTTTACGATGGTGATCAACACCACCAAACATTCCACAAACCATTGAATACTTATTGGTACGATAAGTCGTATCAAATATAATGGTGTCACCAAAGAGCTCACAATCATCAATAGAGATGGGATCAGACCAAAACAAATGTGTCAAGCAACCATCATAATCTTTTGAAATGAAAAATAATTTAGAATTCAAGAGTTTGACGCTTATAAAATGATCTAACACCATATCCATATCATGATTTGTAGACTCTTTTCTCTTCCTACTGAGGTGTTCATGACCTCATCTACTTGTAATCGTTAACTTATCATAACCACCATACTCGGATGCTATTAATGCAAGTTGCTTATGTGGGTATGTATGCCTAGAGAGACAATCATATGATGATTGGGATATGGAATTTGAGACCTAATTTGAAAATAATAAAGGCAAGCTTCCAATTTATTTTGTATATTCAGTTATGAGATAATGAATTACATAATAAATGTCTAGAGAATGATATCACTGTAACATCCCTGGCCTGGGTTATGCCTTAAACATGGGAGTTTTGCTTAATCAAGTTAATTAGATCCTTAATTTTATCTTGTGAAAAATAATTAAGGCTCAAGAGGAACTTATGTTTCAATTTAAGTCCCTTTTGAACAATGTTGAAATAATTTTCGGCCTATTTTGGACTAAAGTGCAAATTACCCAAGTTGAAGGGTTAAATTGCAAATGTTGCATGCTAAAATGTTACTCATGTGTTGAAGAATCATGAGAGTGAAGATGATGCAGAGGTATGGCTTATGATAGCCTGAATACCAAGAAAGAGCTCATAAAGCAATGTTGGTGCATTAAAACCTAGTTTTGGTGTAATGTGCAATTTACCCAAAACCTAGGGTTCAATATGCAAATAACCACTTCATAATAGTCCCTAACATTTCTTGTCATCATGTAGAGAAATGAAAATGAGAGGGGTGTCTCATTTGTATCTCTTTGAAGGAGAGAGAATCTTGATATTAAAATAATCAAGATTTAAGCATAATTGAAACCCTAATTCAATTTATTACAAAAAAAAATATTAATTGAAATGACCTTCAACCAAAATTAAAATGGTTGAATTCATACATGTGTGGACGTCCTTGTGCCTTGAAAAGGCAACGAAAATATCTTAAGGAGGTGAAAATTCCACTCACCTAATTATAAGAAAAAGTAATATCCACTCAATTATGGATATTATTATTATATGATTAAGGTGCTTAATTTGCTTTTCTTTAAAACATGGATAATTGAGAGGAATAAAAGTCAAGTGTGATAGCCTCTTCCCCAAGGAAGGATAGGGGGCAAGTGGCAAGGAAGTTGAGGGGATAACTACTACTTTCTCTCTCCTAATTGAATTTTAATAAAAATTGCATATAAGCTCATTTATCCATAGAGTAAAGGATTATTTCAAATTCACTTTCACCCTTTGCTTGAAAAACGACCTTGGGAGCTTAGGAGTAACAAGAGGACGAACCCCACCTGTTGGTTAGCTTCTTGAACCTCTTTCATCTTGATTTCATTGTGGAAATCATAAATCACTGCATAATTTCTTCTCCTTTTCACCCCATCTTCAATTCTAGCCGTTCCTTTTCATTCAAAAGCTTGAGGAACGAACCTTGTGGAGTGAGGAATCTTATTCCACCATTAGGAACGTGGAGATCCAATCTTTGAAGCTCAATTGAAGGCGGGTTATATAACTTGAACCCTATTTCATTGTTATTGAATTCAAATTCTTAATTCAATATGCTCAATTGTTCTTCTTTCTATCCATTTGGTTAATTGATGCAATCACCATGGAAATGGCAGTAAATTTCGTGGTGTTGAATCTTGATGATGATGAAATCATATTAAGCACACACCTTAAAAATATCATGTGCAATCGGTTTTGAACCTTTGGTCCAAACAGTTTGACCAAACTATTTGGAGACCAAACGGTTTCAAACCGTTTGGATGTTTTGGGTCCAAGACCGTTTGGTCTTGTTGAACATTTGGATGGGTTGACCATTTGAGGTCAGGACCCTAGGTTATGATTGGATGAAGATCCAATGGATTCAATTGAATAAGTTAATCAATAATTAAAACACCAATTACAACCCTAATCGGTTTGTTGAAGAAACCATAGTTGAGTCCAATCAGTTTCAACCTGATTTGGACCAAACGGTCTTCAGACCATTTGGATCCAAACAATTTTGAAACCGTTTGAGATAAAATGGTCTTAGGACCATTTGGACAATCAAAGGTTGTGATTGAAGGTTGAGGATCCAAGAATCACAAGTTGATGGAAATTTAACAACTCAATTGATGGAGCAATCGAGGGTGCAAACCCTAATTCAATTGATTGAAGGATCCTTCATTGGTCCAAACGTTTTCAAGATAGTTTGGGCCAAACGGTTTTGAAACCGTTTGAGCCCAAACGGTCTTGAAATTGTTTGGGTCCAAATAGTTTCAAAACCGTTTGGAGGGTTGGTGGTTGATCCTTGATTATTAGATGAAGATCTAATGGTAAAGATTGATGGAACTTTCAATTGCATAATTGATGGACATTTCAATGGTGCAAATTGGGTTCAATTTGATTGGAGATTTCCCTAAGTAACCCATGCGGTTTTGAGGCTAGTTTGGACAAACGGTCTTGAAACCGTTTGGGGTCAAACGGTTTCAAAACCGTTTGGACCAAACGGTTTCAAAACTGTTTGGTGATGAAGATCCAAAACCGAATGGTGGTTCAATATGATTCAATCATGTGGAAATTAAAGGTAATTATTGGTCCAATGATTTTTATTAATGATGATCAAAGAAGGTACAAAGGTTGAAACCCTAATTGCTTAAAAGTACAATGTTCAAGTACATTATGTTAATCATAGTTGTATGAACTTAATTGAAGGGTTGATATAACCTAATCAAGCTGAGAGGATGATAGAGAGGTATTCATACATGAGTATGATACATGTAGTGATTAAGGGTATGATCCTTAGTAAACAGATCATAAAACCCTAATCATGGATAGTAAACCCTAATGGAGGGTAATTGAATATGAAACCCTAATTAGGATCAATAGTAAACCCTAATGGAGGGTAATTGAATATGAAACCCTAATTGGGACGAATAGTAAACCCTAATTGAGGGTGATTCCATGAGGAACCCTAATTGAGGGTGAATCCATGTGAAACCCTAATTATGGTCATTGTGATGTGAAGTCCTATTGAGGGGAGATGCAATATGCAATCTTAACCCTAATGAAGAATGATAGCACGTGAAACCCTAAACCCTAATAAAGGGTGATGGTATAGGAGACCCTAATCCTAACAATGGAATAGTGGCTAATACACTGATAAGGGAAATACCTAAAGTGATTGATTATAGGTAACCTTATTGTAAGCAATGCCTTAACACTGAGATGGGTCCATATCATTGAAGATAGTTGGACAATTCTAATGTGTGTTTTATGACCTATGCACGTTATGATAAAGGTGATAGGTTAGTGGATAAAAGTATTAAGATGGGAAATACCTTAATACAACATAAGTTATAAACTTAAGAAAGTTAAAGGTAATAAAGAAAGTAATGCTTCAAGACATCATAGATGTCAAATCCAGCTCTTTAAGATTGATGTTAATAGTTACCTAGTGAAAGGTAACAAGATGTTTTATGGGCCTTGTGAGCCATAATGTTAATTGTTACCTAATGAAGGGTGACAAGATGTAAAATGTTCTCTATGAGCCATGAGATTGTTTATTGCCTAGTGTAAGGTGACAAGATGTGATAATCTATGATAAGATGTACATGATTGACATAGTTCAATACCTAGAATACATGCACAGGATTGGTACAATTCAATACTTGGAATAGATGCACATGATTGGTACAGTTCAATACCTGGAATAGATGCACAGTATTGGTACAATTCGATACCTGGAATAGATGCACAGGATTGGTACAATCCAATACCTGAAATAGATGCACAGGATTGGTACAATTCAATACCTAGAATAGATGCACATGATTGGTACAACCCAATATCTGGAATAGATGCATAGGATTGGTCATAACCCAATACTTGGAATAATATCACAGGATTGGTCATAACCCAATACCTGGAATAATATCACAAGATTGGTCATAACCCAATACCTCGAATAATATCACAGGATTGGTCAGAACCCAATACCTGGAATAACTGTACAGGATTGACATAGTTCAATACCTGGAATAATATCACAGGATTGGTCATAACCCAATACCTGGAATAATATCACATGATTGGTAACAATCCAATACCTGGAATAATATCACAGGATTGGTCATAACCCAATACCTGGAATAAATGCACAAGATTGGTAATAACCCAATACCTGGAATAATATCACAGGATTGGTAACAACCCAATACCTGGAATAATATCACAAGATTGGTAACAACCCAATACCTGGAATAATATCACATGATTGGTAATAACCCAATACCTGGAATAATATAACAGGATTGGTAACAACCCAATACATGGAATAATATCACAGGATTGTTAACAACCCAATACCTAGAATAATATCACAGGATTGGTCATAACCTAATACCTGGAATAATATCACAGGATTGGTAACAAACCAATACCTAGAATAATATTACAGGATTAACATAGTTCAATACCTAGAATAGGTGCACATGATTGACATAGTTCAATACCTGGAATAGTTGCACAGGATTGACATAGTTCAATACATGGAATAGTTGCACAGGATTGGCATAGTTCAATATCTGGAATAGTTGCATAGAATTGACATAGTTCAATACCTGGAATAGCTGCACAGGATTGACATAGCTCAATACCTGGAATGGTTGCATAGGATTAGCATAGTCTAATACCTGGAATGGATACACAAGAATAATTTAAGTTCAATGCTTGTACTAGTTGCACAAGATTGGTGTAATCCAATGCCTGGAATATTTATACATGATTGGTATAAACCAATGCTTGAACAAGACATGATGATGTAGAATCTCATGTCTAGTATAAACCAAATCTGCTTAGCAGATTGGCTATGGCCAATAGATAGAATCAAGAATAATTGATGGGTGAACATATCCTTATATCTTAAAGTAGGGTTGATGGAAGATAAACAATAAATCTCTCAATCCTTCATTATTTGTATACCGAGATGGATGTATCACGAATCTCCCGAAGTTGGGATGGATGTATCATAAATCTCCCAATATAGTTAATACTGGATTGATGGAGGTAAACATGAAATATCTTGATTACGAAGAGGGTGAAGCCGTCGCTGTAGCTCTATAGCGAAGTTGCCACTAATACCTGACAATACAGTATGATAGATAAATGATATACATGTTCTTCCTTTTCCTTATAAAGAGAAAAGATAATTTATTATTCTATCATGGATAGTTGTAATACTCTAAAAGATGAGAATGATCTAAACTTCTTCTCCTCTACTCAATTTTATATTAATTAAACTGCAATACTGATGTTTCTGCGGAGAGTTATATCTCTCGCTGGGGCAATTTTCAATTGTCTCATCCCCGTGGGAACCAACATTTTTAGGTGGACGAGCATGGAGGAGGTTGAGAATATCTTACAGAGGAAGATCAATAGCATTAGGGACAACAGTGGCAGCTCAGGTTGAGTGTATTGTCTGTCGTGTCTTGTAGATAGAAGTCCTATGTGTCGTCTTTGTACTCTCAGGTCCTCAGAGTTAATCATTAGTTCTTTTAATGAATCATATTAAGATTTTGGCTTGATTCCTCGAGGTTCTTATGATGTCTATGTTTAGATTTAACAAGGCAGTTGATGTTGTAAACCTTGAGAAGGAATGGTACTAGATGTGTACTTATGAACTAGGATGTATAATGTAATACATTGGTTCTTATTGAAAGAGTTTTCCTATGATTGGATCTCTTTGAAAAAGGTTTTAATTTTTAGTGATTTTTAGTAATTCGCTGTTAGTATTTGCTTCCGCTTAGTTAATAACGTTTGATTGAACATTGATGTCACAATTTTGTGGTATTAGAGCTCTATGTTCATGGAGTCTACAGAGACATAAGACTAAGGTGTTTATTCTATTCTAAGTGTACCTCAGTGTATCTTATAGTGCCTTCCACTTATGCAAAAGAAGATATATAACTCCAAGATGTCCGAAGAACATGAGGGACACGTTGCTGAGAGCAATGTTGCTGCACCAGTAGAAGGTGCTAGGGATCAGGAAAGAGAAGAAACATTACCTGAGAATCCCCATGTTGATGAGGGCATGATGAGAAACCCAGATTTTCCTACTCTATTTGGGCAATTCATGACTGCAGTGATGCATATAACAGACCGGATGCTAGTACCACCACCTAGTGCACCAATTCCCAGTGAGGGACATGGGTCTGGAAAGACTTTTGAACGACTACGTCATGTAGGAGCCATAGACTATGCTGGGAAATCTGACCCAGCAGATGTAGATTTATGGCTCACCGAGTTAGAAAAAGCTTTTAAGATCCTTAGTATTCCAGAAGCTGATAAAGTTAAACATGTTGTATACCTTTTGAAGGGTAGTGCTGGACATTGGTGGGCTATAGAAGAAATAAAAAGGAATGATGAAGAGGTTGGTTGGGAGGAATTTCGTCGAGAATTCATCAATAAGCATTTTCCAAAGACATACTTAGATGAAAAGATCTCACAGTTTGAGAAGATTCGACAGGGAGCCATGTCGATAAATGAATATGAGGTTAAGTTTATGGAACTTTTGTGATTTTGTCCTCAAATGGCTGCTACTGAGGAAGAAAAGATTCAACATTTTGAGAAGGGATTGAATGCCGAGATGTCTATTCCGACATCTGCCCTAGAAAGTAGAGAGAGGTTTGCCACATTTGTGGAGTCAATTCGGAGGATAGAAAGGTCTACGATAAAGAAACATGAGACAGACCTTAAAAGAAAGTCTACACAGTCACAGGGACAATGGATTAGTGGTAACAAACAATCAAAACGCTCACCAGCTCAACCAAAATATAGTGCACCTATGCAGGGGTCATCCAGTTGGGGTCAAACTTGTCATAAATATGGACAACCAGGACATTTTAGACAATAATGTCCAAGGAGAAATAGTGAGTTGACCAAACAATCAAGGCATAATCTGCAAAACCCACAAGGACCTCAGTCCAGTGGAGCAGAAGGTGCAGGACGAAGACAAGTGTCACCGTTTGGTCCATCTACTTCTGGTAGTAGAGGACAAAGACAATAGATAACCTATAAAGGTAATATGTCGAATAAAACTTTCATTCTAAATTATTCTTTCCTTTTTCTTCTCTCTACCAACTAATTATGAGTAAGGTAACTAGTAATAAGCTTTCTACAGTCAGTTCTTTAAAGACAAGGAGAAGAGATGAAAAGGATGGATATTATATATATATATATATATATATATATATATATATATATATATATATTCAGTTCAATATTCTTTTGATATGTTAAAATTTCTCTCTCCTTATCTAAAAAAGGAAGAGGTATAAAAGGATCTCAGAGAAAATCTGAGATATTAAGTATATCAAATTTAAAGAGATAAAAACATGAAATAAAATAAATACATACTGCCTAATTTTAGTCTTTGAATACCCTGGCCAGGTATTCATTTATTGAAGACAAGGTAAGTATAACATACCCAAATTGTTATCTATTTGATTACCCTGATCAAGTAATCATTCTGAAACAATCTAAAGAAAGAAGTAGGAGATGTGGCATGGATATTTCTACCACATTCTAATTGATATATGAAGGAATTTGATTCAATTGTAAATCAAGTTATAAACAAAAGAAGATGTTTAGTATAATGTATACCCTGGTCTGAACACCTAGAGGTAATAGTTACCTGATGGAAGGTAACAATAATCAGTGACGAACTAAAGGTCTGAATACCTATATCTAGTAATCATGGTGAAAATGATATTAAGAAATGATGACAAGTAATCATCCATATGATTCCTATGCTGATGGCAAGGAACCAAGAAAGAAATAAGAGGAATATGATCTTTTGTTTTCTTTTCTTCCAGGGACATAGCAATCAAGTGGGTCTTAGGACACTTGATGTGCATAAATTAAAAATGTTTATTTAATGGATACTAGAAGAGTATAGGTTTGTTTTGGACTTGGGTTCCAAGAAAAAGATGTGTGTAACAAGTAATGTCCCAGAGTGAAAGAAAGATGATAATGTGATGTGCTTTTAGCACATGTGATGGATACCAAGGTAAGGAATTCTGGTATCAGATAATTCATGTTGACCACCTAGAATGGTTAACTGTGAAATTAGTTTAGCTATATTATATTGCATGGACATCATATGTTAGGGGTTTATGCTTTGCATAAACATGACATAGAGATGTTCAGTGAAGTTTTTTTGATATGATAAATGGATAATATCTGTTTCTCTTTATCTAGGATTTCGGGGACGAAATCCTTGTTAGGGGTTTATAATTTGTGACATCCCTGGCCTGGGTTATGCCTTAAACCTGGGAGTTTTACTTAATCAAGTTTATTAGATCCTTAATTTTATCTTGTGAAAAATAATTAAAGCTCAAGAGGAACTTATGTTTCAATTTTAGTCCCTTTTGAACAATGTTGAAATAATGTTCTGCCTGTTTTGGACTAAAGTGAAAATTACACAAGTTGAAGGGTTAATTTGCAAATGTTGCATGTTAAAATATTCCTCATATGTTGAAGCATCATGAGAGTGAAGATGATGCAGATTTATGGCTTGTGATAGCCTGAATACCAAGAAAGAGCTGATAAAGCAATGTTGGTGCATTAAAACCTAGTTTTGGTGTAATGTGCAATTTACCCAAAACCTAGGGTTCAATATGAAAATAACCACTTCAGAATAGTCCCTAATGTTTCATGGCATCATGTAGAGCAAATAAAATAAGAGGGTCATCTCATTTTTATCTCTTTGAAGGAGAGAGAATCTTGATATTAAAATAATCAAGATTTAAGCATAATTGAAACCCTAATTCAATTTATTACAAAAATAAATATATTAATTGAAATGCCCTTCAACCAAAATTAAAATGGTTGAATTTAGAAATGTGTGGACGTCCTTGTTCCTTGCAAAGGCAACGAAAGTATCTTAAGGAGGTGAAAATTCCACTCACCTTATTATAAGAAAAAGTAATATCCACTCAATTATGGATATTATTATTATATGATTAAGGTCCTTAATTTGCTTTTCTTTAAAACATGGATGATTGAGAGGAATAAAATGCAAGGGTGATAGCCTCATACCCAAGTAAGGATAGGGGGTAAGTGGCAAGGAACTTGAGGGGATAACTCCTACTTTCTCTCTCCTAATTGAATTTTAATAAAAATTGCATATAAGCTCATTTATCCATAGAGTAAAGGGGCAATTTCAAAATCACTTTCACCCTTTTCTTGAAAAATGACCTTGGGAGATTAGGAGTAACAGGAGGACGAACCCCAACCTGTTGGTAAGCTTCTTAAACCTCTTTCATCTTTATTTCATGGTGGAAATCATAAATCAATGCATAATTTCTTCTCCTTTTCACTCCATCTTCAATTCTAGCCGTTCCTTTTCACTCAAAAGGTTGAGGAACGAACCTTGTGGAGTGAGGAAGCTTCTTCCACCATTAGGAACGTGAAGCTCCAAGATTTGAAGCTCAATTGAAGGCGGGCTATATAACTTGAACCCTATTTCATTGTTATTGAATTAAAATTCTCAATTCAATATGCTCAATTGTTCTTCTTTCTATCCATTTGGTTAATTGATGCAATCACCATGGAAATGGTAGTAAATTTCGTGGTGTTGAAGCTTGATGACGATGAAATCATCTTAAGCATACACCTTAAAAATATCATGGGCAATCGGTTTTGAACCTTTGGTCCAAACGGTTTGACCAAATCGTTTGGAGACCAAACGGTTTCAAACCGTTTGGATGTTTTGGGTCCAAGACCATTTGGTCTTGTTGACCATTTGGATAGGTTTACCATTTGAGGTCAGGACCCTAGGTTATGATTGGATGAAGATCCAATGGATTCAATTGAATAAGTTAATCAATAATTGAAACACCAATTACAACCCTAATCAGTTTGTTGAAGAAACCCTAGTTGAGTCAAATCGGTTTCAACCTGATTTGGACCAAACGGTCTTGAGACCGTTTGGATCCAAATGGTTTTAAAACCATTTGAGATCAAATGGTCTCAGGACCGTTTGTACAATCAAAGGTTGTGATTTAAGGTTGAGGATCCAAGAATCACAAGTTGATGGAAATTGAACAACTCAATTGATGGAGCAATCGAGGGTCCAAATGTTTTCAAGATAGTTTGGTCCAAACGATTTTGAAACCATTTGAGCCCAAATGGTCTTGAAACCGTTTGGGTCCAAACGGTTTCAAACTGTTTGGAGGGTTGGTGGTTGATCCTTGATTCATAGATGAAGATCTAATGGTAAAGATTGATGGAACTTTCAATTGCATAATTGATGGACATTTCAATGGTGCAAATTGGGTTCAATTTGATTGGATATTTACCTAAGTAACCCATGCGGTTTTGAGGCTAGTTTGGCGAAACGGTCTTGAGACCGTTTGGACCAAACGGTTTCAAAACCGTTTGGTGATGAAGATCCAAAACTGAATGGTGGTTCAATATGATTCAATCATGTGGAAATTAAAGGTAATGATTGATCCAATGACTGATCCAGCTCTTTAAGATTGATGTTAATAGTTACCCAGTGAAAGGTAACAAGATGTTTTATGGGCCTTGTGAGCCATAATGTTAATTGTTACCTAATGAAGGGTGAGAAGATGTAAAATGTTCTCTATGAGCCATGAGATTGGTTATTCCCTAGTGTAAGGTGACAAGATGTGATAATCTATGATAAGATGCACATGATTGACATAGTTCAATACCTGGAATAGATGCATAAGATTGGTACAATTCAATACCTAGATTAGATGCACATGATTGGTACAGTTCAATACCTGGAATAGATGCATAGGATTGGTACAATTCAATACCTAGAATAGATGCACAGGATTGGTACAATCCAATACCTGGAATAGATGCACATGATTTCTACAATCCAATACCTGGAATAGATGCAAAGGATTGGTACAACCCAATACCTGGAATAGATGCACAATATTGGTCATAACCCAATACCTGGAATAATATCACAGGATTGGTCATAACCCAATACCTAGAATAACTACACAGGATTGACATAGTTCAATACCTGGAATAATATCATAGGATTGGTCATAACCCAATACCTGGAATAATATCACAGGATTGGTCATAACCCAATACCTGGATTAACTACACAGGATTGACATTGTTCAATACCAGGAATAATATCACAGGATTGGTCATAACCAAATACTTGGAATAATATCACAGGATTGGTAATAATCCAATACCTAGAATAATATCACAGGATTGGTCATAACCCAATACCTGGAATAACTGTACATGATTGATAATAACTCAATACCTGGAATAATATCACAGGATTGGTAACAACCCAATACCTGGAATAATATCACAGGATTGGTAACAACCCAATACCTGGAATAATATCATAGGATTGGTAATAACCCAATACCTGGAATAATATCACATGATTGGTAACAACCCAATACCCAAAATAATATCACAGGATTGGTAACAACCCAATACCTGGAATAATATCACAGGATTGGTCATAACCCTATACCTGGAATAATATCATAGGATTGGCAACAAACCAATACCTAGAATAATATCATATGATTGACATATTTCAATACTTGGAATAGGTGAATAGGATTGACATAGTTCAATACCTGGAATAGTTGCATAGGATTGACATAGTTCAATACCTGGAATAGTTGCACATGATTGACATAGTTCAATACCTGGAATAGCTGCACAGGATTGACATAGTTCAATACCTAGAATGCTTGCATAGGATTGGCATAGTCTAATACCTAGAATGGATACACAAGAATAATTTAAGTCCAATGCTTGTACTAGTTGCACAAGATTGGTATAATCCAATGCCTGGAATATTTATACATGATTGGTATAAACCAATGCCTGAACAAGACATGATGATGTAAAATCTCATGTCCAGTATAAACCAATATCTGCTTAGTAGATTGGCTAAGGCCAATAGATAGAATCAAGAATAATTGATGGGTGAACCTATCCTTATATCTTAAAGTAGGGTTGATGGAAGATAAACATTAAATCTCTCAATCCTTCATTATCTGTATATCGGGATGGATGTATCACGAATCTCCCAAAGTTGGGATGGATGTATCATAAATCTCCCAATATAGTTAATACCGGATCGATGGACGTAAACATGAAATCTCTCGATTACGAAGAGAGTGAAGCTGTCGTTGTAGCTCTATAATGAAGTTGCCACAAATACCTGTCAATACAGTATGATTGATAAATTATATACATGTTCTTCCTATTCCTTATAAAGAGAATAGATAATTTATTGTTCTATCATGGATAGTTGTAATACTCTAAAAGATGAGAATGATCTAAATTGCTTATCTTCTACTCAGTTTTATATTAATTAAACTGCAATAATGATGTTTCTGGTGGAGAGTTATATCTCTCGCTGGGGAAATTTTCAATTGTCTCACCCCCGTGGGAACCAACATTTTTAGGTGGACGAGCATGGAGGAGCTTGAGAATATCTTACAGAGCAAGAACATCAGCAGCAGTAGGTACAACAGTGACAGCTCAGGTTGAGTGTATTGTCTATTATGTCTTGTAGATAGAAGTCCTATGTGTCATCTCTGTACTCTCAGGTCCTCAGAGTTAATAGTTAGTGCTTTTAATGAATCGTATTGGGATTTTTTCTTGATGCCTCGAGGTTCTTATGCTGTCTATGTTTAGCTTTAACAAGGAAGTTGATGTTGTAAACCTTGAGAAGGAATGGTACTAGATGTGTGCTTATGAACCAGGATGTACAATGTAATACATTGGTTCTTGTTGAAAGAGTTTTCCTATGATTGGATCTCTTTGAAAAAGGTTTTAATTTTTAGTGATTTTTAGTAATCCGCTATTAGTATTTTCTTCTGCTTAGTTAATAACATTTGATTGATCATTGATGTCACAATTACTCAATGATGTATGTCTTCAAGTACGTGACTTGGAAGAATGAGGTCATACAGATGTTAAGAGAATATACATTCGAATTATGTCAATGATCGATTGTTATTGTGAAAGGTAGATAGACAACAATATCACATAAGATTAGAGTGTGAGTTGGTTGATGGCTAAATCCCAATAGTCATGATATAAAAATATCAAACCAAGTATGCATACACATGTTAGAGAATAGTGTATGAGACAGACCCACCATGAGACTGACACATGTAAGCCATAATCATGGAAGTCATACTCAGATATCATAGTGATGGTGGTGGTTGTGGTTCTTAGACCTAAAATCACTACACTCATCACATGTCATTGGGTACACTTTGACATCATCAAACGTAGTCCTGAAACATGGGTTGTTATAACGGTGATGATTGGGTGACTTTGACACATGGGGATTGACTGTGAGTGATAGATATGGGATTTGTCCCTCCCATATGGAGTATGATATCCTAGGCCTCTTGATTAGCGAGAGTGAGAAAAGTATGGCCGTAAGCATGTTAGTTAATATGTTGATCTCACATATATCTCATGCAGTCTGCTCTGGTTCAAGAAAAAAGATTGAATAATAATGAGGATGACTTCTCCATGACTCTAGTTCAATCTGGATATCAGTGACATAGGAACTATATAAACACTATAACACCATACACAGATGGTAGGTTGAAGTTTATTTTCAACTTTCCTTCACTTGGGTAGCAATGATGTGTAACTAGGCACCACTCTTTGTTTGTGAAGTCATAAGCTAGTTATGGTCATTCACTGCCAACGTGATATGGGACCTATAGGGTCACACACATAGGAACTCATCTATAAGAGGAGTTTGATCTTAAATGATAATTGAATTGATTACTAAAGTGTTTAGGTATTTCAATTCACGCAACGGATCAGCTGACTAGACTACCAAATGATCAGTTCAAGTGTTGAGACTGTTGTTTGGAGTGTCAGGCTGATTGTATTGTACATTGGTTGGAATTTTACCTGACCTAGGCTATGAGACACCCATCTCGCTTGTGTGAAATGGCCGTTTGGCTTGGGGTGAGATACCCATCTCATTTGCACGAAACGGCCGTTTGGTTTGGTGCAAGACGCCCATCTAAGTTGTACCAAATTCCCATTTCGGGGGTACATCAAGTTGAGTACTTATTGGAATTGAATTGCCAACATATGTGCAGAATTGGAAGGTGCGAAACAGCCATTTCGCTTACTAAAACTACATGCAGGTTGTGAAACTTCCAGAAAAGTTGTGACAATTCAAGATCTACTTGTCCTTTTCACTCCCTCTTTAGTCCTGCATTATTTGGGGACTGGGAACCCTTACCCTAACCCCTCCTATATATAGAGGAGTACTGGGGGCATCCCAGTGCATAACTAATACACAAACAATTGAGAACCAGTTTCTCTGACAATTGTTGTCCTCTCTGGTTGTTGTAACTATGAGAGCCCAGGCAAGTCCTACCCGACTAGGGAGGGATAGACATGGGAGAGAAACAACTGAGGATCATTGTTGTGGGAGAGCATGTTGGTGACTAGTACACTAACAGGGGGACAACTCCTTTCTGTTTGTTCCTGTAGGACGACAGGAGTTCTAGTTGGTCTATGTGGACTACTCTGGAGGCAGTAGTCTGTTGACTGCTACTAGGAGGGCAACGTCAACTCACAGTTTGTGGCAAGATTTGAGGAGCCGATGCAGTAGTTGTCTGAGTCTAATGTCCTTAGAGGAGCAGTTAGAGGAGTCTGAGTGAGACTAGGAGCTGCACAACCACCATCCAAGATAGAGCGTGCATCTGCATCAATGAGGATTGTCGCTGAACTTTCTCTTGGACCAGGTATATCTTGATAAAACCATCCTTCCCATTGCATAGTTGTTAACACGCTGGTTAATGGGAAATATGTCAGTAAATTTTTGGTTTCTTCTACCTACCTGATGTCATATTTCCCTATAGTGGTATTAGAGACACGTCAATTAATTATGTTTTGGGATAATTGATATGATGGATTTTTTGGTTTTATCGAGTTTATTTATTGCATGAGATGTGAATATTTAAACTGTTTGATGTGCTCGTCCGTCTAAATCACCACATAAGAACCCAAATGAATATATATATATATATATATATATATATATATATATATATGCTCTCAATATATATATATATATATATATATATATATATATATATATATATATACATACATATATATACATATATATATATATGAAATGTACACGTGTCGCCCATAAAATCAGTTTTGATGGTGGATGTAAAGCATAGTTATGGACAAAACCCTTGATCTGTGTGTGCATGGTTGTAGCTTTTATTCCTGTTGTTAATTGGTCTACGTACTGAGCCACTCTCTCCTTTATACATGTAAATTAATACTCTTCTTCCAATTTCCCCTTGAATGTAACTCAAGGTTTTCCCATATACAATGTAATAAGAAATAGGATAGTTTTAATTTATGTTTTGACATGAGATGTTGATCTACACAAAGACAAAATGATCAGCTAGTGAGATGAACCGATCGACTAAAGGACCGAGGAGGCAAGACCATAGGAGGACAAACTGAATGGCCGGTGGCCCAACCGATCGACTGGCGGTATCCAGACACTGCTTGGACCTGGGAACCAGATGACCATTTTAAAAGAGCCCAAGTGGGCAACCAGGAAGTGAGTCGACTGGCTTGAGAGTTGAACTAGTCAACCCGGATTGTTTCGAGCACACATTTTCACCAACAATAGGTTGCATATGATGTGGACCTTAGGTGGTAGTAATTGCTTATGGATCTAAGGAATTGCATTAGTATGTCCATAATCATCGCTTGTGTATTTTATTTATTACATGTTTTTATTGGTGGGTATAGCATGTATGTGATATGTACTATAAATGTGGTGATTGGATAAAGTATTTGTATTTATACGTACAAACTCCCTCTTAATTATTAACTTTAAGATTCCTTCCATTAGCAATACACATGAAAAGCATGATCGACCAAGCATAGATTTGTACAAAGCATGGTGTGTATTTATTATATTGGCTATTAGGTCAGGCTTAACTAGTGACTTGGAGAGCCCAAGACTAGAGGCATGCAGATGATTATGGCAAGGAGTTGCACATATAATCTATCCAAGAATTGCATATGATGCAATTTGCATGATGACCTACCTAAATAATTAGGTTGTGGGCGCTCGGCAAAAGTCAACTCATGACCTGATGAAATATGGATCTTGTCTCACTAGAATATTGTATGCTACAATATTCTGAATTGATATTGAGGGCTATCAATTCAAATAAAATAGTGGGAGCGATAATAATTAAAGACCTAATTAATATCATACAAATTATCAAATCAAACCAAATAAAAAATTGTTTTGAAAAGGTTACAATATTTCTTTGTAGACTTAAATGGCAAACACAAACACGTTCAAATTATGATCAATTGTTAACAAGGAAAAAATTGGATAAAGTTCGACAATTAGTTAAGTACTTTGAGAAATGTTCTCATCAATGAGAGAAAACTCTATGTCCTTGATAGACAAATGCTAGAGGAACCCACTCCAAAAGCACCCAAGGCTAACTAGATGCTTATTGGAAGCATGTCAATGAAGCCAAAGACATTTGAATAACTAATGCTCTTTTATATGAACTATGAGTTGCATCAACAACATCAATACATGGAAATTCTCTAGATGGTAGCACATCTTAAGAATCATGTAAAGAAAAGAAGGTATAATGTCTCCAAAGCGCTAATTGAGTGCAAATTGACAAAGGGAAGTCCAGTAGAATCCCATGTGTTCAATGTGATTGGACATGTGGAATGACTGGGATTTCTCTTAGGTCAAGGGTTGACCATGAATATGATTATGCAAGCATTGCGTGAATCATATAGTCAGTTTATCGCATGCTTGGCATGTTGATGCCAAATCAAGGAAGAAGAAGGACAAATCCATGATGGTGATCAACGGAAGTGAGTCCTAGGACAAAAGCAAGGCTAAGAAGTTTTCTGAGGCTAAGCTGAAGCCCATGTCTTCTGAACTCAATATAAGGAGAAGGGTAAGTGTAAAAGGAATCTATCCTTTTCACTTAAAAGGATAAAGAAGATAAAGTGCCACCATTGTCACTTATTTGGACATTGGAAAGATTATCCTCCTAATAGAGGACCTCATGAAGAAGATAGAGGTAGAGATCTCTACTTCACGACCTGAGAAAAAGCAAGCTAGAACTGTGTGGAGCAAGGGTTTCTGCCTCTACAATTGTGAATAGTCATTCATGGGCATATAATAGAATTAGTGAATTGCTATTATGTACTTTCCATTGATGAAAACATCATATGTCTTGTATGACAAGGATATTAAGTTTCATCTTAAAAGATATGATATTTTACGGAAATGCCCTGAGTCTAACAAACTATGCTTGATATTAGTTAAGATACATATGTGTGTAACACAGAGAATGAATGACTTGATGCCTCAAACTGAGAATACGTATAGCACTATCTTCTAAACCGCATAAATGAGGAATGCATTTCTAGAATCCATATGATGGTTATCTATCTTTTGGTTATTGAACCAATAGAGACATGCACATCTTATTTGTTGTACAATATGACAAGAGTATCTTAACTAGATGTAGTGGGAGATTGACTATTCCATTAGGACTAGTACATACTAATCTACATAGACCTCTTTGGAATGAATGCTAAAGGTAGTTTCAAGTACCTATCATATTTACTAGTACGATCAGTAGATATTGAAATATGAGTTTAATGAAATACAAGTTTGGATCTCTTGAAGTTTTCAAGGAGATCATAAATGAAGTATGTAACTAAATTGGTAAAAGTATTAAGATACCTCGATATGATCGATGTTGAAATATTTATACCAAGAGTTTGAGGACCTTCTGGGAGATCACGATAGTATATCATAATTAACTCACCTAAAACATACTGATGTGTTAAATCATGGTGCGGTTATCAAATTAAAATCTAGCTATCTTCTAATATTTCTTTTGGGCACATGATAAGCACTAAAAAAAGTAGTACCTAAAATGGTTCAAAAGACACCATATGAGATATGGCATGGGAAATGTCCCGACGAGTCTTTTATAGCGATTGAGATTGAAGTCTTATATAAGAAAATGTTTCTTAAAAGCTTTATCCATAAATCATATGAATGTTATCTTGTTGAATACTACTTATATTCCAGTCCGACAATGAAGTGTTTGTTGCCAGGATGGCTGAATTCCTAAAGGGAACTTAGTTCCAAAGGAATCAGTGGGATTAAAAGTAGAACTCAAATTGTCCAAGACAAATAAGAAAACATAGAACCTAAAGAGGTACGATAGGATCAAGGAGAATCACAAGTTTTGGAATATTCGATTCCTTATGTAAACACAAAACGTATAGTTTTTAGTAGAATTCCATAAGTTTGAAAGATTATGATATATTATAACTCAAGAAGGTGGTAAGTTGATAATAGTGATGAGTCAACTACCTACCTAGAAACTATTGAGGAACCATATTCTGAAAAATGGCTTAAGTCCATGAGATCTATGATAGACACCATGTAAACTAAAAAGGTATGACCTTAGTGGATCCACCTAAAGGGGTAAAACCTATAGAGTTCATTTGGGTCATTGTAAGAAGACCAACATGGAAAGGTAGATTGGTTGCAAAGAGTTTCAAACTAGTTCAAATTGTTGAACGTGATGAAGTCTTTCACCAGTTACCATGATTAAATCCATCTGGATCATGCTTGTTGTTGCAGGTTATTATGACTATGAGATTTGGCATATGGATGTTAAAACCATATTCCTTAATAGGAATAATTAAAAGGATGTGTACATGACACAACCTAATGGTTTTATAAATCCAATAATGCAAATAAAATCTATAAGGTACAACTGTCAATCAAAGGATTGAAGCAAGCATCTCAGAGTTGGAATATTGATTTGACAAGACATTCAAAGGGTTTGACTTGAGTCCAAATGAAGATGTAACATGTCATTACAAAATATTTAATGGGAGCATATTTATATTACACATAATAATGGGGAATAATGTCCTTATCCTGAAAATGATAAAACCTGGAAAGGAAAGTACCTTCTATATGAAGGGTTTAGGCAAAGCATCCTATGTGATAGGGATTGAGGTCTATAGAGATTGATCTGGAAAGTTTCTTGACCTAAGTAAGAGAACATACACTAACAAAATGTTAAAGGGTTCAACAAGAAAGACTCAGTGAGAGAAAATGTGTCCATGTTCCATGGAGTTAGTCATTTGAGAGCCTAGTGTCCCAATTCTTATGATGAATAGGGACAGATGGATAGATTCCATTGGATCTATCTTGAGTGCAATGCTATCTACTTATCTTGTTATCTCGTATATTGGACATGACAAGAACATATCTAGTAATCTCATGTATTGGACATGATGAGAGGATATCCAGCCTTCTCATATGTATTGACATGATGAGAGGATGTATATATGCCTAACTAGCATTCTCATTTGTATTGGACATCATGAGAGGGTATATGCCAAATACCAGTGAGAGTCACTGGACTACCATAAACAACATCCTTAGATACTTGTGAAGCACTACAAGGATTTTTTCCTTGAGTAAGGTGATAAGGAAGAGTTGGGTGTAAATAGTTACACCCAAGCAAGCTTCCAAACTAACAAAATGATCACAATAGTGTTTGACATTTAATGAGAACTGTAAGCTAGAAAGAGTTTTGAGCTAATGAAATTTGTTCAAATCTACAAATGAAGCTGAGTATATCTATGTTATGAGAACAATAGAGGATATGGTATGGATCAAGAAGTTCATATGGGTGAACTTGTGTGAGGTTCCAAACCATTGATGACACAAGAGAAATACTGATGACAACAATGGATCTATGAGTTAGGTTTGGAATCTCTAATAGCATACTACATAACTTCCATCTTATATGACTAGTCATACAATAAAGAGATGTGAAAATTGCAAAATATCGACTTAAGGGAAACATTGCTAAACCCTCTATAAAAGCACTTGCGCAGCAGAAGCATGAACGTCATGCTAGGTCACTCAGGATGAGATCTATGGGTATTTGTCTATGAGTGCAAGTGGGAGTTTGTTGGTATATATGCCCAAGGAGCCCATCATTTGATGATTGGGATATGTCATTGGAGACCTGATTTGATAATAATAAAGGCAAGCTTCCAATTTATTTTGTATATTCAGTTATGAGATAATGAATTACATAATAAATGTCTGATAATGATATTACTCAATGAAGTATGTCTTTAAGTACGTGACTTTGAAGAATGAGATAATATGGATGTTAAGACTATACACATTCTCATTATGTCCATGATTATTTGTTATTGTGGAAGGTAGATAGACAACAATAACACATAAGATCAGAGTGTGAGTTAGTTGATGGCTAAATCTCATTAGTCATGATATGGCAATATCAAACCAAGCACAGATACATGTTAGAGAATGGTGTATTAGATAGACCCACTGTGACACTAACACATGGAATCCATCATCATGGTGGTGGTTGTGGTTCAATCATTGCACTCATCACATGTCGTTGGGTACAGTTTGGCATCATCAAACGCTATCCTGAAACATGAGTTGTTATAACGATGATGATTGGGTGACTTTGACACATGGGGATTGACTGTGAGTGATAGATATGAGATTTTTCCCTCCTATATGGAGTATGATATCCTAGGCCTCTTGATTAGCAAGATTGAGAAAAGTATGTCCATACGCATGTGAGTCAATATATTGAGCTCACATATATCTCATGCAGTCCGCTCTGGTTCAAGAAACAAGATTGATAATAATGAGGATGACTGATCCATGCCTCTAGTTCAATCCGGATATCAATGACAAAGGAACTATACAAACACTATAACACCATACACAAATTGTAGGTTGAATTTGCTTCCCAACTTTCCATTCACTTGGGTAGTAATGATGTGCGATAGGCACCACTCTTTTCTTGTGATGTCATAAGCTAGTTATGGACATTCACTGCCAATGTGATATAAGACCAATAGGGTCACACACATAGGAACTCATCTAGAAGAGGAGTTTGACCTTGAATGATAATTGAATTGATTACTAAAGTGTTTAGGTATTTCACTCCACACAACAGATCAACTGACTGAACTACCAAACGATCGGTTCAAGTGTTGAGACTGTTGTTTGGAGTGTCAGGCTGATTGTATTGTAAATTGGTTGGAATTATGCCTGACCTGGGCTGCGAGACGCCCATCTTGCTAGTGTGAAATGGTTGTTTGGATTGGTGTGAGACACCCATCTCACTTACACCAAACAGCCATTTCGTTTGGTGTGAGACGCCCGTCTCAGTTGCACCAAATGCCCATTTTGGGGGTACGTCAAGTTGAGTACTAATTGGAATTGAATTTCCAACATATGTGCAGAACTAGAAGGTGTGAAACGGCCATTTCGCTTAACAAAATGACTGTCTCACAGGGCGACATGACAGTTTCATCGCACGTAGGTTGTGAAACTTCCAAAAAAAGTTGCAAAAATTCAAGATCTACTTGTACTTTCCACTCCCGCTTTAGTACTGCATTGTACGGGGACTGGGAACCTTGACCCTAACCCCTCCTATAAATAAAGGAGTACTAGGGACTTCCCAATGCACAAGTATTACACAGACAATTGAGAATCAATTACTCTGACAATTGTTGTCCCCTTTGGTTGTGGTAACCACGAGAGCCCAAGCAAGTCCTACCTGACTAGGGAGGGATAGCCATGGGAGAGAAACAATTGATGATCATTGTTGTAGGAGAGCATGTTGGTGACTAGTACACCAACGAGAGGGACATCTCCTTTCTATCTGTTCCTATAGGATGACAGAAGTTCTATTTGGTCTGTGTGGTCTACTCTAGAGGCAGAAGTCTGTGGGCTGCTGCTAGGAGGTCAACGTCAACTTATAGTCCATGGTGAGATATGAGGAGCCACGACGATAGTTTTCTGAGTTTGATGCCCGTAGAGGAGCAATCAGATGATTCTGAGTGCGACTAGGAGCTACACAACCACTGTCCAAGACAGAGTGTGTATCTACATCAATGAGGATTTACGTTGGACTTGCTCCAGGATCAGGTATATCTTTGTAAAATCATCCTTCCCATTGTATAGTTATTGACGTGATCCACTGGTCAGTAAAATTTTTGTTTATGTTGCCTACCTAATGTCGTATTTCCCCACAGCTCAGACATAGGTATGTTTTCTTGGCTCATAGAAGAGACCGTGTCTTTTTGTCTATTGTCTAAAGATAAATTACACTTCAAATAGCGTAGATGAGCAGTATCCAGAAGATCATGATTGTGATCATCAACAAATGCACTAATAACCCATGTGGAGGAGGACTTGTCCAATATCAATCTCAGCATGGCTTTGCACCCACACCTTTATACTAAATGCCTATGTTTCTTGGACAATTTCTCAATTAGATCAGCAACATCTTCCCAAATAGGACTCAAAAGACCATTAGATCTCTTAGAATGCTAATTTTCACCTTGTCTATCACAAACCAAATCTTTTTTTAGCAAAACATTAGTACAACCTTGATAACAATTATCATCTCTCTTGACATTAAAACCAATCAAACTACCATATCTATAATAAAAAGCTACACCATCATCTAAACTTTCAAAACCCAGTCCAATTGCTGGTATTCAGATATCACAAACAGAGTGTACGTCTGATGGAATCCACTGATACCTGACAAATGAGGTTTGTGTGATTGAGGCATGATAGCGGTGTGATCGAAGTGGTAAACAAAATTGCTCAACATCGATTGCTATATAGAAGAGAGCAATTATTCTATGTTAACTTGAAAGTGTTGCCTAGGTAATGTAATACTTTCAATGAAAACATATTTTTAGTGAAATGTAATGCTTTCAGTGAAAAAATGCACTTTTAGTGAAAACACATTTTCAGTGCTAAAGAGTAGGAGAGGAGTTCTTGAAAATGTAATGCTTTCGGTGAAATGGATTTTCAAAACCTGGTCCCAAAACAGTGGATGGGTCAACTAGGTTTGTTATACAAATTAGAGAGTTCAAACATTTGGATCCATAAACGGGTAGGAAGAGATTGCGTACCTTGTTCTCCTAGTGTCGCTGCTACTCAACCCTGATTCTAGACCCCAAACGTGATCTCAGCCTGGGATGTCGTCACCAGGTCTCAGGTTGTGGATATGCCACCAACCCACCCCTTACGTGGTAGAGAGAAAGAGGGAGCACCCAGAGGAGAGGAGCAACGGAGGAGGAGCATTGAAAACTAAGAGACAAGTAGCATCGGACGAAGAGCATGACAAAGGAGCTTCACGCTAGGGTGCATCAGGCGGCAGAGTGGTGCAACGTGAGGAAAAGATGTCAGTGGCACAAAGTAATTAGCTCAAAATATGTAAGTCGCGGGAGGCACATGTAGCTAAATTAAATCTACGTATGCAGACAGCAAATACATACCCATATATATATATATATACACACGTATATACATACATATATATATATATATATATATATATATATATATATTTTTTTTTTCTGATCATATTGGACATATTGTTTGGTGCTAGCTTGCGAAGGTGGAAATCCAGCCACTCAATTGTTTAATCGTGAACTGCCTACTACATTCACCAACTCTGAAAAGACGTTTCCTATACCAGTAATAAATGAATCCACTTTGTTATATATATATATATATATATATATATATATATATATATATATATATATATATATATATATATATATATATATATATATATATATATATATATATGGGCCTATATTTATTGTCAGCGCGGGTAGCTACCCGCCCACCCTTCCAACCACTTTTTTTCAAAAAAAAATTCACAATTGCTGAGGAGTACTTTGTCTAGCTCTCCATAAAATTTCATCCAAAAATAATATCATTTGCCCCTCCAAAATAAAAAAATCCGTCCTTATATATATCTGATGTATATTTTGTACAGAGTTGCTCTTTTAGTCGTGTAGTTACTTTTTTATCAACATAGTTACTTTTTTGACAGTATAGTTACTTTTTTGGCCAGCAGAGTTACTTTTTTTGCTTTCGGGTAGCGAACGCCAGGCTACCCGCGTGGGCAATGAATAAACGGCCTATATATTTATATATATGTATGTATATATATGTATATATATATATATATATGTATGTATATATATGTATATATACATATATGTATATATATGTATGTATATATATATATGTATGTATATATATGTATATATATATACATATATATATACATATATATATATATATATATATATATATATATGGCCCATATTTATTGCCCACGCGGGTAGCTACCCACCCACCCTTCCGACCACTTTTTTCAAAAAAAAATTGTAATTGCCGAGGACCATTTTGTCTAGCTCCCCAAAAAATTTCATCCAAAAATAATATCATTTGCCCCCCCCCAAATCAAAAAACCTGTCCTTATATAGATCTGTTGTATATTTTGTACAGAGTTACTATATATATATAATCTTATATATATATATATATATATATATATATATATATATATAAGATTATCTTTAATACCCGCACATCCTTTCCATCAATTTTTTCTAATTTTTTTTTTTACAATTGTAGAGGAGCATTTTATCTAGCTCTCCAAAAAATTTGATCCAAAAATAATATCATTTGCCCCACCAAAATAAAAGAACCTGTCCATATATTTACTGACTGTATATTTTTTGCGTAGTTACTTTTTTAGTCACATAGTTATTTTTTATATCAATATAGGTACTCTTTTAATCAGAAGAATTACTGTTGTGTACCATATAGTTACTCTTTTGGATGTGCGAGTAGCCAGCGGGTAGCGAAAATCTAGCTACCCGCGCGGGTGAATGAATAATATATATATATATATATATATATATATATATATATATATATATATATATATATATATATATATATATATATATATATATATATATATATTGCTGATCATATGGGACACATTGTTTGGTGCTAGCTTGCGAAGGTGGAAATCCAGCCACTCAATTGTTTAAACGTGAACTGCCTGCTACGTTCACCAAATCTGAAAAGACGTTTCCTATACCAGTAATAAATGAATCCACTTCGTTCCTCTCGTCTGACCTGGCAATCCCAATTGTAATCGAAATCAAATCATTCTCCCTCTCAGTCTCGTCCCTTTACACAGTCTCTCCACCAATCAGGACCCAACTCTTTGTCCAGTCCACTATGCTTGTCCCATCTACGCTTTCGATTCACCTTGCTAGTATGATTCGGATTTTTTTTTTCCATTGCTCCAGCCACGCTCATATTGATTTTTCCATTTAGGCCATTCCTTTGTTAATCCACTTGATGGAAGAAGCAACCCAGCCACGAGATCATAGTAGCTGATACTAGGGACGAGCATGAGTCATCCTATATTAAGTTTTCTTAAACTCAAATTTAAAGCCAATTTCAGTTTGAGATTAAACCAGATGCTATCTTATATGTTAACATGGTGTTTCATTCGGATAAATCTATTAATTGTAAGTGTCAGGATCGTCCTTTTATGAGGTCATTTTGATAAATCTCCAAAAAATACCCAACAAATGAGAGATTTTAAAATTTTGAGTAACTATTTTTTCTTTTTCAAATGAAAAATGCTTCTTAAATATTCGAGTACAATAGAAACAAATACCATTTTAGGTACAGGTGGAAGCCTTAGCAGTAGGTATAGGAACAAATCATACTATTTTGAAGTTAAAGCTCACAGATCATACCACTAATGATTCAATCCATCATAAAATCCACATAACTCCATGAAGAACCTGTGACGTCCCTGAATTTTTTAAAACTTAATCTAATGTGCGACGTCCAAATTGAAACCTCACTTCAGCTAGAATCCCGATTTAAACACCCTACACTAGGATAAAAAAGAGAAAATCAAGGGAGTCAGGAGGAAACAATATGTAGCACATGCACACGAACAATAATAAAACCATACACACATGTTCACCATTCAACACATAATTACAACATGAATTGTTACATCATTTGATATTACATATTGAACAACAAACTTATACATATACATGTACTACCACTAAACTACAGGATCTTAAGACAACAGGTCCACCTGTACATTAGCTCGCCACACAACTCTCAACTATCTCGGTTCTTCAAGAGCATAACTACAACCTAAACAAAAGATTACATGTGGTACACATCAGCACAATATTCAAGAATATTGTACTGAGTACACCTATGTGTCTTTTATATACCTCTCATCATATCTTGGCAATAAGATAAAACTAATACTTGGCAGTAAGAGAAGAATATAAGAAAAGTGTATACTTACACAAAGATATTCATTAACAAAAGCGAACACATATTTTAAGCTTATTTTTCATTATATATCAAGTCCTTTATGATCACTACCAAAGACTTAGATCATATGTACAAGGTGACCACTACCAAAGAGTTAGGTCAGACCACTACCAAATACTTGGGTCATATGTACAATGTGACCACTACCAAAGAGTTAGGTCACTTCCAAGCACACTACCAAAGAGTTAGCTCTTTCATATAATGGAACAAATATATTATGTTTGATGTGTTCATAGCAGTATGTATGGAAAATCAAGCAACGTATCATACAAGAACAATCATTTCAACCAATACCATATGCCAAGTATTTACTACCATATAAGACAAGCATATTGTATGATAATCCAAGTAAGAGGTAATGGCATAACATCCTAATCACGTATTCCTCATGTCATCTATAACTTTGTTAAACTTGATCAAGACAAGATCATATACTATCATCAGGTTCTCATCATATCAACCCTAGTTAGGTCCATTTTAGGGTTTCCCTTAGTTCATTGGGATATTCTCATTATTACTTGTGTTCTTGTCTTGGGATTATCATACTGATGTCATTTTCCAGATTATAGCTCATTATCTGAACATTAGGATCCATATATTTTTTATGCACATATTAATCCTAGATTATATACATTATTCAAATTAGGGTTACAACCCATGTATTAAAGGTCATCTTCATATAACATGGATTTTGTGAATCATCATGATCTCATAATTAAAACTGAGGTTCCATATATTGATACGAGCTTACTCTGTAAATTCCAGGATTTCGTGAGTATATTTGTAATTATTACACATTAATTAGGGTTATTAGCCCTAATTATCCATATAAAGCAAAATACATGATTTTGTATCATAACATGACCATATCTGATGTCATATGGATTATAAAACACAATTAAGAGTTATTGATTCATTCTCATAATTTTAGGTCTTCATTTGATATTTATTATCCATAGAACAAGCATTTCAAAACTTACATCTTATTACTGAGATTAGTGCACCAATATTATAGTTATATTATGTTCTACTCATTTTTCTGAGAATTTCGGTATAATACTTGTATTTTTCTGATGCTCGAGCTAATTACTAGAAATTATGCAAGATCTAGGAATTACTGGAAATAATTACCTTGAATGGCCAATAGGCGGGCGCCACGTGGCTCGTGGCTTGTCTTGTGCAAGCATCCCACTCATTTCCAGGACCCGCCTGGTTTGGTCTGAGTTCAGGGTTCTAGAACCAGTTTAGTCTGGGAAAAGGTTGATTCGGTGTTCTCTTTGCCCTTCCTCACTGATCGCTTGCTGAGTCCCCAACGCGAGTCCTCTTTCCCATTCGTGAGCACCGCCATGCACGCCTCCTCCCTGGTCAGAAATTACAACCAAGATCTCATCTAGGTTGTCTTGCTGCCATGGTGGATAAGGAAAGGGGGAAGAGGTCTCTGATTTTAACTTGAACTTAGAGCACTTGGAGTTTCTAGCCATTTGTTCGGGATCACCACATGAAGGAACACATCTACCATGGACATTGCTACCAAGAAGCAGAGCTCCGATGAGTGATCGCTCTAGATCCAGTACCGAAATCGACACATACAATAGGATAGGCACCGCCTCGACTCTCCTATGGCTGCTTCAGTCTCCAAGTGGGCCTCCAGAACCACTTGTTGGTGAGCACGCCGCCGTCAGTGCTTCTGTAGCGCTGGACCAGAAGAGGCATAGTGCCTCCACACCACCAAAACTCTGCCTAAAGACTCCATCAACACTAAAATGTCTCCGTCAACTCTACTGAGGCTCTGAAACTCAAAGGGAAACCCGTTGAATCCTTCTTCGAACTCCATCTCTTCTCCGACAGGACATGTCTGTGCTTGCTACCCTAACCACGACCATACTTGGAATTGAGAAGGTTTCTGTATTGCTATGTATCTGGTGGGTGTTCTTTCAGCTACATATTCTTCTACACAGGCTCCTATCCCTATTCCTCTCTTCCTCGCTCCTATTGTAACTTTAGGTGGAGAAGTTGCTAAGACAAGGAAGTTGACCTCTCCCATCTCAAGTTTTTCTGTCATGAATGAGGCATCTGTATCATCCCCTCATCAAAGAGCACACATCCGGTCAAGCAAAACCGCTCCTCATCCCACAACCTCGTTCATCATGGCATCGTGGTTAGTACCCTTCTTCAAGGTTGGTCGTAACTACTACTACGAAGATAGCGTTCATTGCAGTTTGATCATATCCGATGCTTGAGATTAGGGATCTCACTAGGCCAATTCATGGCTCGTAGGCCACTGGGCCGCATAACAAAGGGTTATATAGCTTAAGGCTAAGAACAAGTGAAACCTTAGCGTATGATATGAAAATATACTCATTAATTCATCATATTTATACTTTGATATCTTTCTCTAGGTACCTCTGGGTTTCATGAAATTTTAACCATAGAATCATCAATACTGAATATACATTTCGTTCAATTTTGATACCAAGACGCAACTATTTGACTCATCAATTAAATACCTCAAAAGGGCGTAATCTTAGGGATTTAATCATAATATCAACATTCACCGCCATCCAAACTTTATCAAAGCACTTATAGCTCTTAAGATAACTCAACATTCATGAATTCACTTATGTCATTGTACATTAAAGGATTCCAAAGGAGCACTCCATCACATCCTACACACCTTAAAAGAAATTTTCTCCTTGAAATTAAGCTCAAATTCCACTTTATCACATCATATACATCTTAAAAGAAATTTTGACCTCAATATTAAGCCATAAATCCAGTCTTTCACATCATATACATCTTAAAAGAACTTTCATCCTCTAAAGTAAACCATACTCGTACTTCAAGGAAAAACTAACTTGTCTTCATCCACATATAAGGAACTATTCTAGGTGCAACATATCTACAAAGTTTACCTAGAACCATGTATCCAAAACAATATTAGGAGGTTTCAAAAATATCATGGGTAAAACCTCACTCCATAGAAGGCCCAAACAATAGTTTACCAACTCTGGTTATGTCATGACATATCTCATATATTAGGGTTGCTTCTCTATCTTTACCCATGCATTAGGGTTCCCACATCATATTACCATGTTTTAAACGAGTTAACTAAAATTAGCCCATTATATCAAGGTGTCATCACCATTTTATTGAGCTAATTGTTAGAACATGTTTGACATTAACATATGCCTTTTAAGAGGGAGTTAATTATAACTAACCCACTTTGTCCATCTAGATCATATCGAGGTATCATAATCATTATGTTGTTCTAGCTGTCAAACTATATTTTCCATCTTCATTAAGCACTAAGATTAACACTTCGTGTAATGTGTTTCATTCATAAGATCTTATTTCATTACTCATAATAAATTGCAACAATTACTAGTGATTTCATCACACAATTAACCAACCATATCATATTATCATCATTATTTATGTATGTGGTTAACCATTTATACATTGATATCTATTAAGCCATTTTTTTTTAGATTTCCTTCATGTCATGTTCATGTGTCAAATCTCAAGATTAGATCCGGAACATATATATTATATCATGGTTGTGCTACACAAACTTATATGAGTGGCTTGTCAAACATATATCAAAACTTCATCTAGTACAATTGATGTTCTCCTAACCCATATCATGAGGGTAGTGCCATGCTCAGTCTCTCTGAGCTAAATCAACTCAATGAGTATCTCATACACACATACTTTATCTTTCCTCTCTTAATCTAGGGTTCTCGGATCACCTCATTGGCACTAGTAATAGCTTCACAAGCTCTAGCCACCTAAGCACAAACCAAAACATGACATGATATTCTCTTCATAGGTTTTATACCTATGAAACATGCTTACCCAAAACTCTCTTATCAACACATCCACTAGATTCCTACAGGGAACCACCACCCCAAACATGAGGCTTCACAAAACTAACGCAGTTCTACCTACTCCAGGGTCTTGGGACTCTCTCTCCCTCACCCAGATGGTAGGTTCTCATATTCGTATCTACATAAATGCATATAACCAGCTTCTCTCTGACTCTAGGGTTTGGTCCTCTCAAGGACATCTAGGGTTCAAAAGGACTATAGGAATCATGCATTAGGAAACTCAACTCATTCACCCAGGAGTATTCTAGTTTAGGACACATCATATCACATATTTCTCATATTTCTCATATCATGGAGTCTAGGTTCTCTGACCTTCTCCCTATGGGTCTCTCTCTCTCTTGAGCTAGCCCCAAAACTAGTCATAACACTAGAGGTCCTCCTTTGTAAAAGAGTTTGAGGCTCATGCTGAGTCACAACTTGTCTTAACTTAACATATCTTATCTCATAAAAACCTATTTACTTGCATCATCAAAACTTATCTCAAAACCTCAAAACTGAACTTAAGTCCTCGAAGACAAACATAGATCATCATAACCATCTTATGTCATCTATGTAAGACTTACATTGTAACACCCCTAACCTAGGTTATGTGTTAACCCTATATGTTTCATTTAATGAGGTTGATTATATGCTTACTCTTATCTTATGAAAAGTAATTAAGGCTCAAGAAGAACTTATATTTCAATTTTAGTCCTATTTGAATAATGTTGAAAACAATGTGTTGTTTATTATGAACTAAAGTGCAATTTACCCAAGTTGAGGGGTTTATTTGCAAATGTTACATGATAAAATGTTCCTCATGTGTTGAAGCATCATAAGAATAAAGATGATACAGAGGTATGGCTTGTGATAGAATGAATACCAAGAAAGAGCTGATAAAGCAATGTTTGTGCATTAAAACCTAGTTTTGGTGTAATGTGCAATTTACCCAAAACCTAGGGTTCTACATGCAAATTACCACTTCCATAGAGTCCCTAATATATCTTGGCATCATGTAGAGCAAACAAAATGAGAGGGGCATCTCATTTGTATCACTTTGAAGGAGAGAGAATCTTGATATTAAAATAATCAAGATTAAGCATAGTTGAAACCCTAATTCAATTTAATGCAAAAATAAATATATTAAATGAATAATCAACAAAAATACACATATGCTCCTTTATCCTTGAGTTGAAAGGGGAATTTCGAATCCACTTTCAATCTTTGCTTGAAAAACGACCAAGGGAACTCAGGATCAAGAGGAGAACGAGCCCCAACCTGTTGGTAAGCTTCTTGACCCTCTTTCACCTTGATTTCATGGTGAAAAGGATAAATCAATGCTTGATTTCTTCTTTCCTTCACACAATCTTCAACTCCAGCCAACCTTTTCACTCAGAGGCTTGAGGATAAGCCTTGGAATAGTTTAAGGAGATTTATCCACCATTGTTGACGTGAAGTTTGAAGCTTTTAAGTTCAATTGAAGGCGGGTTATATAACTTGAACCCTTGAACTTTTTTATTGATTCCATATCTCTATCAATTGTTGATTCCTTCTTTATTTCCAAAATTTTATTTGAATGATTGATGAAATCACCATGGAAATTACAACAAGTTTCATGGGTTTGTAGCTTGAAGATGATGATGTCATCACAAGAACACACCTCAATTAATATCCTATGCAAACGGTTTCAAAATTTGAGACCAGTCAGTTTCAATGGAATTGGTCAAACGGTTTCAACAAACTGTTTGAAAAAAACAGTTTCCAACCGTTTCGAGTGGTTGACCGTTTGCAGTGATTGACCATTTTAGGAAATATGCTGATGTAATTGGATATTTATCCAATAGTTTCAATTGGTTTTATCTTAATGGTTTCAATTGTGAATGATCCCTCAAATGCAAACTCTAATCGGGTTGAGTGTTGAATCCTTAAGTGATTGAATCAATTTTTGGGTTGACTAACCCAAACGGTCTCAAGACCGTTTGGAGGTCATCCAAACGACCTCAAGACCGTTTGAGGTCAGGTCATGTTATGGTTTGATGATAATTCATTGATTTCAATTGAAATAGTTCCACAATGTCAACCATTGATGGTTCCTCGATTTCAAAACTCTAATTGATGGTTTCTTGATAATAAAACCTAGTTCAATTGGGTTCAAAACCCTAATTGAAGGTCCAATTGAAAGGTGATTCAATAATTCAATTGGAGAATGAATCAATGATTCAAGAGATAGACGGTTCAATGATTGAAAGCCTGAATTGATTAAGTGATGGGATTCCTTTTTGGTCCATTCGGTTTTAAGAGAGTTTGGACCAAATGGTCTTAAGACCGTTTGAGACCAAACGGTCTCAAACCATTTGGAGAACCAAGTTCATTTGGTTTCAAAATGTTTTGCCTAAACGGTTTTATATGTCCAATCGATTTCAACTTGATTTGGTTAAACAATTTCAAACCGAATGGATGGCCAATGTAATCAAGACCGTTTGGAGGTCTAAACGGTCTTATACCATTTGGAGGTTATTTTAGTAAGACTGTTTGGTGCCTAGTTGGTCAAGATCATTTGGGGTCTATGTGACCAAGACTAATTGGGATTTAACTAATCAAAACTGTTTGGATATCTAAGGTGATTGAAGGTCAATCAACTACTTGATTATTCAAGATGAAAATCAATGATGATTACAATGGTAGCACCTTTATGGTACTAAAGTTATTGGTACTCTTAGTGGGGTTAACCTTTGATGCATATTAATGCAATAACCCAATACATTGTGATAATCCTAATCACATGTATTTGAATAAAGAATAGACTCAATTTGGTTAAGATCGGAGTAGAAAACATCCTAGAGAGTATGAGAAAGTGAAATTCATACATGTATAATAATCATGTACTAATTGAGTTGATTGATGAACTTAAACCCTAATTCAGGGCAATTCTGATTGAAACCCTAATTCAGGGTAATGATGTGTAAATCCCTAATATAGGGTAATGCTATGTGAAACCCTAATATAGGGTAATGTTATGAGAAACCCTATTTGAGGGTAATTCCATGAGAAACCCTAATTGAGGGTGATGCCATGAGAAACCCTAATTGGGATGAATAGTAAACCCTAATTATGGGCAATGTGACGTGAAACTCTATTTAATGGAGATGATATGTGCAATCCTAACTCTAATGAAGGAAGATGCTATGTGCAATCCTAACTCTAATGAAGGAAGATGCTATGTGCAATCCTAACCCTAATGAAGGAAGATGCTAAGTGCAATCCTAACTCTATTTAAGGGAGATGCTATGTGAAATCCTAACCCTAATAGAAGGTGATCCTATGTGAAGTCCTAACACAAAGGGATCCTATGTGAAGCTCAAATACAGAGTGATTAGTTATGAATGTAATAAGAAAACCCTTGTATTGCATGGCACTGATATATAATGGATATAATTGTTACCATGAATACTAATCATGCATGTTTGTTGAGAGGATGAGCATAGTCAGGTATGGGCTATGATGTTTTGAATATTGAAAATGTTTTGTAGGCCTTATTAGCCTTCATATGTTTTGTTACTTAGGATAGGTAACCAGAAATAAATGAGCTCTGTGTGCCCTATGAAATTTTAATTATTGAAATTGTTTATGGGCTTCATAAGCCATAATATACCTTGTTGCCTATTATGGGGTATAAAGAGGTGATATGAAATTTTTGAACTATGTGGAATGCTTGTGTAGCAAGAATAATGATTACTCAGATGATCTAAAGGTATTTAGTTACCTGATAAGTGGTAACAAGTATTCTATGATGAATTGAGGGTATGAATACCCATATTCTATAATCAAGATGATGGACTTTTTAAGAAATAAAAATGTACCCGATGAGATGAGGGATTAAGATCCCAATACTTCATTATAACAATATGGCTACAGGTCATGACTCCACAATACAATACCAGGTATTGGCTTAGTGCCTTAAGCCTGAACAGAGTATATGCTACGACTATAACTCTATAATAAAGATGTCTATATATCCTGACAAACTAATTATAGTTTGACACATGATGTCTCTGCCATATAATCTCGTACTGATCGAGAAGGTTGATGTTACTCTGCTTAGCATATTCCTAGAAGGATAAATGTTATACATGAACTTTGATTCTTCAGTGAATAAGTATCATGCTACTTTATCAGGATATAGTTTAAATGCTTTGAATAAGAATACTGCTCTAATTTATTTAGACATTGATCTATCTACTGTTGAATATATAATTCCTATGCACATTTTTATTTAATTAAACTGCAATAATAATGTTTTTGGCGGAGAGTTATATCTCTCGCTGGGGCAATTTACAATTGTCTCACCCCCATGGGATCCACATTTTTAGGTGGATGTGGACGAGGAGGCAGAAACCCTTGAGTAGGTGAAGGACAACAGCAGTATCAAGAATAGCAGTGAATTTTCAGATGGAGACACTAGCTATCAAGTTTTGTATATGTGTGAATAAAGTCCTATGCGTCGTCTCTGTACTCTCAGGTCCTCAGAGTCTATAGTTGGTTTAATGAATCAATCTGAGATTTTGGCTTGATGCCTCAATGTTCTTATGTTGTCCGTATACAATTTAATAGAACAGTTGATGTTGTAATCCTTGTGATGAGATGATACACAATATGTGTTAGTGAAATAGAATGAAATCAGATTACTTTGTTTTGTCTTGAAAGAATTGTCCTTTGTGGATCTCTTTGAAAAAGGTTTTAATTTTTTAGTGATTTTTAGTATTTCGGTGCTGATGATTGCTTCCACATTTAATATTTGGTTAATTTCATTTTGTTTTGAATGATTTCTGACAATTTAGTGGTATCAGAGTGCTAGGTTCATTGAATCTACAGAGACATAGGACTAAGATGTTAAGTCTGTTCTAGTGTCTTCTAGTTATCTGATAGTGACTTCTGCTCATATAGGATGAGAAGAAAAACTAGAAGATGTTAGGAACACACGAAGAACATGTTGCTGATAGCAGTGTTGCCGCACCAGGAGGAGGTGTAAAAGACCAGACTAGGGAAGGGCATGTACCTGAATAGCCCCAGATTGACCCAACTGTGATAGAAAACCCAACCCTCCATGCTCTATTTGGGAAATTCCTGACAACCATGACACACATGGCAGACAGGATGACACCACCTACACCTAGGGCACCAGTCCATAATGAGGGATATGGATACGGAAAGACTTTTGAGAGACTTCACCAGGTTGGAGCCATAGATTATGCTAGTACAGCTGATCCAACAGATGTTGATTTGTGGTTGATGGAGCTAGAGAAGGCTTTCAGGATCCTTGATATTCCTGAATCCGAGAAGGTAAGACATGTAGTGTACCTCCTAAAAGGGAGTGCTGGTCACTGGTGGATTATAGAAGAAGACAAGAGGCCAGGTGAAGAAGTTGGATGGGAGGTTTTCCAACAAGAATTCATCAGTAGATACTTCCCTAAAATGTATCTAGACAAGAAGATCTCTCAATTTTAGAGGATCAGACAAGGACATATGAACGTTAGCGAGTATGAAGCTAAGTTCATGGAGCTTTTATTATTTTGTCCGCATATGGCAGTTAATGATGAGGAAAGGATTTAGCATTTTGAGAAGGGGTTGAATGCTGAACTGACCACTCCTGTGTCTTCTTTAGAGAACACAGAGAGGTTTGCCACTTTTGTGGAGTCAGTAAGAAGGATAGAAAGGTCTGAAATCGAGAAATGACAGACCAGTGGTAAGAAGGTATACACTCAGTTTCAAGGACAAAGATCCAAAAGTTTTAAGAAGCTGAGATTTTCTGCATCGGCAGTACCATTGAGATTCAATACCCAGATGCAATGGACGTCAAGTAGGGGTAGGGACCATAGTATTGCTCCAAGTAGAGCCCCCATCATAGCATCAACATCGGTGACTCGATCTTACAGACCCTATTTTGTGACCAGGGTCTGTTACCAATGTAGACAACTGGGACATCTAGCAAAGGATTGTCTAGACGAGAATTCAATGGTGACTCTACCTCCAAGGTAGAGTCAGCAAGGCTCACAAAGGAGGCAGTTTTCTAGTAACAATAGAGGACATGGACAAGCATCCCAAGCTGGTTCATCAACACCTAACAATCAAGCACATGGTCAACAACAAGCAATTGCGAGTTTCTATGCAATGAATCAATCTGAAGCAATAGTCAACCCTCAGATTGCGACATGTCAGATGAAATAGATTCATTCTAATATTTCATTTCATGATTTTATATGTTAAAAATAAGGAAGTAGTTGTTTTTGAACTTCCTCAGACTAGTCCTATAAGGACACAAGGAAGATGAGAATATACATTTTACTCAGTATTCCTTAAAATTCTTTATAATCTCTCTTATCTGTGTGATAAAAGATGAGATATATAAGTGATTCTTGAAGAAAATCTAGGAATGAAAAATCTTGTGTGTATAGTGATATGAAAAGTATACTTGTATACCCTAGGCATGTATATGATTATTAGAGATAGGGCAAGTATGGAACTCTTAGATTGTTATCCTTCTGATTACTCTGATCAAGTAGTCATTCTAAAACAATCTAGTGAGTATAATGAGATAAAATAGGGATTTCTAAGTGAACTTTCCCAATTACATAGGGATTGCTGAGTGAACTTTCCCAATAACATAGGGATTGCTCGGTGAACTTTCCCAATTACATAGGGATTGCTGAGTGAACTTTCCCAATTAAATAGGGATTGCTGAGTGAAATTTCCCAGTAACATAGTGATTGCTAAGTGAACTTTCCCAATTACATAGGGATTTCTGAGTGAACTTTCCCAATTAAATAGGGATTGCTGAGTGAACTTTCCCAATAACATAGTGATTGCTAAGTGAACTTTCCCAATTATATAGGGATTGCTGAGTGAACTTCCCCAATTGAATAGGAATTACTGAGTGAACTTTCTCAATAACATAGTGATTGCTAAGTGAACTTTCCCAATTACATAGGGATTGCTGAGTGAACTTTCCCAATAACATAGGGATTGCTAAGTGAACTTTCCCAATTACATAGGGATTGTTGAGTGAAGTTTCCCAATTAAACAAGGATTGCTGAGTGAACTTTCCCAATTAAACAAGGATTGCTGAGTGAACTTTCCCAATAACATAGTGATTTCTAAGTGAACTTTCCCAACTAAATATGGATTGTTAAGTGAACTTTCCCAACTAAATAGGGATTGCTAAGTGAACTTTCCCAACTAAATAGGGATTGCTAAGTGAACTTTCCCAACTAAATAGGGGTTGCTAAGTGAACTTTCCCAACGAAATAGGAGTTGCTAAGTGAACTTTCCCAACTAAATAGGGGTTGTTAAGTGAACTTTCCCAACTAAATAGGGACTGCTAAGTGAACTTTCCCAACTAAATAGGGGTTTCTAAGTGAAACTTTCCCAACTACATAGGGATTGCTAAGTGAACCTTCCCAACTATGTAGGGATTGTTAAGTGAACTTTCCCAACTAAATAAGAGTTTCTAAGTGGGTTTCCTCAACTAAATACATGTGTCTTCATTGATAAATAACCCTGGGGAATGAAAGGATGATAAAAGGAATGTGTTCCTTTATATCCTTTCCTTCAGGAACATGGTAATCAAATGAGTCTTATGACACTTGATGTGCATAAATTAAAGTTGTTTATTTGATGGATACTTAGAAGAGTATCAGTTTGTCTTGGACCTTGGTTCCATAAAAAAGATATGTGTAACAAGAAATGTCCCAAGATGAAAGAAAGATGAAAATGTGATGTGTTTTTAGCACATGTGATGGATACCAAGGTAAGGAATTCTGGTATCAGATAATTCATGTTGACCACCTAGAATGGTTAACTGTGAAATCAGTTTAGCTATATTATATAGCATGAACATCACATGTTAGGGGTTTATGCTTTGCGTAAACATAACAACTAAAGGTATTTTATTATAATAAGAAAAATTTTACCTGACACAGAATTAACTCCACAGTCAACAATGAAAAAGACAATGGAGTATGTGTCCTATGTGAATGATTCTATGAGAATCTTGTGTGGAAAAACTTTATGTTGATAAATGCTTTATGGTGTCTCCATAACAATGAGATGTTATGTGGAGACTAGATAGTATGATGAATGAATAATATCTATCTCCCTTTATTTGGGATTTCGGAGATGAAATCATTGTTAGGGGTTTATAATTGTAACACCCCTGACTTGGGTTATGTGTTAACACTAGATGTTTGGTTTAATGAGGTTGATTATATGCTTGCTATTATCTTATGAAAAGTAATTAAGGCTCAAGAGGAACTTATATTTCAATTTTAGTCCTATTTGAATAATGTTGAAAATAATGTGTTGTTTGTTATGGACTAAAGTGAAATTTACCCAAGTTGAGGGGTTTATTTGCAAAATTTACATGATAAAATGTTCCTCATGTGTTTAAGAATCATACGAATGAAGATGATGTATAGATATGGCTTGTGATTGCCTGAATACCAAGAAAGAGCTGATAAAGCAATGTTTGTGCATTAAAACCTAGTTTTGGTGTAATGTGCAATTTACCCAAAACCTAGGGTTCAACATGCAAATTACCACTTCCAGAGAGTCCTTGATATTTCTTGGAATCATGTAGAGAAAAGAAAATGAGAGAGTCATCTCATTTGTATCACTTTGAAGGAGAGAGAATCTTGATATTAAAATAATCAAGATTTAAGCATAGTTGAAACCCTAATTCAATTTAATGCAAAAATAAATATATTAATTGGATTGCCCTTCAACCAAAACTATAATTGTTGAATTCAGATATGTGTGGACGTCCTTGTGCCTTGCAAAGGCAACGAAAATATTTTAAGGAGGTGAAAAACCCACTCACATTATTATAAGAAAAAGAAATATCCACTCACTTATGGATATTATTATTAAATGGGTTAAGGTGCTTAATTTTCATTTCTTTAAAACATGGATAATTGATAGGAATAAGAGTATATCCTCATATCTAAGGAAGGTAAGGGAGCAAGTGGCAAGGAAATGGAAGAGATAATTCCCATTTTCTCTCTCTTAAATGAATAATCAACAAAAATACATATATGCTCCTTTATCCTTGAGTTGAAAGGGGAATTTCGAATCCACTTTCACTCTTTGCATGAAAAATGACCAAGGGAACTCAGGGGCAAGAGGAAAACGAGCCCCAACCTGTTGGTAAGCTTCTTGACCCTCTTTCACCTTGATTTCATGGTGGAAATCACAAATCAATACTTGATTTCTTCTTTCCTTCACTCAATCTTCAACTCCAGCCAACCTTTTCACTCAAAGGCTTAAGGATAAGCCTTGGAATAGTTTAAGGAGCTTCATCCACCATTTTTTACATGAAGTTTGAAGCTTTTAAGTTCAATTGAAGGCGGGTTATATAACTTGAACCCATGAACTTTGTTATTGATTCCATATCTCTATCAATTGTTGATTCCTACTTTATTTCCAAAATTTTATTTGAATGATTGATGAAATCACCATGGAAATTACATCAAGTATCGTGGGTTTGTAGCTTGAATATGATGATGTCATCACAAGCACACACCTCAATAATATCCTATGCAAACAGTTTCAAAACTTGAGACCAATCGGTTTCAATGGAATTGGTCAAACGGTTTCAACAACCCGTTTGAAACGATCCAATGGTTTCAATTGGTTTGATCTTAATGGTTTCAATTGTGAATGATCCCTCAAATGCAAACTCTAATCGGGTTAAGTGTTGAATCCTTAAGTAATTGAATCAATTTTTGGGTTGACTAACCCAAACAGTGTTAAGACCGTTTGGAGGTCATCCAAACGACCTCAAGACTGTTTGAGGTCAGGTTATGTTATGGTTTGATGATAATTCATTGATTTCAATTGAAATAGTTTCACAATGTCAACCATTGATGGTTCCTCGATTTCAAAACCCTAATTGATGGTTTCTTGATTATAAAACCTATTTCAATTGGGTTCAAAACCCTAATTGAAGGTCCAATTGAAAGGTGATTCAATAATTCAATTGGAGAATGAATTAATGATTCAAGAGATAGACGATTCAATGATTGAAACCCTGAATTGATTAAGTGATGGGAGACCTTTTTGGTCCATTCAATTTTGAGAGATTTTAGACCAAATGGTCTTAAGACCGTTTGAGACCAAATGGTCTCAAACCGTTTGGAGACCCAAGTTCATTTGGTTTCAAAATGTTTTGCCTAAACGGTTTTATATGTCCAATCAGTTTCAACTTGATTCGGATAAACGATTTCAAACCAAATGGATGGCCAATGTAATCAAGACTATTTGGAGGTCTAAACGGTCTTAGACCATTTGGAGGTTATTTTAGTAAGACCGTTTCGAGCCTAATTGTTCAAGATCGTTTGGGGTCTAAGTGACCAAGAAAAATTGGGATTTAACTAATCAAAATTGTTTGGATGTCTAAGGTGATTGAAGGTCAATCAACTACTTGATTATTCATGATGAAAATCAATTATGATTACAATGGTAGCACCTTTATGGTACTAAAGTGATTGGTACCCTTAGTGGGGTTAACCTTTGATGCAAATTAATGCAATAACCCAATACAATGTGATAATCCTAATCACATGTATTTAAATAAAGAATAAAATCAAATTTGGTTAGGATCGGAGTAGAAAACATCCTAGAAAGGATGAGAAAGGGAAATTCATACATGTATAATAATCATGTAGCAATCAAGCTCAACACATTCAAAATGAATGGTATATATATATAATTAGGGTATGACTCTTGATAAAGAGATCATAAAACCCTAATTGAGTTTATTGATGAACTTAAACCCTAATTCAGGGCAATTCAGAGTGAAACCCTAATTCAGGGTAATGATGTGTAAATCCCTAATATAGGGTAATGCTATGTGAAACCCTAACACATGGTAATGTTATGAGAAACCCTATTTGAGTGTGATTCCATGATAAACCCTAATTGAGGGTGATGCCATGAGAAACCCTAATTGGGATGAATAGTAAACTCTAATAATGGGTAATGTGATGTGAAACTCTATTTAACGGAGATTCTATGTGCAATCCTAACTCTAATGAAGGAAGATTCTATGTGCAATCCTAACTCTAATGAAGGAAGATGCTATGTGTAATCCTAACCCTAATGAAGGAAGATGCTAAGTGCAATACTAACTCTAATTATGGGAGATGTTATGTGCAATCCTAACCCTAATACAAGGTGATGCTATGTGAAGTCCCAACACAAAGTGATCCTATGTGAAGCCCAAATAAACAGTGATTAGTTATGAATGTAATAAGAAAACCCTTATATTGCATGGTACTGATATATAATGGATATAATTGTTACCATGAATACTAATCATGTAGGTTTGTTGAGAGGATGAGCATAGCCAGGTATGGGCTATGATGTTTTGAATATTGAAAATGTTTTATAGGCCTTATAAGTCTTCATATGTTTTGTTACTTAGTGAGAGGTAACCTGAAATTAATGAGCTCTGTGTGCCCTATGATATTTTAATTATTGAAATTGTTTATGGTCTTCATAAGCCATAATATACCTTGTTTCCTATTATGGGGTAACAAGAGGTGATATGAAATTTGTGAACTATGTGGAATGCTTGTGTAGAAAGAATCGTGATTTATCAGATGACCTAAAGGTATTAAGTTACCTCATAAGTGGTAACAAGTATTCTATGATGAATTGAGGGTATGAATACCCATATTCTATAATCAAGATGATGGACTTTTTAAGAAATAAAAATGTACCTGATGAGACGAGGGATTAAGATCCAAATACTTCATTATAAGAATATGGATACATGCCATGACTCCACAATACAATACCAGGTATTGGCTTAGTGCCTTAAGCCTGGAGAGAGTATATGATACAGATATAACTCTATAACAAAGATGTCTATATATCTTGGCAAACTAATTATAGTTTGACACATGATGTCTCTTCCGTATAATCTCGTACTGATCGAGAAGGTTGATGTTACTCTTCTTAGCATATTCCTAGAAGGATAAATGATAAACATGAACTTTGATTCTTCAGTGAATAAGTATCATGCTACTTTATCAGAATATAGTTGAAATACTCTGAATAAGAATACTGCTCTAATTTATTTAGACATTGATATATCTGTTGTTGAATATATAATTCCTCTGCACAGTTTTATTCAATTAAACTGTAATAATAATGTTTTTGGCGGAGAGTTATATCTCTCGCTGGGGTAATTTACAATTGTATCACCCCCCTGGGATCCACATTTTTAGGTGGATGCGGACGAGGAGGTAGAAACCCTTCAGTAAGTGAAGGACAACAGTAATATCAGGAATAGCAGTGAATTCTCAGGTGGAGACACTAGCTATCAAGTTTTTTATATGTGTGAATAGAGTCCTATGCGTCGTCTCAGGTCCTCAGAGTCTGTAGTTGGTTTAATGAATCGATCTGAGATTTTGGCTTGATGCCTCAATGTTCTTATGTTGTCTGTATACAGTTTAATAGAACAGTTGATGTTGTAATCCTTTTGATAAGATCATACACAATATGTGTTAGTGAAACAGAATGAAATCAGATTACTTTGTTTCATCTTGAAAGAATTGTCCTTTGTGGATCTCTTTGAAAAAGGTTTTAATTTTTAATGATTTTCAGTAACCGCTGCTGATGATTGCTTCTGCATTTAATTATTGGTTAATATCATTTTGTTTTGAATGGTTTTTGACATACATCATATCATCAAAACTTATATCATCTATTCCATCTATCATATATATATATAAATATATCAAAAAGGCTCTTGACATCTAATCTAGAACTACTCTATCTTCTAGACTGATGTCATTCACTTTTACTTAGGTTGAATGACCACCTCCTACTCATACATGTGTGGGGGCACATTTTTGTAATACATATACATAATAAAATATTATATAGTTTTTCTCCGATAAAACAAGCGTTAGAGAAAACTATCGAGGTTCGATCCGTTTGGAATCAAAAATCAAATCTTGAAAATGAGTGTTCCACACATAGTAGAGAGTATAGTGTCATGAAAACTAGTGAAAAGGGTGAGAACAAAGTATAGACCGGTGTAGCTACCCTAGACAACAAGCACTATATGTCTAGGATTTCTCTTCCCGTGACGCACATCATTTCCCAATAGTGCAATGTCCCATACCGCTGCACTACAAGGAAAGAACAACATCTAAGGACTTAGTATTCAACAAGCACTAGTCTAGACCCAGTTCTCGAACATCTAGGTGCTAACCTAGAGTCTAGGTCATATCTAGTCTCTAAAAGATGACTAATCTAACCCTAAAGATTATTAAGTACAAATTTCTTTAGTTTTGAGTTGCATGATGAGAAAATGTTAGGTTTTTCTATTGTTCATGCTCTGATACCACCTGTGACGTCCCCAAATTTTCTAAAATTTAATCTTATGTGTGATGTCCAAATTGAAACCTCACCTCAGTGAGAATCCCAATTCAAACACCCACACTCTGATAAGAAAGAGAAAATCAAGGGAGTTAGGAGGAAACAATCTGTAGCACATGCACATGAACAATAATAAAACCATACACACATGTTCACCATTCAACACATAATTACAAAATGAATTGTTACATCATTTGATATTACATATTGAATAACAAACTAATACATATACATGTACTACCACTAAATTACATGATCTTAAGACAACAGGTCCACGTGTACATTAGCTCGCCACATAACTCTCAACTATCCCGGTTCTTCAAGAGCATAACCACAACCTAAACAAAAGATTACATGTGGTACACGTCAGCATAATATTCAAGAATATTGTACTGAGTACGCCTACGTGTCTTTTATATACCTCTCATCATATCTTGGCAATAATATAAAACTAATACTTGGCAGTAATAAAAGAATATAAGAAAAGTGTATACTTGCACAAAGATATTCATTAACAAAAGATAACACATATTTTAAGCTTATTTTCCATTATATATCAAGGCCTTTATGATCACTACCAAAGAGCTCGATCATCTGTACAAGGTGACCACTACCAAAGAGTTAGGTCAGACCTCTACCAAAGAGTTAGGTCATATGTACAATGTGACCACTACCAAAGAGTTAGGTCACTTCCAAGCACACTCCAATCAGTTAGTGCTTTCATATAATGGAGCAAATATATTATGTTTGATGTGTTCATAGCAGTATGTATGGAAAATCAAGCAACATATCATACAAGAACAATCATTTCAACCAATACCATATGCCAAGTATTTACTACCATATAAGAAAAGCATATTGTATGATAAGCCAAGTAAGAGGTAATGGCGTACCTTCCAAAGATACATCCTAATCACATATTCCTCATGTCATCTATAACTTTGTTAAACCTGATCAAGACAAGATCATATACTATCATCAGGTTCTCATCGTATCAACCCTAGTTAGGTCCATTTTAGGGTTTCACTTAGTTCATTGGGAGATTCTCATTATTACATGTGTTCTTGTCTTGGTATTATCTTACTGGTGTCATTTTCCAAATTATGTCTCATTATATGAACATTAGGTTCCATATCCTTTTTATGCAAATATTAACCCTAGATTATATACATTATTCAAATTAGGGTTACAACCCATGTATTAAAGGTCATCTTCATATAACATGCATTTTGTGCATCATCATGATCTCATAATTAAAATTGAGGTTCCATATACTAATATGATCTTACTTTGTAAATTCCAATATTTTGTGAGTATATTTGTAATTATTACACATTAATTAGGGTTTTTAGCCCTAATTAGCCATATAAAGCAAAATATATGATTTTGTATCATAACATGACCATATCTAATGTCATATGGATTATAAAACATAATTAAGAGTTATTTATTCATTCTCATAATTTTAGGTCTTCATTTGATATTTTTTATCCATAGAACAAGCATTTCAAAACTTACATCTTATTACTGAGATTAGTGCCCCAAAAGTCTGATATTATAGTTATATTGAGTTCTACTCATTTTTTTGAGAATTTTGGTATATTACTTGTATTTTTCTGATGCTCGAGCTAATTACTAGCAATTATGCAAGATCTAGGAATTACTGAAAATAATTACCTTGAATGGCCAATAGGCGGGTGCCATGTGGCTCGTGACTTGTCTTGTGCAAGCAGCCCACTCATTTCCTGGACTCGCTTGGTCTGGTCTGGGTTCAGGGTTCTAGACCTGATTTAGTCTAGGAAAAGGTTGGTTTGGTGTTCTCTTGCCCTTCCTCACTGCTCGCTTGTTGAGTCCCCAACGTGAGTCCTCTTTCCCGTTCATGAGTACTGTCGCGCACGCCTCCTCTGTTATGACCCCACCTTTCAATAACCCCCAATTAAGGAAGAACAAAAGGACAGAGCCGTTAACCAATAACTCGGATCAAAGGTTCGACAAATAATCATTAACAATTATTATATTCTACTAACTATACTGAAAAACGGTAATAAAATTTTTCCTTTATCATATCTTTGAAAAGTTTGGAAGATACTAAACTTCTAACCACAGTTGAACTACTCTAACTAGTTCCTCCTTGTTCTTTAATTCTTGAATTCACAATGTGTCGCTTTACTATTTGTACTTTTGGGATTTGTACCTAAATCGCCGACAAATAAAACAATGGTGAGCCAAAGCTGGTATATGGGGAAAACCAATAATGTGCAACTATGTTAACAATGTAATCAAGCAATTATTCATTTAACAATCAAGATTACATTTTAAGCCATACAACTCAATCCATACATATTCCCAACTCTGTGATGTTCCTGCAGTGAACTTTTATTATACCTCTATAAAGGTAGAGTCACATGGCACTACTCCAGGTAGCCCAATATCTAACTCATTGTGACTTGATGGTCCTACCACAAGGGTAGCCATGTACTAAGTCATCCATAGACCTGATGGACCTACCCCAATAGGTAGCCATGTACTAGGTCTTCCTCTGACCTGATGGACCTACCCAATAGGTAGCCATGTACTAGGTCAACTATCATGCCACGGAGGGAACCAGGATCTGAGCTTGTAGGCATATATCCTTTGTGATAGTCATAGCCACATTATAGTTTGCATGAACTAAATTCATCCAACAGTTTATTTAAAGCATCCGGTAAAACATTCGGGAATCATCGTGAAACTAGAACGGTTATTCATAAGTGTAACCACATAACTTTAATTGCAGTTTTCAAGACAGATTCAAGTATGTAGAGAAACCCAACTAATCAAGCAAAGTTTAACAGAAATCAAGAAATAAAAGCACCAATTCTTTTTATTAATAATTATCCAATTTCATTATACTATTTAGGATTTCAATTCCAACATTAGGGTTTCTTTTGGAAATTAGGGTTTTACTTCTTCTTTCATCATTATCATCCTTAATTTATCAAGACTACATAAAACCCCTAATTTCTCATTGAATTTCCTTTATTAATCATCTGATTACCTTATTCCACAAAGATATGATTTTTATCTCCTTTTATCCCAAATTAAGGTTTCCATGTATATTAACCTTCTCTTTAGATATTATAACTCTAAGTTAAGTACTTTTGCATTCAAACAGAGCATCAAACCACCTTTATCATTAACAGAGTCAAACTTAACAATTTGACCTATTGATTTACTGAATTACACTTTTAACATGCAATTAGGGTTTCTCATCAATTTTTAATATACTTTATTTAGCCAATTAAGGCACTTTTGCAAAACAGAGTGGAATTAGGTTCTGGAAATATTATTATCATATTCCTTGCATTTTTCTACACAACTTTCATATATAAAGTTTTGTCATTGGACACTCCTAGCTATTTTTTTATTATTTTTCGCAAGAAAACCCTTTTTTCTGATTATTGGTTAGAGGGGAAATTACTGAAAAAACTCTTGGTCGTTCAATCTGTGGACCGGTGGTCCGCCTTTTAGATCTGACGATCTCAGATACGCACACCTAGCGACGGGCGCTCCTGCCCTGGATCGTTGGATCGTGAGGGAGACCACCGTGGTCCCTGATCCAACGGAGCCTTGGTCGTCGTCTTCCTCAGCAACCTTTCGCGCGGTCAACTCGAAAGTTGACTCGGAGCTCCAGGCCTCCGTTGCTTGCTCCGACTGTCCAAGGAGTTTCGCCTCCCCCCGACGAAGTCGAAGACCGGGCCAATCTTGTCCAAGCTTCTCCCAACTAGGTCCCCCTACTCGTCGGATTCCAGCGAGGTCCTCGAAGATACAGAGGTCGAAGGTCGGGTTGAAGGGAGCAATTGACTGAGCGAAAATGCTCCTTGCACAAAACCGCAGAGGTCAGGCTAGCAAGTAATTGTGCTGGTCCTCTCTAACGATCCCCCCTATATATAGGGTCAAGAGCAGCTTGTGAGGGATTGGGAATTTCCCAGAACCTCCACAAATCCTAGTCGAACCAGGGAGTTTTTAGTTCGTTTTGATCTCCTGGATTCGATGAAGAACTCGGCCAACCTACCCACTCCTTGGTTCTCGAGGAAAATCCGAAGGAAAGTTCCTCTGACAGAGTCAGAGTCCCAATCCGTTAGGGATCAAGATGATTAGTGGCACCCGTTGGATTAAGATCCAACGGCCCACCATCCTCACGTTTAAACAAAATAGGAAACAATTTCCTAAATCATCAATTAAAGCCAATTTGAGGGAAAACTTGGAAAATTAATAACTCTCAAACGGTAATCTTTTCCCACTCAAATTTTGAGGGAAGCCCAATCATAGTTGTATCTTTCTTCCTACAAAATTTGGAGTCATTATCATAATTGCATGCTTCCTTTTCTTGGTCTGCAAGTTACCATCATTTTAAGCATATTTTCCATGTCTTCCTTATTTCTTTTCATCATTAATTCATGATTTTGAGTTCCTTGAACCCCAAGGAATCTATTATCTCGAAATCCTATTTTTGGGAAAAAATTCCTTATCCATTTTGTTTTTATTTCATTTATTTCTTTATATACTCTTTTATTCCATCAATTGGGCTCAAAGATAAATAAGGCCCAATAAGAATCATACAAACAATCATTCATGAAATTCATTTCAATCAACACATCACATCAATCATAGATTTCATTAATCTTTAAAAAGTGATTTACAATTTTATCACATACATTGGAAAAATGAGGTTATAACATCCTCCCCTCCTTATAGGAATTTTTTCCTCAAAATTCAACAATCAAGCAAACAAACAATTTAGGATAAGACTATTCCATGTCCATCATTGGCCCCTATGTGGCTTTACCTTACCCATGGTGTTTCCAAAGAACCTTTATCATCACATATTCTTTTCTCTGAGTTCTTTCATCCTGGTGTCTATAAACTACACAGGTGACTCAGGCCATTTCAGCCTCCCTTGGGGCTCACTAGGTTCATTGTTTAGCTCATGGTATGGGTACCTCACATAGTGCTCTAAATTGGACACTTAGAACTCATCACACCTTTCTTTATCCTGAGGGGTAAGGTTATCCATAACATTCTCCACCAATCCATCTCAAATGGACCCATGTATCGGGGACTCAACTCTCTTAGCTATAACTTAGAGGGGTCGGATTTTCATGTCACATATTCTCCCACGGTGAACTGCATGTCAGTCTACTTTGCATCTGTTCACGACTCTTATCGTCTCTAGGCTCTTTTCAGCCATTGCATGATCAAAGCAACTTCATTTACACCCACTGTGGTCCCTTTTCTAACCATCACGTGGTCCTTCACCAACATCACCTTACTGAAGTGGTGATCGACACATCCTCTCTTATAGAGCTTCCTTGAATCTCAATATTGGCTATGGTGGTTAACTTCACATCTTGCATAGGACAAGAACTGACTCTAGCTATCACCCCAAATGAGCACATATGCTCTCATCATACCCTTTAGTCTGGATCATACTAACCATTAGTTAGGGGTGATAAACTGTACTAACATCGAGTTCTTCATGTACCTACTTCCACCTCATGGAAGGGAACCTTTAGGTCATACTTAAGAACTTCTGAACTCGCTTCATGGTGTAGTTGAACCATCTCTCTCTCATGGGTAATTCAACCAGATCTGTCCCTTTACAGAACTCTTTCTTTCTCATGTCATCTAGGTAAGGCGATCTACCATAACCCATATTGCATCCTGACCTTCCTTGGTCTAGAGGAGACTTACCACAACATTCATAGTGATGAACTCCCTTTCTCTTTTGGGGACTCTTTATCCTTTATAGCAATGCACTGGGTTACTGGTGTCCGTCCTTCACCCTTGGCTTGCATGGCCATATACCACATGCAACTTTATCTTAGGTATTTAAAGTACCACTATCACTTATTATCTTGGTAGTACCACAGTATTAAGTCATGATCTCCTGTATTATCATGCTTCTTTAAGATAGATTTCTCAGAAACCCAAATTAAACCACTCTAGTCGGGGTTTCTTCACCTTCTTTTCCAAATAAGTGCACTTGAGTTTCTACCACCATCCTTTCATCGTATCAAGGACTAGACTGGCTAACCAAACAACTCTTAACTTTTCAACGTATCTTGTTACATCTGAGTGTTATCCAAACACCTCTCCTTTCTAAACTTAGGGTTAGCCAAACAATCCCTTCTAGCTTCTAGTCAAACAAATCAAATGTATCTCAACCAGAGCATCCATTACCACTTCACATCCTTAGGTATTAGGTAACATTGAAGACATACACTTCCATGTGTTTCACTTATCATCTCACCTCAAACTCCACGTCTATCTTTATTAAGAACACTCTCTGATTTCATCATTATGGTGATCAACTCAACCTGGTAAAACTTGTAGGTTCCACATAGCTCATGATAAAGACATCCTCATAAGGTGACTACCTCATTCCTCTTAGTGTTTTCAAGCCATCCATGTATCATTCACTTTACCAGGGTATGTTATCTTCTTTGTCCCTATATCTCGTGGCAACGTTCCAAACCACATTATCTTTTATCCTTGGTGTATGGCATGCGTACTGTCCTATCTCTCACTCCCATAACAAGAGGAAATAAGCATTTGGCTGTAGTCCAAATACAGAGTTCTTCCTATTCCAAGAGTAGAGATGGTACATCCCACCTTGCCAGTACACCTTTAAAGTTGAGTTTGAAATGTGCCTCACCTATCTCAAACATCATGATATCAAAGTTACTTCCATGGGAAATTGTTCTCGAACCTACTTGGGTTACTACACAATCCTTGGTCATCTCCCCTTGGTCTATAGGGTGCCGGCACTTTTGGGGTCATCCCTCTTCCCTCATGCATCAGAGAGTGCCCTACTCATCTGCCCTTTGGGTCCCATGAGTTTATAAAGGTGATCAATCTCCTAACCCATGGCCCTCAGACAATGATAGTTGTTTCCTCCCGACCCTATGGTCATGTGCAACTAGGGAATTAGTCAACTCCTTCTTCCATCAGTCTTATCCCTACCTGACCCTTGGATAGACTTAGGATTTCATTACAGTATATGTTCACTTAGAACCTTACCCAAGTCCTCATCATCTCTCTTTCTGCATCCATGGGTTGGCCTTCATCCTTTCATCGGGATCATGGCAACCTGCCTACCTTGGTCAAGCCCCATACCGATTACCTCCATGGTAACTCATTCATATGCAATTAGAGACGGATATCTATGGGTCTACAGGTCCATTCTCATACCATGTACTTTTCACTTAGCTTCTCCAGATCCTATGAGACCTCTTTAGGTTACCTTAAACCAACAAAACTGATATACACCCTACCAAAGGGGTCCCTCTCCCAGGACGGGAGGAAAACTATCATAGTCACAAAAGCTCTTAGGTCTAGGGTTTTCATCCATTGAGCCTACTTAACCCTAGCAAGCCATGAAGGCACAAACAGACCACCTACTGAACTATGCTAGATCATACTTGTCCTCTTTCCTCAATGCTGGATCAAGATCACACCACTTCCCCTCTTAAGCCTAGGAACCCTAGGTTCACTTGTAGGTGTCCAACTGCATGCTCTTTCTCTTAATTACGAACCAAGCATGCAAAAGGAATGACAAGCACTCCTTATCATCCTTCAACTCAAGAAACACTTAGGGTTGGGTCCTCCTTAAGGACAACCATCAAGGCACAAGGCCTCAAAACCTGCTACTAAATCTTTCTAGGTCTAAGGAACTCTTCTTCCCACCCTAGAAGGTAAACACCTATATTGTAGGCACATAGGCACCAGATGCTTCATCTTCTATTTATAGGGTTTGGTCCCTCTAAAGGCAACCAAGATATCATCAACCTTCAGGGGTTGATCCTGAAGCAACCACTATCATCCATTGTTCAGGGTTTTTAGGCTTCCAACCTTCTTGTTGGGTTTCCTGCTCTCTCTCTAGAGCTAACCCCACATCCAACCTCACCATTAGAGGTCCTTTCATCATGAAGGATCAACCTCAAAAGCATGCTCTACATGGGTGAAGCCTAGGTTCGAACTTATGGTTGCTCAAGATCATCCATAACCCTTTATGCTCCATCATTCTTCCTTATCCAGGGTTCAATCCTACTGTCAGCACTATAACGTGCCCCAGGTGCTAGCTATACCCTACTTGCACAAGCCAATAGGGTTTCTAAGGTCCTTCACTAACATCATCATCTAAGGAGCTATCCTTTACCCTAACATGCACGACCCTTCCCAGGGTTGGGTTGCCAAAGGTGCTAGGTCACCCATGGATCATATGGCATCCCAAAGGCATGTCCCTTCAAACACCTGGTCCAACTCATCTCTCTCTAACCTTCACTTAGGGTTAGGGTTAGCATCATCCTCAGAGAATGTTCCAGGTCTCTACTTGAAATGGAGATCTCTATCTCCAAGACTAACTTATCGTCCTGACAAGAAGGTCTAGCCTCAGGTCTCTTCTAAGGACATGACAACTTATGTCATAAGACCTAAGCATGTATCTATTCTTTAGTTTACGCTTAATCTATTAAGCTTATGTCCATGACATATTATTTACATGCCTTTCATTAATTTGGTGGAGGATTCCTTAAACCTTATTAACCTTACCCATACCTCAAGAGGGTGAGGAGAAGAAAGAAAACCCTAATCCTTTAAGTCCTTATCAAAATTTTGTGGTGAGAAGGAATGAATAAGATGAGAAGTCCTAAAGGTATCTTATTTCGATTCATACCCTAAGACTTTGGCCAGACAGTCACACGAATCCGGGAATCCTCGTATTCCGACTAGCGGTGCGGAGAAAAATATTGCCAGCCCCCGGTCGTGATCCTTTTATAGACACCTCTGTCTTTTGGATAATCCTCTAATAACTCCCTTGGGTTCTATGGAGTTTGTAAAATTTAATAATTATTAATGGTTAATTGAGGAACCCAGGCTCTGATACCAATTGTTACGACCCCACCTTTCAATAACCCCCAATTAAGGAAGACCAAAAGGACAGAGCTGTTAACCAATAAACCGGATCAAAGGTTCGACAAATAGTCATTAACAATTATTATATTCTACTAACTATACTGAAAAATGGTAATAAAAATTTTCCTTTATCATACATTTGAAAAGTTTGGAAGATACTAAACTTCTAACCACAGTTGAACTACTCTAACTAGTTCCTCCTTGTTCTTTAATTCTTGAATTCACAATGTGTCGCTTTACTATTTGTACTTTTGGGATTTGTACCTAAATTGCCGACAAACAAAACAACGGTCTACCAAATCTGGTATATGGGGAAAACCAATAATGTGCAACTATAACAAGCAATTATTCATTTAACAATCAAGATTACATTTTAAGCCATACAACTCAATCCATACATATTCCCAACTCTGTGTTGTTCCTGCAGTGAACTTTTATTATACCTCTATAAAGGTAGAGTCGCATGGCACTACTCCAGGTAGCCCAATATCTAACAAATTGTGACTTGATGGTCCTACCACAAGGGTAGCCATGTACTAAGTCATCCATAGACCTGATGGACCTACCCCAATAGGTAGCCATGTACTAGGTCTTCCTCTGACCTGATGGACCTACCCAATAGGTAGCCATGTACTAGGTAAACTATCATGCCACGGAGGGATCCAGGATCTGAGCTTGTAGGCATATATCCTTTGTGATAGTCATAGCCACATTATAGTTTGCATGAACTAAATTCATCCAACAGTTTATTTAAAGCATCCGGTAAAACATTCGGGAATCATCGTGAAACTAGAACGATTATTCATTAGCGTAACCACATACCTTTAATTGCAGTTTTCAAGATAGATTCAAGTATGTAGAGAAACTCAACTAATCAAGCAAAGTTGAACAGAAATCCTGAAATAAAAGCACCAATTCTTTTTATTAATAATTATCCAATTTCATTATACTATTTAGGATTTCAATTCCAACATTAGGGTTTCTTTTGGAAATTAGGGTTTTACTTCTTCTTTCATCATTATCATCCTTAATTTATCAAGACTACATAAAACCCCTAATTTCTCATTGAATTTACTTTATTAATCATCTGATTACCTTATTCCACAAAGATATGATTTTTATCTCCTTTTATCCCAAATTAAGGTTTCCATGTAAATTAACCTTCTCTTTAGATATTATAACTCTAAGTTAAGTACTTTTGCATTCAAACAGAACACCAAACCACCTTTATCATTAACAGAGTCAAACTTAACAATTTGACCTATTGATTTACTAAATTACACTTTTAACATGCAATTAGGGTTTCTCATCAATTTTTAATATACTTTATTTAGCCAATTAAGGTACTTTTGCAAAACGGAGTGGAATTAGGTTCTGGAAATATTATTATCATATTCCTTGCATTTTTATACACAACTTTCATATATAAAGTTTTGTCATTGGACACTCCTAGCTATTTTTTATTATTTTTCGCAAGAAAACCCTTTTTCTGATTATTGGTTAGAGGGGAAATTACCGGAAAAACTCTTGGTCATTCGATCTGTGGACCGGTGGTCCGCCTTTTAGATCTGACGATCTCAGATGAGCGCGCCTAACGACGGCCGCTCCTGCCCTGGATCGTTGGATCGTGAGGGAGACCACCGTGGTCCCTGATCCAACGGAGCCTTGGTTGTCGTCTTCCTCAGCAACCTTTCGCGCGGCCAACTCAAAAGTTGACTCGGAGCTCCAGGCCTCCGTCGCTTGCTCCGACTGTCTAGGGAGCTTCACCTCCCCCCGACGAAGTCGAAGACCGGGCTAATATTTTCCAAGCTTCTCCCAACTAGGTCCCCCTGGTCGCCGGATTCTGGCGAGGTCCTCGGAGATACAGAGGTCGAAGGTCGGGTTGAAGGGAGAAATTGACTGAGCGAAAATGCTCCTTGCACAAAACCACAGAGGTCAGGCTAGCAAGGAATCTTGCTGGTCCTCTCTAACGATCCCCCCTATATATAGGGTCAAGAGAAGCTTGTGAAGGTTTGGGCGTTTCCCAGAACCTCCACAAATCCTAGTCGAACCAGGGAGTTTTTAGTTCGTTTTGATCTCCTGGATTCGATGAAGAACTCGGCCAGCCTGCCCACTCCTTGGTTCTCGAGGAAAATCCGAAGGAAAGTTCCTCTGATAGAGTCAGAGTCCCAATCTGTTTGGTATCAAGATGATGAGTGGTGCCCGTTAGATTAAGATCCAACGGCCCACCATCCTCACGTTCAAACAAAATAGGAAACAATTTCCTAAATCATCAATTAAAGCCAATTTGAGGGAAAATTGGAAAATTAATAACTCTCAAACCGTAACTCTTTTCCCACTCAAATTTTGAGGGAAGCCCAATCATAGTTGTATATTTCTTCCTAAAAAATTTGGAGTCATTATCATAATTGCACGCTTCCTTTTCTCGGTCTGCAAGTTACCATCATTTTAAGCATATTTTCCATGTCTTCTTTATTTCTTTTCATCATTAATTCATGATATCGAGTTCCTTGAACCCCAAGGAATCTATTATCTCGAAATCCTATTTTTGGGAAAACATTCCTTATCCTTTTTGTTCTTATTTCATTTATTTCTTTATATACTCTTTTATTCCATCAATTGGGCTCAAAGATAAATAAGGCCCAATAAGAATCATACAAACTATCATTCATGAAATTCATTTCAATCAACACATCACATCAATCATAGATTTCATTAATCTTTAAAAAGTGATTTATAATTTTATCACATACATTGGAAAAATGAGGTTATAACATCCTCCCTGGTCGAAAATCGCAACCAAAATCTCATCCAAGTTGTCTTACCGCCGTGGTGGATAAGGAACGGGAGAAGAGGTCTCTGATTCTAACTCGAACTCAGAGCTCCTGGAGTTTCTAGCCATCTGTTCGGGATCACCCCATGAAGGAGCACGTCCGTCATGGACATTGCCGCCAAGAAATAGAGCTTCGATGAGTGATCTCTCTAGGTCCAGTATCGGAATCAACACATACATTAGCATAGGAACCACCTCGACTCTCCTGTGGCTGCTTCGGCTTCCATGTGGGCCTCCAGAACTACTTGCTGGTGAGCATGCCACCGTCAGTGCTTCCGTAGCGTCAGACCAGAAGAGGCATAGTGCCTCCACGCCACCAAAACTCTACCTAAAGACTCCATCAGTGCTGAAATGCCTCCATCACCTCTACTGAGGCTCTGAAACTCAAAGGGAAACCCGTTGAATCCTTCTCCGAACTCCATCTCTTCTCTGACAGGACATGACTGTGCTTGCTACCCTAACCACGACCATACTTGGAATTGAGAAGGTTTCTGTATTGTTAAGTATTTGGTGGGTGTTCTTTCAGCTACATATTCTTCTATAGGGGCTCCTATCCCTGTTCTTTCTCTTCCTCGCTCCTATTGTAACTTTGGGTGGAGAAGCTGCTAAGATGAGGAAGTTGACCTCTCCCATCTCAGGTCTGTCTGTCGTGAATGAGGCATCGGTATGATCTCCTCATCAAAGAGCACACATCTGGTCAAGAAAAATCGCTCCTCATCCCATGACCTCGTTCATCATGGCATCGTGGTAAGTACCCTGCTTCGAGGCTGGCCGTAACTGCTGCTACGAAGATAGCGTTCATTGCGGTTTGATCATATCCGACGCCCGAGATCAGGGATCTCACTAGGCTAATCCGCGGCTCATTGGCCACTGGGCCGCATGACAAAGGGTTATATAGCTTAAGGCTAAGAACAAGTGAAACCTTAGCGTATGATATGCAAATATACTCAATAATTCATCATATTTATACTTTGATAACTTTCTCTAGGTACCTCAGAGTTTCATGAAATTTTAACCATAGAATCATCAATAGTGAATATACATTTCATTCATTTTTTATACCAAGACGCAACTATTTGACTCATCAATTAAATACCTCAAAAGGGCATAATCTTAGGGATTTAATCATAATATCAACATTCACCGCCATCCAAACTTTATCAAAGAACTTATAGCTCTTAAGATAACTCAACATTCATGAATTCACTTATGTCATTGTACATTTAAGGATTCCAAAAGAGCACTCCATCACATCCTACACACCTTAAAAGAAATTTTGTCCTCAAAATTAAGATCAAATTCCACTTTATCACAGAACCCTAGAGTAATAGAATATCATTATGAATCGTAAGACGTAAAAATGAAAGAACATGATACTAATAATTTGTTAATTATAATCATAGAATGATGTTAATCACAATATGTTAGTTATAATGACATTCATAAATGATAATGTACAACATATCTATAATCCAAGATAGTTGATACCTTACATATGCATGAAATAGTAAAAATGCTCATCCATCATAGCGTAACAACTACCCACTTAATACTAAAAAAAGTGAGAGTATATGCATACTCTAAACTGATCTATGTTATTCTTTAATAAGTCTTCAATACCCACCCTTTTCACTAATTCCTTATAGATAAAAAAGGTAGAAAAACCTTGCAAAATTATAGATTCCTATGAGAGGAAAAGTCTCGCCAAAATATATAAGCCCCCAAATAAATCCGTGAAATTATTAGGGTCGTTTATTGATCATGGTAACTTGGTTTTAGCCGTACATTTCTTCTTTATTACTCTTATCCTAGCTCAAAATCTTATGTACTAACTTGAGATTTTATTATACATTTCCTCTTCATCTACTTCCTCTAGTAGGCTCTTTTAGGAGAAATAGAGCTAATAACGTGTTGTCAAAAGGTAAATTTGGAAATTCTTGTTGATCTAAGTGTTACACATTATTTATATTTTGATAATGACTTAAGAATTCCATTATATGTATCGAATATGTTTGTTTAAGATTGATTTCAGATATTGGGCACATGAAAAGGATGAAATTGCTCAAGCCATAGCTTGGTTTAGTTCAAGTCAAAAGAAATGCAAATGCATATTTTGATAAAACACTCCAGACAATCTTAGAATATATTTGTAATCATTTGTATTTATGATATGAGTTGTAACTAAATTGAGAAAAAAATAGGGACACTTAATTTGAATGTTTGACCACTTAAATATCATTTTGTAAAATTTATTACATGCACTTCATCGGTCGAGTTTCAATCTCAACCGGTCCTTAATGGATTTTGAGAATGATATCGATCAATCGAGTTGTCCATTTATAGAACTTGACTGATGGTCTCTCTGTCCAAAATTGATATAAATGGTTCGGTCAAGTTACCACCAAAACAAACTTGACCAATGGTTTAAATTGGTCTTGTCGCATTGTGATCAGTCGAGTTATCTTTATTGAAACTCGACCAAATGCACTATATGGAAAACACAGAGAAAGTAATTCCAACTGTTGGAGTGTTGCAAAACTCAAAAAAATATCTGTTGCAACTCTCCAAATGTCTAGAAAACATTCACAAGTGTTCCCACACTATAGTGGACACCCCATCTATAAATAGGACCTCTTAGAGTTAATTCCAAGGTTGCTCATTCATGTTATCCAAGGTCCTTGCCATAGTTGAGTGCTTTTAGTCCACTTGAGTCCTTTCTCTCTCTTGATTACAATTCATTTCATTCATGTGATTGAGATAGGACTTCTGCGAGAGAGCTTCCTCAATGTACTCGTATAAAGCTCTCAAAGTTTCACCTTCCCAACCCCTCTCTTAAAGATCATGTTGATGAAGGCTTCTCCAAGTGAAGAAGAAGGATCTTGAAGCTTATTCCAGTGAACAAGAAGGACAGGGCGGAAGATCCAAGGATCTGAGTAGGTAAATCCTCTAGGCGGAAGAGTTGTTGCAAGAAGGGGACTCCCTTGATGAAGGCATCCAACTGCTTGCAAGAGTGGGTAAGACCTTGGTGAGGTAGAAGACTAGCTCTTGGATAGGTAAGACCTTGTTTGTAAGGTTGTTGGCTCCCTTGACCTTAAAGGGAAGCTGGGTATCCTTGTCCCAAAAAAGGAGGGTCATACGTTATAACTCTTATAAGTGAATATAAGGAGTAGACATCTTAGAAATCCTAGAGATTGACTTCTCTAGGTAGTGGACTAAATCTCCCCTGGTTTGAAGAGTTGAACCACTCTAAAACAACTTGTTCACTTGGTTGCTTAAATCTCTCTCATCATTGCTATGTATGTTTGAATTGCCATCAAATTCACTATTTACAATTGGTTTTATTTGAAGTAACTTGATGGTCTAACAAGTATTGTGTAAGTATTTTTACCTCTATTCACCCCCTCTAGAGCCTTTAGATCTAACAAGTGGTATTAGAACCACAGTCTTTTATGACACATCTCCCATGAGATGAGAGGATGGGCGACAACTTGCTTAGTTCTCTCAACCTAGAGGGAAGCTTCTCCATGAGACCCTTCATCTTTGACAACACCAACTTCCTCTATTGGACATGAAGGATGCAGTTCTTCCTCTAAGGATGAACTATGGCATGAGGAAGGTGGTGATCCTCCCATACAAAGAGTTGAGAAGAAGCTATAGTCAAGAAGGCACGACTCAATTCTAAGGTGATTAGCATCATTTACATTGTCCTCACTCCTTCCTAATTTATCCAGATCTCATCTTGGGACACAACCCATGAGATTTGGAACAAGTTGTGCATCACATATGAAGGCACACAACAAGTCAAGGAGTTAAATATCTACATGCTCAATGGACTCTTTGAGAACTTCAAGATGGGAAAGAAGAAAAGAGTGGAAGACATGTACTCCTAGATCAACACCATCATCAATCAGATGGCTCCTTTGGGTTACACCTTGGATAGGAGGACTATCAACTCAAAGATCTTAAGGACTTTTCCCTAGATATGGGAACCCAAGGTGACTTCAATTGAAGAAGTAATAAGCCTTGGATACTTAGCCACTGAGGAACTCATTGGCAATCTCCAAGCCCATGAGATAGGGCTAGACAAGCAAGAAGAAGATGAAAAGCAAGAAGAGAACGAGTCAAATAAGGTTAAAGACAATGTTGATAAAGAGAATATATTAGCCTATTTAGTTAATAGGTTAATTAGTTAGTGGGCCTTTAGTGTCTCGGCCCATTTAGATTACTTGGGACACAAGTCTCGAGGTTTCTCCCTTTCTCCTATATATAGGACAGGGATGTACCTCTTTTAATAATCTAATCTATTGGAATCAGTTCAATGCAATATTCTTTCACATGGTAAAAGAGTGGTGAATAGTACAATGGCGTGAATAGTAACTACAGTGTGAAAAGTAACTCCGTCATGAATAGTAACTCTGACATGAACAATACGTCATAAATAGTAACTCCTAGAGAGAGCAACAGAGAGGGTGCCTCCGCCTACAGGCGGCTGCCACCATCTCCATGGCTTAGGTCGACCGCCCGCCAGGAAGATCCCGACCTCCATGGCTAATCCTCTTTCTTAATTGATCTTATTTTCTTTATGTACGCTGACATCATCCTTCCCAGCTATCTCCTGTCTATCCATACATCCGCTGCCATATTTACTATCATCGCATCACGTAGCCATCAACCACAAGCAGCAGCGCCACTATTGCCAGCCGCTTCAATCAGTGCCATTGGCCAGGCCAACAGTCGTCGCTTCCTGCCAATGCGCCGCTATGCCTTGTGCCGTTAGTGCACGACTACTACCAATTCTAGGAGCAGCAATCAACGCCATCACAATCACAGCCATCACCTTTGTCGATGCATCACCCTGACATCCTCAACACCAGCCTTTTCCGCCTCACATGGAGAGGCTCTGCATGCATCCTCATGGCATGCAATATCTCTGGATCCGTGCAAGAGACCAGTATCATCTACTTCATTGCATCCAACTGCTACATCAGCCGAGTGACACAATGATTACCATCTCTCGTGTTCATCCATTGCTGAGTTTCTGCTTCATTATCTAGCAATCATATCCCCAGTCGACGATCACACTCTTCAACCGCCGTCATCATCATCCATGCACATAGGTCACTGCTCCACATTGTTGCCCTACTACTTTTTATCTCACCATCACCACCCATTATCTTTGTCTGTTGTTGCCACCTTGCTTCTACTTAGAGAGATGATCCATTACCCCTAATTGTTTCATCTTCTCCAAAGTTGTTGACATCCTCAAATACTTATGATATTCAGATTCTTACTCAGATCTATCTTTGGCTAATGGGATCCAATTTTATGCCTAATTGGATTTTATCCATTTAATTTTCTACCCGGATCTTACATTGACCCATTTATCATATTCTCTCCACTTATCAGTTTCATTATCCACATATTACACATCTCCATATCACAAATTTCTCTCAAATCCACCAATTCCTTTCCCACCCACCCATCATGTGGATATCCCTTTTTTCCACATGTTGGGGGGGGAGGGTCATATATCCATTTCTCCACACCAAACACTCACTCTCGTCATATTTGGTGTGCGCAGGGAGGGGGTATAGAGGAGAGGAAGAGCTGAGAAGAGAGAGACCATGAGAGAGAGTGTGAGACAATATGTATGAGAGAGAGAGTATGAGAAAAGATGATATATGTATTCAAGCTACAAATTCTAGGCTATCTTCATGGAGATTTGTTTAGCACACCTGTTCTCCACTTTCATACAAAATTATCACTCTTGTTGCATCTTGAGAGACAGATAGGTATTTCTTCAGACTTCTCAAATGCTCAGCAATTTCTAGCCTGCCAAGTCTACATCTGCAAGGTTTATTCATCCATATTTCTCTTCACCGAACTACTTCATCACGTCTTCTCCAAGTTGTGTATTAGCATCACCTTCCGCTGATCTTCTTGGGACTTTCCTTGATGGATGATATCTCCTTTCCTATCAAGCCCCCCAAGGTTCATGCGATAGAGTTATGGTACATGCATCATATCACCAACATATCGTCCGTTCGTGTTCCTACCATGTTATTCCATCTTCCCATACAATTTGAAGATTCCACTAATGCTACATCGACACTATGTGTCTGCATTCATTTCGAGTCAAGTACATATTCCAGTGAAGTTGTCATAGTCATGGTATTGATGATCGTTTGCTCCAAGTGGTGAATTACTACTGCATTATTTAGGTTCCATTTCAGATGTTCTTCATTCCAGATGCACTCCAAAAGACCTTCATCAGATCTCGTGGATCTCCATCCTACATAATACAATTTCAAAGAAAAGAGGCACCATCGTATGATTCAGGGGAAGTATTGTTTAAGGGGGAGTATCAATTTTTTTATGGGGGTGATATTTATCGTTTATCTTTTATCGAGACCTATAACTCCAAGCTTGGACATGTGTTTCACCCATGATCCATCTTGAGGGGGTGTTAAAGAGTATATATTATCCTATTTAGTTAATAGGTTAATTAGTTAGTGGCCCTTTAGTGTCTCGGCCCATTTATATTACTTGGGACACAAGTCTCAGGGTTTCTCCCTTGCTCCTATATGTAGGATAGGGATATACCACTTTTAATCATGTAATCTATTCAAATCAATTCAATACAATATTCTTTCACAAATGCCTTCAAAGCTCAAGTGGAGGCAATGATCCTTCAACAACAACTTTCTTTCCGGTCCTCTCCTACCTCCTTAAGTGAAGATGATGGCCCTAGTGATCATGAAACCAACTACTCAAAGGGAAAGCACTTCAAAGCAAAGTCTTCCTCATCCTCAACTCCTAGGTGGTATGAGTCAGGTCAAAATGGGCACTACAAGAATGAATGCCCAAAGGCCAAGAAGAGCCACCATAAGAACAACCACAAAAAGAAGGATGATTATAAGAAGGAAGGAAAGTACAGGAGGAAGGAAAAGGAGAAAAGAAACAAGGATGCAGTTCATGCGGCTTGGGAAGAATCCTCTTCAAGTGGCTCAAACTATGATGAAGGAAAATGCCATCTTGCACTCATGGCCACCCCAAATGAAGACATAGGTGAGGTAAGTGAGGTAACCTTGCATGAGTTATCCAAAGAAACTCTTATTGACATGCTTAATACTACTCGTTCCTCTTATTTCATATGTAAATCTAAGAAGAGGAGGTTGGGTAAGATTATTGATGATTTATATGCTAAAATTGAGATTATTGATCAAAATGAAAAATTGCATCTTGACAGCATTGATTCCTTGCAAGGGTAGTTTCTTGATCTTGAGCTCCAATAAAAATTAATTAAAGTTGAGAATGGTGTCTTTAAGAACATCACTAGTATTAAGGAAGAAAACCAAGCCCTAGTAGATAAGCTTTCTTTACTTCAAACTAAAAATGATGACCTTAAGCTTGCTTTTGATGCTACTAAGGATGAAACTAGAATCTATCTTGATGATCTTATATTTCTTACAATTGAAAATGCTTGGTTGCTTGATCAAGTAAATGATTTATTTTCTACACCTATTTTTCCTATCAAGGAAGTTTCTTCTATTAATTTAGAAAGACATTCTTACTTGAATAAAGGCCTCTGTCTAGAGGCCGGCCTACTACATGCTAATGATGATATTGCTAGTTTTCCTTGTACCATTATAACTCTTACCGATGACAATCATAAGTTGAGAGCTACTTTGCAAACATTCGTCAAAGTGAAGAAGTTCCTTCATGAAGTCTTGGATCACTCCACCAAACATAGTGGTAAGACTGGCCTAGGATATGAGGGTGCTTCAAAAAGAAAAGGTAAGGGTAAGAAGAAGAAGTGCAAGGGAGCTCCAATTTTCCATGGGGAGTCAACCAGCTCAAAGAACCCTATGATTTGTGTTTAGTGTAAGAGTGATGACCACTATTCAACTTATTGTCCTTATAGGGAGAAGGGGACCAACCCAAATATGAAATGGGTCCCCAAGCTAGCCCTAGATCCCAAAGTTTGAACTAGGCACCGATTATCTTCCTTTCTTGTAGGTCAATGGCAAATGGATTGTTGGTAGTGGTTGTTCCAAACACATGATGGGTGAAATCATTCATTTCAATCAATTACCAAGATGAGGCTCTGTCGATCAATTGCTCGCCAGAGTCCCCTCTCACGGTGGCGCTCACACACACAGGCAGGAGCTTTTGTGCCTGGGAACTCTCGCGTGGGTGAGACTAAGACAAGCCAAGGATAGATTAGACGAGAAATCACAAGCCATCCAGTTCACTTGGGCTAGTGGGGAACAATCATGGACTTCCCTCTCAGGAAGTGGGACCCGCCGCTAAAGGTAATTGCTTTAAATTCTCAAAAATATACCATATCTTAGGAATATGTCTAAAAATAGCTCCCCTGGCCAATAAATTCCCTAAAAATACCCATGAACTCAGATTAATGTATACTTTATCATGGAACCCCTAAATCTAACATTTGGGACTTTTTTACTTGTTTTTAATCTAGAAAGTAATGCATCTTTATAGGGTTAGTTTACTAAAATTATTAGCAAATGATGGAAATAAAATCTGAGAAAAATACTATTGAGCCTTAGTATCACTTGGAAACTTAATATGGACTCAGATCTAATCATAATTTCAAAATGTTAGATTTTTTCCAATTAATGCATATATATATATGTATGTATATATATATATGCTTTAAATCTCATATGAATTCCAAAAAATATTGCAAGCATAAGAAAAATTATGAAATTTGAACCAGACCTAAATAGTGACTTCTAGATCAGTAGAAAAATACCATGGACCAGTTAAGCTCAGTTTGAACCTAGGTTTTGCAAAACCTAGTTTGGACCTAAATAATCAAGACTAACGATGTTCATTTATTAATGAAGGTTAATTTCTATTAATCAGGTGATGACCAGATTATCTAGATGATAACGGATGTGATAGGAACCTTTGATCTCAGGTATTTGGATATAAGTATAACACTAGTTTTTTCTGGATGATAACTCTGAGTAATTGCTTACATGTATTTTAATATCTTGTTGTATGTACATCTATATGTATTGTCATTTCCGCCTTGAACATTAAGAACACTAAGGGAAGAAAATGGAATGTAGTTACTTATGGTTCATTAATCTCCCTATTAGAGAGGGAAAGTATTATTGTTGACTAGCACCTCCCTAATGGTACAAGGTATGTGGGGAGATCCCTAATGGTACAAGGTACGCAGGGATAGGGCCCAATAATATATGTTTGTGCTAAGTCCACCATAGTAATACATGTCCATTGAAATATGATTAATAAATTGGGTTTACAAGATTTTTTTCCTTAAATGATGTTTTCCTTTTCTTTCTTCTTTTTCAAGTATTTTAAATATGCCAGTATAGTATAGTATCTTTCAACCATGTACCAACTTTATGTTGATTTGCTGTTTCACGTATGTTTTAGGTTCAGAGCTAGCATGGGATAAAAGAACAAGATGTGAGCAGTTGTACAGGTTTACCTATTGTGTGTAGATCCTAGTTAGCATACATGTTTAGACTTGTGTAAAATTTTCTATTCAATGTGTAAATGTAATCTGTAATAATTCATGTTGTAATTAATATACATGTTCAAATTTGAGAATGTTATGGTGTATGCATTATAGTTGTATGTTCATGTATGCGTATGTTGCTTCTGCATCGCTCTCTGAAACAATTAGCTAACGTTTTTGACTTCATCTTCTCGGGCCTTCTAAGTCTCAAGATGGTAAAATCCGGGGTTGTTACAGTTGGTATCAGAGCATGAACAATAGCTACACCTGACAATTTCTCACCATGAAAAAAAAATTCACCTTTCACTTTAAACCCTAGAAACATAGAAAATTATTTTATAGGAACTATGTTTGACTTAGCCTCTGGGTTAGAACCTAGATGTTCGAGAACTAGGTTTAGACAAGTGTTTGAAACCCTTTCAATATAGAGCTCATATGTATTGGGTAGCTACACTAGTCTACATCTCGTTCTCACCATTTCACTAGGTGACATATCACTAGACTATCTACTGTGTGTGGGACACTCGATTTTGCTAATTTGGTTTTATTTTCCAATCAGCTCGAGCCTCGATAGTTTTATCTGATGTATTCTTTCTTGGAGAAAAACTATATAATATTTTATAATATATGTAAATATAAAAATGTGACCCTCACACTGGAGAGTATTTAGTGTTCATGCAACCTAAGTGAAAGGGAGTGACATCAGTCTAGAAGAGAGAGTAGATCTAGATTAGATGTATAGAGCCTTATTGGATATGTGAAAGTTCGAGTAGATGATTGATTTATATATATGATATAAGCATGTGTAATCTTATCCAAGTTTGATCTCTGCTGGTATAATTTTCCTTATAAAGATTCAAGTTGTATATAAGATGAATCCCAATTTGGAGAATCTAAGGTAAGTCTCAATGATAAAAGTAGATTTTCTTTTCTTACTTAAGATGAGTTAAGTTAAGATAAAGTTGAATATGGATGAGCTTCAAGCTCTTTTACAAAGGAGGACCTCCAGTGTTAGGACAAGATATGTGGTGAACTCAAGAGAGAGTGAGACCCACAAGGAGAGGGTCACATGACCTACCCCCAATATATGAAAAATATGCGATATATATATATATATATATATATATATATATATATATATATATATATATATATATATATATATATATATATATATATATATATATATATATATATATATATATATGAAATGATGTGTCCTAAGATGAGTTACTCCTGAGTAGATGAGTTGAGTCCTTTTTCATGATTCAATCCTATATCCGAGAGTTGGGTTATAAAAGAAATGATGGGTAGACGACTAATAATGAGAAAGTCAATTCTTTTGATTGATTTAGGTCCTAGATTGAGTGAAATATGTTTTGAATCGCATCATTAGTTGCAAGTGAGGTGATACATGAACTCTAGTTTTGAGAGTAAAATGCCTTGGGTATAAGATACTCATAAACATGATTCCTCCCCCTTCTCTTTCTTGATATATGATACTAGAAACCTCACTTGAGCTCTATGTATGATTTATGGATGAGGATTCACTCACATAAGGTTGACCTATTATATATTTCTTTCCTATGTCATACATGTAATATGCAAGTTTGGAATCATGATAAGATTGGCTTAGTATAAACTCTTTCCCTTTATATCACGCATGAAAGATATAGGTTTGAAATCACGAGCAAAAATAAAATCTTTGGATCACAACTTACATTATCATAAAATATGGTTCTTAACATTGATCCTTCTCAATCTATGCTTCTAAGTTTCAGCATAACTCTTACACAATAGGGTGAAACCTAAAAGGTAAATAAGAAAAATCAAGCCCTTCTCTAATGATGAAATTCTAGTACGATGTGATCATAAACCAAAATGATGATGTTAAGTGTAACACCCCCTGCACCCTAATAAATGATATGATATCTTGACATCACCTTACATGGGTTAGTAGGGTGAAAGATGAAACCTTGAATAATATCTTCTCAACTTATGTGTACAAGTAAAACCATGTTTCTTATGGAGATGTGGGATGTAAAGGTTAAAATAAAAGACCATCTTATTATTACTAAGACATTTAATGATGCTTCCATCTACAATGGTAAGGGTGGCTACACACCCAAGATGATTTAAAATCCTAAGATGAAAACTTAGGGTACATTCATAATTTTGATTGTCTTGGCACCTAGAAGTGTTGCCCTAGAGGTAGTAGAAACTCCTTAATAACCCTTACATATGATATCGACCGAATTTCGATGATGAAATTCATATAAGGTCGGGTGAATGTGATATCCTAGATTCCATGGGATTGTAAACCATTGGAACTTGATGAAAGAATGATCAAAGTACACATAAAATCCTAGATGAAGATTGTAGATAATATCTTTCCAAAGTTTTAATTCAATGATATATTTTCCATTGAGAGCATAGGAGTCCATAAGCTGTATAGAGTTGTTTTGGCACCAATGTTAAAATCTCATGTGATATCAATGAGTGAATATGGAGATATCATAAATTGAAATTAAGGTTCAGTTTGGAAAATAGGCTATTAGTTATGTTATCAGCCTCTCCTTCACACATGAAATAGCTGACTTTTTGGTGGAAGGGCATTATGAGTGGCATGAAGTTGAGAGACGGTGCCAAACCCCAACCCACATAGTTGTTTAACGGCCTACCTTTATCTTCCTTCAACCTCCGATTGTTCGGAAGGAGAGTCTGACCACCTCAATAACCAAACACCACATATCTCAGATCAATGGGATGATTGTGGGGTATATTATACATGTCATCATTTCCCAGCACTTTCCAACTTAGATGAGTAGTCACACCATACACCTCTGCAACTCGCAGGTGATGGATCGAGGTTGAGCTCTGTTGTTATCACGTTGAAGATGGTGAACTAGGATTTGAAGTCAGTCATTAACAAAGGTTCTTCCCCAACACCCCTCCTCGACACTATCTTATTGTAGAGAATGTTGGAGACCGTCTTCCTCCTTTTCTTCCAATTGCGACGCTCTTCGGAGGTAAGTTCAGATTTGCCCAGGTCGGAGGTGCTGTGCAAGACCTGAGGTTGTACAACCCCACACCGATGGCACTCCAGGTCGCGAATAGGCAAGGGAACGATACCCTGATCGATGCCCCTTTCCTACTGCTCTGCTCTGCCGCTACTCCGAACCACCCCCATTGGAACTGAGGTCAGGGCAAATGGAGGAAGGATATGACTGGGGGATGGTGACAGCAAGAGAGGAAATCCCAGGAGGTTGGCAAGCCTAAATCAATGCTTGGGCGGTGCCTAAAAGGCCCCAACTCATCAGATGATCTCACCCAAGTCTAGAGAGGAGCACGTCCAGGTTGGAGGACCAACTATGTCACCCCTTATTAGAGTGAGTTTGTGGATTCCCTACGATGAACCAGAACTACAACCAAGTTCCTTGGGAGGTCTTGGTTCTTCTTGACTTATTTTTGGAGTAGGGAGATGCACATCAAGCAAAACCCCAATCTCACAGAGCTTCCTCTGCCGCTGATCCAAACTCAGAGATCGACACCGTGATTCTGACTACTCACCAGCTTCAGGACCGACCATTGAGAATCTTGGTTCCTGTGTGGAGCTTCTGGACTCTTTAATTCATGTCGAAGATGAGGTTCTATCAATCAATCGCTCACCAGAGTCCTCTCTAACGGCATATCTCACACACACAAGCAGGAGCTTTTGTGCCTGGGAACTCTTGTGTGGGTGAGACTGAGACGAGCCAAGGATAGATCAAACCTGAAATCACAAGCCATCTGGTTCACTTGGGCCAGTGGGGACCAATCATGGACTTCCCTCTCAGGCAGTGGGACCCGCCGCTAAAGGTAATTGCTTTAACTTCTCAAAAATATACCATATCTTAGGAATATGTCTAAAAATAGCTCCCCTAGCCAATAAATTCCCTAAAAATATCCATGAACTCAGATTAATGTATACTCTATCATGGAACCCCTAAATTTGACATTTGGGACTTTGTTACTGATGGTTTTTAATCCAGAAAGTAATGCATCTTTCTAGGATTAGTTTACTAGAATTATTAGCAAATGATGGCAATAAAATCTAAGAAAAATACTTCTAAGCCCTAGTATCACTTGGAAACTTAATATGGACTCAGATCTAATCATAATTTCAAAATGTTAGATCTTTTCCAATTAATGCATATTTATATGCTTTAAATCTCATATGAATTCTAGAAAATATTGCAAGCATAAGAAAAATTATGAAATTTGAACCAGACCTAAATAATGACTTCTAGATTAGTAGAAAAATATCATGGACTAGTTAAGCTCAGTTTGAACCTAGGTTTGGCTAAACCTAGTTTGGACCTAAATAATCAAGACTAATGATGTTCATTTTTTAATGATGGTTAATTTATATTAATCAGGTGATGAACAGATTATCTAGATGATCACTTATGTGATAGGAACCTCTAAACTCAGGTACGTGGATATAAGTATAAGACTAGTTTTTGCTGGATCATAACTATGAGTAATTGCTTGCATGTATTTGAATATCTTGTTGGATGCACATCTATATGTATTGTCATTTACGCCTTGAACATTAAGAACACTAAGGAAAGAAAATGGAATGTAGTTACTTATGGTTCATTAATATCCCTATTAGAGAGGCAAAGTATTAATTTTGACTAGCACCTCCCTAGTGGTACAAGGTACGTGGGGATATCCCTAATGGTACAAGGTACGTAGGGATTGGGCCCAATAATATGTGTTTGTGCTAAGTCCACCATAGTAATACATGTCCATTGAAATATGATTAATAACTTGGGTTTACCTGATTTTTTTTACTTAAATAATGTTTTCCTTTTCTTTCTTCTTTTTCAAGTATTTTAAATATGCCAACATAGTATAGTATCTTTCAACAACGTACCAACTTTATGTTGATTTGCTGTTTCACGTATGTTTTAGGTTTAGAGCTAGCATTGGATAAAAGAACATGATGTCAACATTTGTATAGGTTTAGGTATTGTGTGTAGATCCTAGTTAGCATGCATGTTTATACTTGTGTAAAATTTTCTATTAAATGTGTAAATGTAATCTGTAATAATTCATGTTGTAATTAATATACATGTACAATGTTGAGAATGTTATGGTGTATGCATTATAGTTGTATGTTCATGTATGTGTATGTTGCTTCCACATCACTCTCTCAAACAATTAGCTATCGTTTTCGGGTTCATCTTCTCGGACCTTCTAAGTCTCGATACGGTGAAATTCGGGGACGTTACAGTTGGTGTCAGAGCATGAACAACAGCTACACCTGACAATTTCTCACCGTGAAACAAAAATCTCACCTTTCACTTTAAACCCTAGAAACATAGCAAAGTGTTCTATAGGAACTATGTTTGACTTAGCCTCTAGGTTAGAACCTAGATGTTTGAGAACTAGGTTTAGACAAGTGTCTAAAACCCTTTACATATAGAGCTCATATGTATTGGGTAGCCACACTAGTCTACATGTCATTCTCACCATTTCACTAGGTGACATAGAACTAGACTATCTACTGTGTGTGGGACACTTAATTTTGTTGATTTGGTTTTGTTTTCCAATCGGCTCGAGCCTCAACAGTTTTCTATGACGTCTTCTTTCTCAGAGAAAAACTATATAATATTTTATAAAATATATGTAAATATAAAAATGTGTCCCTCACACTGGAGAGTAGTTAGTGTTCATGCAACCTAAGTGAAAGGGAATGACATCAGTCTAGAAGAGAGTAGATGTATATTAGATGTCTAGAGCCTTATTGGATATGTGAAAGTTTGAGTAGATGATTCATTTATATATATGATATAAGCATGTGTAATCTTATCCAAGTTTGATCTCTGCTGGTATAAGTTTCCTTATAAAGATTCAAGTTGTATATAAGATGAATCCAAATTTGGAGAATCTAAGCTAAGTCTCCATCATAAAAGTACATTTTCTTTTCATACTTAAGATGAGTTAAGTTAAGATGAAGTTGAATATGCATGAGCCTCAAGCTCTTTTACAAAGGAGGACCTCCAGTGTTAGGACAAGATACGTGGTGAACTCAAGAAAGAGTAAGATCCACAGGGAGAGGGTCATAGGACCTACCCCCAATATATGAAAAATATGTGATATATATATGAAATGATGTGTCCTAAGATGAGTTACTCCTGAGTAGATGTGTTGACTCCTTTTTCATGATTCAATCCTATATGCGAGAGTTGGGTTATAAAAGAAACAATGGGTAGATGACTAATAATGAGAAAGTCAATTCTTTTGATTGATTTAGGTCCTAGATTGAGTGACATATGTTTTGAATCTCATCATTAGTTGCAAGTGAGGTGATACATGTGTTGGTATGTATGCCCTGAGAGCCAATCATGGGATGATTGATGGGATACAATAAGATTGATTTGATAAATATCAAAGGCAAGCTTCCAATTCTTTTTGGTTCAGTCATATGAGATAGTGATAGAACATATTGAATGTCTAGAGAATGACAGTACTCAATGACATATGCCTTCAGGTTCATGACCAGAATGATGAGATCATACAGATGCTAAGAGTTTGTACATTCTTGTTATGTCCCTAGTCGGATGTCATTGTGGAAGGTAGATAGACAACAATGACACACAAGACTAGATTGTGCTGTTGGTTGATGACAGAATCTCATTAGTCATGATATAGAGATATCAAACCAAACACATAGGTACTTGTTAGAGAACAAGTGTACCAGACAGACCCACCGTGAGTTTGACACATGGAACCATGACATGGTAGTCACAGTCACTACTCACAATGATGGTGGTGAATGTGATTCTTTGACCTAAAATCACTACACTCAACACATGTCGTTGGGTACACTTTGACATCATCAAACGCAGCCCTAAAATAAGGGTTGTTATAAAGGTGATGATTGGGTGGCTTTGACACATGGGGATTTTGAGGGGTGAGTGATAGATATGGGATTTGTCCCCTGAGGGAGTTTGATATCCAAGGCTACTTGATGAGTAGGATTGAGATAGGCGTGCGCACACATGTGTGAATCAGTATGTGATATTGATGTCATACATATCTCCTCCAATCTACTCTGAGATCAAGGAAGTGAATGAACGTTGATAGGATGACTGTTCCATGCCTCGAGTTCATTCGGGATATCAGTGACAAAGGAATTATACATTCACTATAACACCATTCACGGATTGTAGGATTGAAAGTTGTTCTCCAACTTTCTATTTCACTTGGGTAGCACTGATGTGTGACTAGGCACCGCTCTTTGCTTGTGAAGTCATAAGTGTTATGGACTTTCACTGCCAACGTGAAAAGGACCTGCAGGGTCACACAATAGGATTTAACCTGGAAGAGGATTTTTGTCCACAAACTATGTTTAGGTTGATTACTAAAGGAGTTTAGTAGTTCAATTAAACACTCAATTAATTGATAGCTCATAATCATAGTGTTCAAGGTGTTGGACAGATTGATTAGAGTATCAGATTGATTGAAACTACAATTGACTATTTCTTTACAATCTGCACTCCCAACCGATCGGCTCATATGATGAACCGATCGGCTCAGCTTGGTGAACCGACCAGCTCAGTTGGTGAGTCGATCGGCTCATCGATAGGGTGAAATGATCGGTTCAAGTGTTGAAATGATCGATTCAACTGGTCCAACCGAGCAAGTTGGGAAAGTAGGATTGGTGAGAAATTACTTTTTGTTTCACTTGCCCAATTTGATTGAAACAAGGATTTGGATTAGGTACCAATTAGAAACAAAAGAGAAAAAGTCAATCGGGAACTGACCAGGGCCGCAAATCGACCAGTTCAGAAATGAACCGACCGTTTCATGGGTCCCAACTGATCGGTTCAGTGTGAAACGATCGGCTCAGATCCCCAACCGACCGTTTTAGAAATGAAACGATCGATTCAGGTTGCGCAGTTGGTTGTTTTTGTGGAAAATCTCGGACCCTTCTACTCCTGCTTTAGTCCCGCATTGCCCGGGATAGAGAACCCTATCCCATGACCCTCCTATATATATAGAGGTATTGGGGGCTTCTCAGACAATAAATCAGTGCAACCAGTTGCTCTGTAAAGTTGTCGTTCTCTCTAGTTTTGGTAACCGAGAGAGACCGAGCAAGTGCTACCCGATAAGGGAGGCACAACAAGGGAAAGACAAATATAGAAAGTGACTGGTGGCAGGAGAGTGTGTCGGCGACTAGTACGCCGACAGGAGGGTGCGACTCCTTCCAATTCCTTGTAGGACAAGGAGATTGGAGTTCCAGGTGGTCCGTGTGGACTACTTCAGAGGCGAGATATTTCTGCTGCTAGGAGGACAGCTGTCAATCCTGACAGTCCCGGTGAGACCAGGAGTCATCAATCCCAGTGTGACTAGGAGCTGCACAGACATCGTCCAAGACCGGAGGTGAAGACCGTGCAAGGCGCGAGGTATTGTCGCCAAGAAAGCCTCGGGACAAGGTATGATTCCACAAACCATCCCTTCCTATTGTATAGACGTTGACGCGTTTCCTTGTTCTGGGTTTGAGGAGGAGAAATTTTTTGTTTCCGCTGCCTTCTCTGCCTCCCTTAAAACCCAACAGTGGTATCAGAGCCACGTCAACTGCTCTATACTTTAGGATTATCGATATGATCAATTTTGGTTTGTCGCCTTTATTTATTGCATACGATGCGAATAAAATTGACTTTATGCATGTCCAATCCTAAATCCACAAATCCCAATATAACATATATGATATGTATTATGAATGCACTCGATACATGTTGCCCTTAAATGAGTTTTGTGGTGGATGTATTGTGTGGTTATGGCCAATAAACCCTATATGTGTATGGTTGTATGTGGTTGCTTGCATCTCGGTATGCGCACCGATCCCTTTCTCGTATTCGTGATGTAACTCAAAATAATTCGAGATTTCTTTCCTACCTTTTCTCCCCCCGAATGTAACTTGGGGTTTCTCTTTTCAAATGTAAAATAGGATAGAATTTTATTTCCTGTTATGTCAAAGAACGGCGGAGATCTTGACGACAGCTGAGACGATCGGAATGAACCAATCGGTTGCCGTTCCAGACGATCGGTTCAAGGAGTGAACCGATCGGTTGATGACCGGTTCGAGGAGCGAGATGAGCGGGTGGCGGACATGAGGAGATGCACGACGACCAGGCGAACCGATCGATTGGAGGAGCCAACTGATCGGCTGGTGGCACCCAGCCGACCAGTCTGATGGCGAGCCGATCATTCATGTGATGAATTGATCAAACCCAAAAAGGAAAATCACAGAGTTCATCTTGTACAGGTTGCATGTGATGTAGACCTAGATGACCGTGATTCCTCTTGGCTCGAGGAATCACATTAGGATGGCCATAATCATCGCTTTTATCATTTTGCATGTTTTCTGTGAGATAATAGCATGTATATGATACGTACTATGTATTGTGGTGATTGGATATGTATATGTATATAAAACCAAATCCCTCATTAAATATTAAGTTTTAGATGCCTTCCAAATGCGACACACGTGAAAAGCTTGATCGACCAAGTGTGGGCACGCCCTAGCATGGTGCACCGTCTATCTCGTGGAAGTGTGAAGGATGAATGTGTGGGTATGCCCTAGCAGGGTGCATATTCATCGTGTTGGCTTTGGGTCGGACTTAACAAGGTGATCTAGATGTGATCTAGTACCTTGAGGCATGGAGATGATCATGACAAGGAGTTGCATATGACATCTTATCAAGAGTTGCATATGATGCAATTGGCAAGTGTTGCCTACCTAGAAGATCTATGTTGTGGGTGACAGCCCTAGCTGGTCCATGACTTAGAGGATTTTAGGATCTTGCCCACTAGAAGGTTGTACGCTGCAATCTTCCAAATTGATGGTAAGGGCTATCAGTTTGAACTAAAATAGTGGGAGCGATAATTAATTAAAGGCCTAATTTTATCGTCAACCTTTTCAAATCAATCAAATAAGTCAAAAAGAGTTTTGGACTAAAATTGCATATATTTCCTTTTGTTAAAATAAATGGTTAATCAACAATGATCACTTTATTTGCGATCGGTCTTTGAGACCAACAAACTAATGGGAATAATTCCACGACTGGTTAGGATGATGAGAAGTGTTCTCAATCAAAGAGCAAAAGCTCTAAGTCCTAGTTATACCAGAACCAGATGAACTCAATCCCACCACATCAATGGCTGAAAGTATGCTTATGGAAGCATACTGAGGATGACATTGATGAAGAGTGCTTGATGTTGTATTCTCTGAACTATGAGTTGCAGAGGCAACATGAGACATATGATGTCTTAAGGATACTGTCGAAGTATGTCATGACAGAAGGAGATCCAGTAAGGTATTCACACACTCAATGTGATTGGGTATGTGGAAAAACCTGAATAAGAAGGATTCCCTCTGAGCCAAGAGTTGGCTATTGATATGATACTGCAAATGTTGCGAGGATCATACAATTCATGACGAAATATGACATGGACAACTTTGACAAGCGTTGACAAAGTTGTTGGACATGTTGAGGACAATAGAGGCAACTATGAAGAAAGACAAACCCTAACGTTTGATGTGATCAATGAAGGGTATGTATCAAGGGCAAAGGACAAGGGCAAAGCAAAGAAGGGTTCTGATGCTAGCCAGTAGCCCAAGCCATCTTTAGCCTCAAGGCACATGGGGAAAGGGTGTATGAGGGAATTGCCCTCCATATCTGGAAGAACAAAAGAAGATGAAAGGAGGGGATAGAAATCTCCACCTAAGGTATCTTAAAATGAACCACTTCTTTATTTGAGGTATGAGATACCAAGATATGGATATGTCATATATGATATGCAAGATCCACAAAGAAGTGATGGCCTTTGTGAAAGGACCAAGAAAGAAGTACTCATCATTGGGGCAAGTGTTGCTGCCATAGATAGGAGTATCTTTCAGTTTATTTCAGCCTAAAGGGCACGAAATAGAGTTGAGAACTGATATTTCAATTTGCCAATAGAAACATTTTATTGTTGCATCTTGTTGAGACAAGTATGGCTATCAATATAGTTGATGTTTCAATTTCAAAGATATGATCTTTGTGGCAATGCCTTGTTTATCTTGTGATACTTGGTATGCATAATATAAAATGATACCTAAAAGTTATAGATAACTCAAACAATCAAATTAGCATCAATCATGAGAAATTCATTTCTAGTTTCCATGTGATGGATAAATCTAGACTCTTTTGGTTAGAGAACCAATAAGAGACATGAATATCTTGGACATGATTAATCAATCTTCACTAGTGATAGTGGGAGAATGATTATCCAATTAGGTATAATACATGTGATGTATTTACATACCTATTGGAGCGAATGCTAATACTTCAAAGGGTATTTAGAGAAATACCAATATGAATATCTTGAAGTGTTCAAGAATATCATAAATGAAGTATGAATTTGGCAAAGTGTTAATTCTTGATGATATCAATGAATAAAATACTTAGACCAAATGTTTGAGAACCTTGTGAGTGATTATGATAGTGTATCATAGTGAACTCATGATTAAGGCATGGTGATGTCTAAATCAAGAAGGAATCATACTCTAAGGAGTTAGAGAATGATTGTCAAATAACTGAATTCTTCTTAAATAAAGAATACCCCACAATAATAAAGAACATTAAGAATCACAAGGGTTGTGAGTTCTTATATCCTTGACAGATACACCTCAATTATCTATGTGATGAGTTGTTCATGTGATGAGTCAACTATCCATATTAATATGAGGAACCGGATTTTGAGTTATGGTATATGACCATTACATCCTAAATGACTTCCATGTGAACCATAAGGTATGACCTTGATGGTAGCACCCATTGGAATGAAATCCATAAGTGCAAATAAATCTTAAGTGTTAAGACACATGGATGACATTTTGAGAAGGATGATGCTTGTTGATTGCAACTTAATGACTAATACATTTGGCATATGGATACTAAAACCACATTCCAATGAGGAATAAAACAAGGATGTGTACGTAACACAACCTATAAGGTTTATGAATCCACTAATGCAAATGAAGTCTATAAGTTACAATGGACTAATCAATGTGATTGATTGAGTACAAGAAACTCAGAATTGGATCTTTACTTTGATGATATAGTCAAAGGATTTGACTGATATGTCAAAGATAAAGAAGGGATCTGTGATTTAGTGGGAGCGTATTCACATTCCACATGTTGATGTGAAACGGAAATGTTCTAGAATGGAAATCCAAAGTGGAAATTATCTTTAGGGAAGATAGAGACATTTCCTATTTTATAGGAATAGAGATCTATAGAGATAGTTCTCGAAAACCTCTTGACCTAGAAAAGAGAGAGCATACATTGGCAATCTGTATTAAAGGGTTCAGTGTGCACAGATTCAGTGGGAGAAAACCTGTCCATGTTACATGGAGTTAGCATCCCAAGGCCAAGTGTCCAATTCTTATGAAGAACGTGAACACTAAGAATAGATATGGATCTATCATGTATGTAATCATCCCATTATCTTGCATATGTGGACATAGTAAGAACAAAATTCATTTATCATCTTGTATGTAGGACATGACAAAATGATATGCTCATCCTGATAACTCGTATGTGGGACATGACGAGTGGATGTCTGGCTACTTCCAGTAAGGGTTACTGGAAACCATAAGAACTTGATAAGTACTTGTGAAGTACTAGTTCTATGGATATAAGGAAGAGTTCAATGTAAAGAGTTACATTGATGCGAACTTCCGAATTGGGACTAAAAATTAATCGCAAAATATATATAGGATATATAAAAGTGAAAGTTTGTTTATGATTGGAAATGTTCCAATAAAACTGTTTAAAAAGGAAATGCCGAGTATCCGTGTGTTAGAGAACAGCAGTGGACTACTATATGGATCTGGAAGTTCATGAGATGAACTTATAGATATTCCGATCATTGATGACAAGTATGGAATCCTTGATCATGCAATGTGGCTAAAGGTTAGCAAAGGAATACTAGATCGCATATTACGGCAGCTCCATCTCATATGTATGACGTATAGCGAAGAGATGTGAGACATGCAATTGATACTGACTTTGGAAAAAGTGTTGCCATAACTCACTATGTTGGCATAAGAGCACAATGACATGTGGGACATGTTTTAAGATCACTATGAATATGATTCAAGGGTGATTGGCTCGCAGTGCAAGTGGGAATTTGTTGGTATGTATGCCATGAGAGCCAATCATGGGATGATTGATGGGATACATTAAGATTGATTTGATAAATATTAAAGGCAAGCTTCCAATTCTTTCTAGTTCAGTCATATGAGATAGTGATAGAATAGATTGAATGTCTAGAGAATGACACTACTCAATGACGTATGCCTTCAGGTTTAGGACTTGAACGATGAGATCATGCGGATGCTAAGAGTTTGTACATTCTTGTTATGTCCCTAGTCGGATGTCATTGTGGAAGGTAGATAGACAACAATGACACACAAGACTAGATTGTGGTGTTAGTTGATGACAGAATCTCATTAGTCATGATGTAGAGATATCAAACCAAACACATAGGTACTTGTTAGAGAACAAGTGTACCGGACAGACCCACCGTGAGTTTGACACATGGAACCATGACATGGTAGTCACAGTCAATACTCACAGTGATGGTGGTGAATGTGATTCTTTGACCTGAAATCACTACACTCAACACATGTCGTTGGGTACACTTTGACATCATCAAACGCAATCCTAAAACATGGGTTGTTATAAAGGTGATGATTGGGTGGCTTTGACACATGGGGCTTTTGAGGGGTGAGTGATAGATATGGTATTTGTCCCTCCTGAGGGAGTTTGATATCCAAGGCCACTTGATGAGTATGATTGAGATAGGCGTGCACACGCATGTGTGAATCAGTATGTGATATTGATGTCATACATATCTCCCCCAATCTACTCTGAGATCAAGGAAGTGAATGAACGTTGACAGGATGATTGTTCCATGCCTCGAGTTCATTTGGGATATCAGTGACAAAGGAATTATACATTCAGTGTAACACCATTCATGGATTGTAGGATTGAAAGTTGTTCTCCAACTTTCTATTTCACTTGGGTAGCACAGATGTGTCACTAGGCACCGCCCTTTGCTTGTGAAGTCATAAGTGTTATGGACTTTCACTGCCAATGTGAAAAGGACCTGTACGGTCACACACATAGGATTTAACCTAGAAGAGGAGTTTTGTCCACAAACTATGTTTAGATTGATTACTAAAGGAGTTTAGTAGTTTAATTAAACACTCAATTAATTGATAACTCATAATCATAGTGTTCAAGGTGTTGGACAGATTGATTAGAGTATCAGATTGATTGAAACTGCAATTGACTGTCTCTGCACAATCTGCACTCCCAACCGATCGGCTCATATGATGAACCGATCGGCTCAGCTCGGTGAATCGACCGGCTCAGTTGATGAGTCGAACATCTCATGGATAGGGTGAAACGGTTGGTTCAAGTGTTGAAACGATCGGTTCAACTGGTCCAACCGAGCAAGTTGGGAAAGTAGGATTGGTGAGAAATTTCTTTTTGTTTCACTTGCCCAATTTGATTGGAAAAAGGATTGGGATTAGGTACCAATTAGAAACAAAAGAGAAAAAGTCAATCGGGAACTGACCAGGTCTGCAAACTGACCGGTTCAGAAATGAACCGACCGTTTCATGGGTCCCAACCGATCGGTTCAGTGTGAAACGATCGGCTCAGATCCCCAACCGACCGTTTCATAAATGAAACGATCAGTTCAGGTTGCACAGTTGGTTGTTTTTTTAGAAAATCTCGAACCCTTCTACTCCTGCTTTAGTCCCGCATTGCCTGGGATAGAGAACCCTGTCCCATGACCCTCCTATATATAGGGGTATTGGGGGCTTCTCAGACAACAACTCCGTGCAACTTGTTTCTCTGTAAAGTTGTTGTTCTCTCTGGTTTTGGTAACCGAGAGAGCCCGAGCAAGTGCTACCCAATAAGGGAGGCGCAGCAAGGGAAAGACAACTACAGAAAGTGACTGGTGGCAGGAGAGTGTGTCGGCGACTAGTACGCCGACAGGAGGGTGCGACTCCTTCCAATTCCTTGTGGGACAAGGAGATTGGAGTTCCAGGTGATCCGTGTGGACTACTTCAGAGGTGGGAGATTTCTGCCGCTAGGAGCACAGCTGTCAATCCTGACAGTCCCAGTAAGACTAGGAGTCATCAGTCCCGGTGCGACCAGGAGTTGTACAGACACCGTCCAAGACCGGAGGTGAAGACCGCGCAAGGCACGAGGTATTGTCGCCGAGCAAGCCTCGGGACAAGGTATGATTCCACAAACCATCCCTTCCTATTGTATAGACGTTGACGTGTTTCCTTGTTCTGGGTTTGTGGAGGAGAAATTTTTTGTTTCCACTGCCTTCTGTGCCTCCCCTAAAACCCAACAACATGAACTCTAGTTTTGAGAGTAAAATGCCATGGGCATAATATACTCATAAACATGATTCCTCCCCCTTCTCTTTCTTGATATATGATACTAGAAACCTCACTTGAGCTATATGGATGATTTATGGATGAGGTGTCACTCACATACGGTTGACCTATTATATATTTCTTTCCTATATCATACATGTAATATGCAAGTTTGGAATCATGATAAGATTGGCTTAGTATATACTCTTTCCCTTTATATCACGCATGAAAGATATAAGTTTGAAATCATGAGCAAAAAAAATCTTTGGATCATAGCTTACATAACCATAAAATATGGTTGTTAACATTTAACCCTCTCAATCTATGCTTCTAAGTTTGAGCATAACTCTCACACAATAGGGTGAAACCTAATAGGTAAATACGAAAAATCAAGCCCATCTCTAATGATGAAATTCTAGTACGATGTGATCATAAACCAAAATGAGGATGTTAAGTGTAACATCCCACCGGCCCCTAATAAATGATATGATATCTTGACATCACCTTACATGGGTTATTAGGGTGAAAGATGAAACCTTGAATAATATCTTCTCAACTTATGTGTATGAGTAAAACCATGTTTCTTATGGATATGTAGGATGTAAATGTTAAAATAAAAGACCATCTTATTATTACTAAGACATAAAATGATGCTTCCATCTACAATGGTAAGGGTGGCTACACACCCAAGATGATTTAAAATCATAAGATGAAAACTTAGGGTACATTCATAATTTTGATTGTCTTGGCACCTAGAAGTGTTTCCCTAGAGGTAGTAGAAACTCCTTGATAACCCTTACGTATGATATCGACAAATTTTGAGGATGAAATTCATATAAGGTGGGGTGAATGTGATATCCTAGATTCCAGGGGATTGTAAACCATTGAAAGTAGATGTAAGAATGATTAAAGTACACATAAAATCCTAGATTAAGATTGTAGATATTATCTTTCAAAAGTTTCAATTCAATGATATATGTTCCTTTGAGAGCATAAGAGGCCATAAGCTGTATAGAGTAGTTTTAGCACCAATGTTAAAATCTCATGTGATATCAATGAGTGAATATGGAGATATCATAAATTGAAATTAAGGTTTAGTTTGGAAAATAGGCTATTAGTTCAGTTATCAGACTCTCCTTCACACATGAACTAGCTGACTTTTTGGTGGAAGGGAATTAGGAGTGGCATGAAGTTGAGAGATGGGGCGAAACCCCAACCCTGATAGTTGTTTAATGGCCTACCTTTATTTTCCTTCAACCTCTGATTGTTCGGAAGGAGAGTCTGGCCGCCTCAATAACCAAACACCACATATCTCAGATCAATGGGATGATTATGGGGTATCTTATACATGACATCATTTCCCAGCACTTTCCAACCTAGACGAGTAGTCACACCATACACCTCTATAACTCGCAGGTGATGGATCGAGGTTGAGCTCCATTGTTCTCACGTTGAAGATGGTGAACTAGGATTTGAAGTCCGTCATAAAAACGGTTCTTCCCCAACACCCCTCCTCAACACTATCTTGTTGTAGAGAATGTTGGAGACCATCTTCCTCCTCTTCTTCTAGTTGTGACACTCTTCGGAGGTAATTTCAGATTTTACCAAGTCGGAGGCGTTGTTTAAGACCTGAGGTTGTGCAACCCCACACCAATGGCACTCCAGGTCGTGAATAGGCAAGGGAACGATACCCTAATCGATGCCCCTTTCCTACTGCTCTGCTCTGCCGCTACTCCGAACCACCCCCGTTGGCACTAAGGTCAGGGCCAATGGAGGAAGGATATAGCTGGGGGATGGTGGCAGCAAGATAGGAAATCCTAGGAGGTTGGTGAGCCTAAATCAATGCTTGGGCGGTGCCTAAAAGGCCTCAACTCATCAGATGAACTCGCCCAGGTCTAGAGAGGAGCACGTCCAGGTTGGAGGACCAACTACATCACCCCTCATCAGAGTGAGTTTGTGGATTCCCTACGATGAACCAGAACTACAACCAAGTTCCTTGGGAGGTCTTGGTTCTTCTTGACCTATTTTTGGAGCAGGGAAATGCACATGGAGAAAAACCCCAATCTCACGGAGCTTCTTCCGCTGCCGATCCAAACTCAGAGATCAACAACGTGATTTTGACTACTCACCACCTTTAGGACCGGCTGTTGTGGATCCCGGTTCCTGTGCAAAGCTTCTAGACTCTTCGATTCATTTCGAAGATGAGGCTCTTTCGATCAATTGCTCGCTAGAGTCCCCTCTCACAGCGGCGCTCACACACACAGGAAGGAGCTTTTGTGCCTGGGAACTCTCGCGTGGGTGAGATTGAGACGAGCCAAGGATAGATCGGACCAAAAATCACAAGCCATCTGGTTCACTTGGGCCAGTAGGGACCAATCATGGACTTCCCTCTCAGGAAGTGGGACCTGCCGCTAAAGGTAATTGCCTTAAATTCTCAGAAATATACCATATCTTAGGAATATGTCTAAAAATAGCTCCCCTGGACAATAAATTCCCTAAAAATACCCATGAACTCAGATTAATGTATACTTTATCATGGAACCCCTAAATATGATATTTGGGACTTTGTTACTGATGATTTTTAATCTAGAAAGTACTGCATCTTTCTAGGGTTAGTTTACTAGAATTATTTGCAAATGATGGAAATAAAATATGAGAAAAATACTACTGAGCCCTAGTATCACTTGGAAACTTAATATGGACTCAGATCTAATCATAATTTCAAAATGTTGGATATTTTCCAATTAATGCATATTTATATGCTTTAAATCTCATATGAATTCCAGAAAATATTGAAAGCAACAGAAAAATTATGAAATTTGAAACAGACCTAAATAATGACTTCTAGATTAGTAGAAAAATATCATGGACCAGTTAAGCTCAGTTTGAACCTAGGTTTGGCTAAACCTAGTTTGAACCTAAATAATCAAGACTAATGATGTTCGTTTGTTAATGATGGTTAATTTCTATTAATCAGGTGATGACCAGATTATCTAGATGATCACAGATGTGATAGGAACCTCTAAACTTAGGTATGTGGATATAAGTGTAAGACTAGTTTTTGCTGGATGATAACTATGAGTAATTGCTTGCGTGTATTTGTATATCTTGTTGGATGTACATCTATATGTATTGTCATTTCCGCCTTGAACATTAAGAACACTAAGGGAAGAAAATGGAATGTAGTTACTTATGGTTCATTAATCTCCCTATTAGAGAGGGAAAGTATTAATGTTGACTAGCACCTCCCTAATGGTACAAGGTACGTGGGGAGATCCCTAATGGTACAAGGTACGCAGGGATAGGGCCCAATACTATATGTTTGTGCTAAGTCCACCATAGTAATACATATCCATTGAAATATGATTAATAACTTGGGTTTACCTAATTTTTTCCCTTAAATAATGTTTTCCTTTTCTTTCTTCTTTTTCAAGTATTTTAAATATTCCAGCATAGTATAGTATCTTTCAACGACTTACCAACTTTATGTTGATTCACTGTTTCATGTATGTTTTAGGTTCAGAGCTAGCATGGGATAAAAGAACAAGATGTGAGCAGTTGTATAGGTTTACCTATTGTCTGTAGATCCTAGTTAGCATACATGTTTAGACTTGTGAAAAATTTTCTATTCAATGCGTAAATGTAATATGTAATAATTCATGTTGTAATTAATATACATGTTCGATGTTGATAATGTTATGGTGTATGCATTATAGTTGTATGTTCATGTATGCGTATGTTTCTTCCGCATCGCTCTCTAAAACAATTAGCTAACGTTTTCAGGTTCGTCTTCTCGGGCCTTCTAAGTCTAGAGACAGTGAAATCCAGGGACATTTCATTCCCTCTTTTACAATTTCATGTACTAGGGAACTAGAAATGGTACTCTTTATATTATTGTTCCTGACTTTATAAAGCCTATTGTTGATATATGTCATGTTTCCAATTCGAATGATATTTCTTTATCACATTGTAGGCTTGGTCATGTAAATATGCATCAAATGAAGAAGTTGAGCAAAAAGGATTTGGTGAAGGGACATCCTAAATTGGATTTTAAAAAGGATGAGGAATGTCAACCTTGTATCCAAGGAAAGAAAACCAAGTCCTCCTTCAAATCCAAAGGAGTCCTTCACACCAAAATTGTTCTTGATCTTCTTCACATTGATCTATTTGGAACAATGTGTATGCAATCGCTTTGTGGTAGCAAGTATTGTCTAGTTAATTATTGATGATTTTTCTCTCTTTACTTGGACCTTCTTTCTCTTTTTAAATAGTGATACTCTTGATTTTTCCTTGATTGAGTTGAAAACAAAGCTTCTTATCGGATCGTCTCTATTCACACTGATCCTGGGGGAGAATTTGAAAATGATTTGTTTGAACAGTTTTGTGAGGAATCTACATATACACATAATTTTTCTTCACCTCAAACGCCTCAACAAAATGGGGATGTAGAGAGATATAATAGGTCTACATGAGATGTCTATTACTATTCTTCTAGAGTACAAAACTCCAAAGAAGTTTTGGGCTGAAGTCATTAGTACATTGTGTTTTGTGCAAAATTGGGTGTTTACTCATACTTTGCCTAAGGAAACCCCCTATGAGCTATGGCATGGTAGAAAGCCTTCCATTGATTTCTTTCATATTTTTGTTTGTCCTTTTTTTTAACACCAAGGATTCCCTCGACAAGTTTGATCTGAAGTCTTACATGGCTTTCTTTCTTGGCTATATCAGAACTAGCAAGTCTTATAGAGTATATAACATTGAACTGTGCAAAGTAGAAGAATGTATAAATATTAGATTTGTTGAGACCTACCCCTCTATTTCCAAGAATGTTGTTAGTGATGATGTTTCATATTAGGTTTTCCTCTCTTGTAAGATCTCAACATTTTTGAAAAGGAAATGAGTTGTTAGTTGATGAAGAACATTTGTGAAAAAGAAGTTTACTTGCTTTTACTAGTCATAAAAACTTTGTGCTTTATCAAATGGATGTTTAAAATTGTGTTTTGAATGGTACGATTGAGGAGGAAGTATATGTTGCTCAACCTCCCATCTTTGAACATGATAATTTTCCTAACCATGTTTATTTGTTACAATAAGCTCTCTATGGTCTCAAATAAGAACCTCAAGCTTGGTATGAGAAAATAAATAACTTCTTGCTAGACAATGGCTATATCATGGGCAAAGTTGATAAACTTTTTTCTAAATCACACTTCTAAAAATTTCTTAATCATTCAAATTTATGTTGTTGATATCATTTTTGGCGGAACTAATATTGATCTTTGCAAGGAGATTAGTGATCTTATGTCAACTGAATTTGAAATGAGCATGATGGGGGAACTCACTTTCTAGCGGGAGAGAAATTTAATTTTGTTTGATTAAAACTGCTTATCACTACTCTTTATGTTATTGACATTCCTTCTATCTAGTTTCTCTCTTTCCTATATGTTTATTTCTTAAAATTTATCATCTCTTGCTTGATATGTGCTACAATTGCCTTATTTTTATGCCTTGTTTTCCTTGTTTCTGGTATTTTTTACAAACACTTGCTTTATCGCAAACTAGTACCCTATGATGAGTGAAATGTGCCTCAATATGTCTAAAATGCATAATAGGATAAAGAAATAAATTTAATTAGCACCCCAGAGTCTAGGAATTAAATTCATACTTTTAGACAGGCTACCTATTGGTGAAGTTGGAAACTTGACTGATCCCATGCCAAGGTCAAGTGTTTTCACCCGATCGGTCGAGTTTCCCAGACTCAAAACTCTATTGATGGTCGAGCTGGACCAAACTTAAATAGGGTTTCGACTGACATTTCTCCCTCCCAACTAGATAAAAGGTGACCAAACCCTAGCTCCATCTCCCTTGACCTCCAAGCCTAGGTTCGCACATCCCTTCCCTTACCTAGTTTAGCCTACCTTGCCTCTTCCCACACCCTTCTAGGTGGTTTGATGACATGTTGGTGAGGATTTCTCCTTCTTTTGGTTGTTATTTATTCTCTATTCTGACCCCATGGCATACAATCGAAGGAAGAGTGTCGCCCCTAGTGGTTCTAACCCTTCCTCCTCTAATCCTCACCTCATATCAATTAATGGTTCCTTCTTTATCTCTCCTTCAAGGCCCTAAATAATTATCAGTGGATCCTTCCTAGTAACCCTTTCGCATTTAGAGACGTGGTTTGAGCCTCGTCTCACCACGAAGAAGGCTATCACAGAGGTTGTGGTGTTATTCCATACCCATTACCTAGGCTCTTTGTGCGTAGAACGCTGGCGTTTTCAAAATTCCATCACAAGCACCAAGGTGGTGCATGAATTATATGTCAATCTTTCATGGAACTATGACACTATAGTGTCACCACCCAATAGTCAGGTAATCCTCACTTCCATGATTGGCGATACCAAATTCATAATCTCTAAAGATTCTTTGAATATCTATTTTAATGGAACTGATGTCACCGACAAATGCATCAAGGACTATCTTAACTATTTTAACCTTCTTGACCCTGAGTCTTTCTAAAAACACTTTGATGTTACTGTCCCCGATATTCACAAGTTTTGAATAAGCCTCGAGTACCCTATATGAAGAAGTCGACCTTGCGATCCTCTTCCCTCAATCTCAAAAATACGTTGATCACATTAGTTGTTAAATGCAATGTCAACCCAAAGAAAAATCAAACAAAAATTGTAGAGAACACTTCTGTGATGATGTACTATCTTTTAAAAAATGTTAGAGTTAAGTGGTCATGATACATTCTACACTACATGACATGCTTTGAATCTAGAAAGAACACATGTGGTACACACCCAACCTACCTTGATTTATGGTCTTTTCGCTTTTTCTACCAAGAAATCTCTTTTCTATGTCTCAATTACAAAGCTAGTCAGAAAGGAGTTTGCATTAGTGTAACCATGATTAATAAGACCTTACTAACTACCTCCTCTACCCATCTCAGAGCCTCTACATCTACCTCCACTCAGGCACCTCCACCTCCACCACCATCCTTACCTGACTGTGCCTCTTTCTCAGTGTCAAATGAAGCTCTTATGGTTACATGATACACCAGTAGGTGTACAACCTTCAATTTTAGGATCTCCTCCACTAGGACCTCTTCCAGATCACGTCTACCATGAACCTATACTGTAGCCATCCCTACCCCTCCTACCAGCCCTACCCTGGAGGTGACTAAACTTCTTAAGCATAAAGTCACTTTATGTGGCCCCTCCACCTAGTACTTCTGCTGCCACCTATGCTACTGATGATGGACTTACCCCTGAACCTAGTGTGCTTCCTCTACTGGCTCTACCATTGCCCCTCTTGATACCCTACTTTCCAGTCTTAGGATATCTGCTCCAACCTTCCTGCAAGCACAAGAGTTGCTTTCTCTTGCCATGTTTTAGGAGGAGTACAATACTAGAAAGCCCAGTCATAGTTTTGGACCTCCTAATAATGAGGATATGCCTGATCAAGCTGGTGAGGATGTTGCTAATGATGATGAGGGCACTAAGGATGATGAATTCGATGTTGGTTCTGATGATAGCTTCATTGGTGCTTCTAGAGATGAAGGTGATGTTGATGTCTCTATTGCACCTTCATATGGAGATGAGGACTACGAGCTTGAGGCCGATGATGATGATGTAGATGATTACACCATTGACATAGATAGCATAGATTTATCTTATATGTTTTAGTTCTTTAGTCTTTAGGTGTTGATCTTTTCTATCTTTTTAGACTTTTATGTACTAAGACATTTGGGCACTGTATCTGAGGTGTACCATTTTATCATCCTGTTGTTTTATCATTGGTTTGTGGTTCTTGAAGCGAGGACATGTTCTAATGTTGTATTCTTGATATTATGAACCATAACTCTCTGGTTGACTATATTTTATGAGTTTGTGGCATGTTACCCCATATTTTGATTATGACATTGCATTGATTGTTTCTCTTTACCTCATTTATGTTTGATGTGTGCTATGTGGTTGATTGCTTTATTTTTGCATATTGAGATGACATGTGTTTTAGATATTTCTACCTCCTTGTCTTTTTTAGATGACAAAGGGGGAGAAATGACCTCAACTGATTTTTTTATCGCTTGTATGATCATTTTCTTATCAACTATCTACATATCATGTGACCTGCTAGAGGACCATATAGTATGTATATGTGCTATGGTTCCACTACTATAGAAACAACGTTCAACGTCGCTTTTGGAGGCGTCGGTTATTTATTGAAACTGACGATGTAAACCTTCAATGTCGGCGGTTTAATAAAACCGACGTCTATGTTTGAAGATCAGCCAGATACGGGTATCACTTTTAATTCAGCATCGCCTGAAGAAAAGAAACCGACGCCTAAAATAGCCCGCGATATCCAATTTTTCGAGTGAAAAAAATTGCCCACAAATTGTCACATACAACGTCGGTGGTTTACCTCAAAACCGAAACCTTAAGTAGATAAAATTTCATGCTAAAGTTCCAATATGGGCATCAGTTTCCGCGGGATAACAACCGACGCTATTGGTTCTTAGGTGTCAGTTTATTAAACAACCGACGCCGATGGTATAGTTAATAGCACCCCAACTCAAGACTCTTCCCCACTATCTCTGTTTCATTGGTCAATCATTTAGGTCTGGTGATCGATCCTACCGCCATTGCTCCCCCGTTCCGTCTCTGCTTGCTGCTTCTTTCCTCGCTGATGCCGACGTCGGTTGCCCTGGTCACCATCCACTCGCCGGTCTCCTGCTCCTAATCACCGCCCGCTCACCGCCTCCTGGCCGCCACCCACTCACCGCCGCTGGCTGCCGCCCGCTCACTGCCTCCTTGATACTCCGGCCACCCGCTCACTACTCCTGCAGGTACCCTTCTTCCTCCTCTTCTTGCTCATTAGCCCTCTTTTCTTCCTTCTCCCTCCTTACCAACAACAAGTACGGCCGTGTGGGCTGGCCATGACCGTGGCTATGTTGGCCGAGCACGGTCGTGCTGCCTAGCACGACCATGCTCAGCCAACACAGCCACGACGGTGGCCATCCCACACGACCGTTCTTACTATTGGTAAGGAGGGAGAAGGAAGAAAATATGGTATATATTCAAAGGAAATTAATTATGAATATGTGATGAAATCAATTATATGATGAAATAAATCATGTTCAAATTAATTATGTTCAATTATATGATGAATCAATTATTTTCAAATCAATTATGTTCAATTATATGATGAAATCAATTATGTTCAAATCTTGTGATGAAATCAATTGTGATGAAACCCTAACATCTACATGAATCCCTATTGCATGATGAAACCCTATCATCTACATACTCTATATGATACCTAAAATTGTGATGAAACCCTAACATCAATTGTGATGAAACCATAACATTTACATATCTATCCAAGATGATGAACATGCATGGACACTCAAAATGTTGAAATCAATGTTATAGAATATGATACCTAGATAAAATGATGTTACATGAAACCTACGATATGAATGATGAAACTAGGATTGCAGGTATTGGAATGACAACATACATGTATTTTTTGGCCTAGAAACCCATCCAAGATTTACTCATTAGGAGTAAATATTGGATAGTCTCCAGTTTGGGACTGTTCTTGAACACCTAATATCACTTAGGATGTACCTGCATAATGTGTATTGGGTTTTCAAAAAAAATTCGGTAGCATTTCCCCGTTTGTTCTCTAAGTACATATGCACTTGGAGAACAGTGGGGAAATGCTGCTAAAATTTTCTTAGAAACTCAATACACATTATACACTTACTAGTGAGATTAGGTGTTCAAGGATGGGATAGGTGGTACACATTTATTATATATAAGATGAAACTAGGATTGCATGCATTGGAATGAAACATACATGTATTTGTTGGCCTAGAAACTCATCTAAGATTTACTCATTAGGAGTCAATCTTGGATAGTCCCCAATTTGGGACTGTTCTTGAACACCTAATCTCACTTCGGATGTAAGTGTATAATGTGCATTGGGTTTTCAAGAAAATTTCGGCAACATTTCCCTGTTGTTCTCTAAGTATGTACTTAGAGAACAAACGGGGAAATGCTGCAGAAATTTTCTTAAAAACACAATACGCATTATACACTTACTAGTGAGATTAGGTGTTCAAGGATGGGATAGGTGGTACACATTTATTATATATAAGAATGACATCACATGTATTTGTTAACCCTAGACCCTAATCTTGTCCTAATATTTACTTGTTTTCTCTTTGATCATAGAATGGATAGATCATGGATGTCCATTTGCAATCACTACAATGTTTATATCTGGTCTTGATCAGTTCATTAGATTTACTAAGGAACATAGGAAAGAGCTATTGGATAAATTGGACATTATGATAAATCCCTTTGTTTTGATGATGACAAACATTTCATTCTTGTTGATCTAACGTGCTACTTGAGTGTTGCAGGAATAAGGTGGATGACAAAGTACAAGGAATCTATACGCTTGAATGTTTGTAAATTTCATGAAATGTAATCAATTGTAAACTTGTACAAATATATAATGTACAAGTACTTAGACTTCATGTAAATCAAGCGTTAGATCTCCTCTAGCCAATCACTACACTTAGATAGGTCATCCCCTTAAATGGTGTCATATATGCACACTCATACACACACTTAGTGCCTTAATTAAAAAATTGAAACAGAGTCAACCTCGGTCGACAAACTCCTCGACCGAGACACTCTCGGTCGACAAACTTCTCGACCGAGAAAGACCCAGGTAGCCGTTAGAGGTAGTTGGCAGTTGGAGATGAACGTTGCAAACACTTGATCCAGAGAGCCTGTCGGTCGACAAATCCTCGACCGAGTAGGTGTCTCGGTCGACAATTCCTCGACCGAGATGGACTCTGACAACAACTGCAAAATTAATTAACTAGTCGTTGCTAATGCGCCTAACTTGTACCTAACGGCTAGTTAAGCACTTAGAACCCCCTAGAAAGTGTCTAGAACGTCCTTAAGCACTTGTAGGCCATTCCTATAAATAGGACATGCCTTAGGACACCTAAATACACCTAAGCTACACTTGTGCTACACTTGAGCTTGAATAATCATTGGCAATCTGTTTTTGAGCAATAGAGCAATTCCTACATTGGCTATTCATTCCCATTGCTCCTAATTCGTGTCCTATAGGCTAGCATATCCTTTCCACAACACTTACACTTCTACACTCATTGGTTAGGAGATCAATACGCTTGATATAGGCAAATCAGGCCTTGTGCTTCAAAGGATAAGTTGTAATTTCTATTTTCCTTCTTGTTCCTTTGTATCTTTTGTATTCTCCTTGCTACTCCTAGGGTTGGAGGCTGCGGATTGGAGAAGGTTCTTCTCGGAGGAGAAGGTTGACTTCAAGCTACTTCAAGAAGGCTATTGCAACGGGAAGCTACTTCAAGAAGGCTATTGCATCGGGAAGCTACTTCAGGAGGAAGGCTGCTTCAAGATTGGTGCAATTACTTCTAGGTGAAGGCTGCTTCAAGGTTGGTGCAATTACTTCAAGGTGAAGGCTGCTTGAAGGGTTTAGGGAGAGAATTGTAATTTTATGTAAAGTCCTTGCGAGGTAATAAAATTAAATTCTTTCCAAATCCCGGTTGGGTAAGCAACCGGGTAGTGGACTGACTGCCTAAGTATTTGCTAAGGTAGGAACCACTCTAAACCCTTGTCTCCTTGTCCAATATTCTTGTGGTTGGTTGTTTGAGTTAAATTATATTGAAATATTTTTAAAACCCTATTCACCCCCCCTCTAGTGGTTTTTCAATTGGTATCAGAGCAGGCTTCAAGGAACTTTAACAAAGTCTTGAAGAATGGGTGACGGGGTGCTCAACAACCTTAACCTTGAAGGGACACTTGTGGCTAGACCTCCGGCATTCGATGGAACTAACTACACCTATTGGAAAAGAAGAATGCAATTTTATTTCCAAGGGACTAGTTGGGATTTATGGAGGATGGTATCGACTCCATATGAATTTCCTCAAACGGAGTATGCAACTTGGGATGTTAATACGGTAAGATCAGCCCAAATGAATGCAAAAGCTGTAAGTATACTTTATTGTTCAATCTCTGTTGGTGAATTCAATAGAATATCTAATTGTGAAACAGCACATGAGATTTGGCATAGACTCTTCATAACATATGAAGGAACTGTTCAAGTTAAGAATTCTAAAATAGGATTGCTTAAGCAAAAGTTTGAACAGTTTCGTATGGATCAAAATGAGTCTATTAGTGAAATGTATGCAAAATTCTCTTCTATTGTAAATGGTTTGAATGCTTTAGGTAAAGTTATAAGTGAAGAAGATCAGGTGTCAAAGATTCTTAGAACTCTTCCTCCCAAGTACAAGCCCAAAGTGACTGCAATTGAAGAAGCAAATGACCTCACTCGACTAAGGATGGAGCAACTCATTGGCAACTTAGAAGCACATGAGGCAAATTTAGAAGAGGAAGAAAGAATAGAACTTCAAACACAACAAGGAAGAAAGAAGGACATTGCATTCAAAGCATCAACCAAGATTATCCATGACACAAGTGAAGACGATAGTGGAGAAGAAACTCTCATTGTAAATGGTAAGAAGTATAAAAGTTATAAAACTCACAAAACTTCTAGTGTTTCGTCTTCCTGGTGTTTTGAATGTGGCAAAAGGGGACTCATGAAAGATGATTGTCCAAAACTCAAGAAAGGGAAGAAATCATCTCACAAAAAGAAAGAAAGAGAATATAAAGCTGCATGGGATGATTCAAGTGACGATAGTGATGATGGAAAAGAAGAAGTAGAGTGCCTCATTGCTACAACAAATGAAGAAGAAGAAGAAGAGGTAAGTCTTTTGATCTACCAAAAGAAGATCTAATTGCTAGTCTTCAAGATACTCATGAGAAATATATTGAGTGCAAGAAGAAACTTAAGAAATCAAAGAAAGTAAATGATGATTTAAATGTTAAACTTCTTGCTCTTGCATCTGAAAATGAGGATCTCAAAAAGGCAAATGAAGATTATGATCTTAAGTTAAAATCTATAGAAGCAAATTGCAATCTTCTTTCCTTAGAAAAGTTAAACTTGCAAACTCAAGTGAATGATCTTCAGAAACAACCTATTTTATGTTCACACTTAGATTATGATGAGGTTGTAAAAGAAAGAAACTTTCTATTATCTGATTTAGATCAAGCAAAGAAAGATATAAACAAGAAGATGGATGATATTGCTAAGCTACAAAGAAAAATAAATGAGTTAAGAGGAAATGACATTCTTGAGAATATTCTAAAAATTTCCTCTAGTTATAATGGAAGAAGAGGATTAGGATATGATCCAAAGAGAAGTCAACCCAAAAGAGCTAAAGCATCCAAGACTAAGACTATGTTTGTACTGAAGAAAAAAATTCCTAGAAAGCGAAATGAAGTTGACTTCATTAGTTGTCATTATTGCATGCGTCTTGGACATTATTCATTTTCATGCCCACATAAGAAAAGGAATGATGATCTAGCTTGGATTCCTAAAACTTAGAAGCTCAAATTTAACTAGTTGAGATTTGACCTAAACTGATTCTTGATATACAAATGTCATGTCTCAACACAATCGAGCTCAAACTTGCATAATTTTTTGCTTGGAATCAATTAGCAGTTCTGAAAAACATTCCAGAAATTTTTTCGATCGAGAATTTGTCGACCGAGTGAACATTCGGTCGAGAAATTGTCGACCGAGCATGTCACTGATTTCCAGTTTGCTGCAAAATTGCTGAATTCTTTTTGTAATTGATCAAATTGCTATCTATTTGTGATAAATGATTGTATATATTTTGGAAATCATCTTTGAAAACTTATATGAGATTATTTTGGTTTTATTTATAAATGGTTTGGAATTAAACTTACATGAATATGATATATATATTTTCTTAATGGAATTCTCTAAAAAAATCAGGGCTTAAAGGAATCTCATTTCATCTTCAGGGCTTAACAATCCTTGTAAAATGGATGAGAAATCAATACATATGTCATGAACCTAACAGGATCTCATATCATTTCAAGGCTTAACATCCTTTGCAAATGATTGAGAAACAAATTGTGGCTAAATTAGACACAAATGATATTAAATCTATGTTCCTAATAGAATATCTATTTAAGGGGGAGCATATTATAAAATTAAGGGGGAGCAGAAATTTAAAATATATATCTTGGATATCTTTTTGAAATGACAAAGGGGGAGAAAGAATATAAAATCAAAAAATATAAATGAGTTTCATCTTGATGGCCAACACTCACTTGCAAAACAAGAATGGCTACAAAAGGTAATCCTCATGTATGAAACTCACATGCTTTATATTTCCTTATTTCATATTTAGAAAATGTTTGTCATCTTCAAAAAGGGGGAGATTGTTGGATAAATTGGACATTATGATAAATCCCTTTGTTTCGATGATGACAAACATTTCATTCTTGTTGATCTAACGTGCTACTTGAGTGTTGCAGGAATAAGGTGGATGACAAAGTACAAGGAATCTATACGCTTGAATGTTTGTAAATTTCATGAAATGTAATCAATTGTAAACTTGTACAAATATATAATGTACAAGTACTTAGACTTCATGTAAATCAAGCGTTAGATCTCCTCTAGCCAATCACTACACTTAGATAGGTCATCCCCTTCAATAGTGTCATATATGCACACTCATACACACACTTAGTGCCTTAATTAAAAAATTGAAACAGAGTCAACTTCGGTCGACAAACTCCTTGACCAAGACACTCTCGGTCGACAAACTTCTCGACCGAGAAAGACCCAGGTAGCCGTTAGAGGTAGTTGGCAGTTGGAGATGAACGTTGCAAACACTTGATCCAGAGAGCCTGTCGGTCGACAAATCCTCGACTGAGTAGGTGTCTCGGTCGACAATTCCTCGACCGAGATGGACTCTGACAGCAACTGCAGAATTAATTAACTAGCCGTTGCTAATGCGCCTAACTTGTACCTAACGGCTAGTTATGCACTTAGAACCCCCTAGAAAGTGTCTAGAACGTCCTTAAGCACTTGTAGGCCATTCCTATAAATAGGACATGCCTTAGGACACCTAAATACACCTAAGCTACACTTGTGCTACACTTGAGCTTGAATAATCATTGGCAATCTGTTTTTGAGCAATAGAGCAATTCCTACATTGGCTATTCATTCCCATTGCTCCTAATTCGTGTCCTATAGGCTAGCATCTCCTTTCCACAGCACTTACACTTCTACACTCATTGGTTAGGAGATCAATACGCTTGATATAGGCAAATCAAGCCTTGTGCTTCAAAGGATAAGTTGTAATTTCTATTTTCCTTCTTGTTCCTTTGTATCTTTTGTATTCTCCTTGCTACTCCTAGGGTTGGAGGCTGCGGATTGGAGAAGGTTCTTCTCGGAGGAGAAGGTTGACTTCAAGCTACTTCAAGAAGGCTATTGCAACGGGAAGCTACTTCAAGAAGGCTATTGCATCGGGAAGCTACTTCAGGAGGAAGGCTGCTTCAAGATTGGTGCAATTACTTCTAGGTGAAGGCTGCTTCAAGGTTGGTGCAATTACTTCAAGGTGAAGGCTGCTTGAAGGGTTTAGGGAGAGAATTTTAATTTTATGTAAAGTCCTTGTGAGGTAATAAAATTAAATTCTTTCCAAATCTCGGTTGGGTAAGCAACCGGGTAGTGGACTGACTGCCTTAGTATTTGCTAAGGTAGGAACCACTCTAAACCCTTGTCTCCTTGTCCAATATTCTTGTGGTTGGTTGTTTGAGTTAAATTATATTGAAATATTTTTAAAACCCTATTCACCCCCCTCTAGTGGTTTTTCAATTGGTATCAGAGTAGGCTTCAAGGAACTTTAACAAAGTCTTGAAGAATGGGTGACGGGGTGCTCAACAACCTCAACCTTGAAGGGACACTTGTGGCTAGACCTCCGGCATTCGATGGAACTAACTACAGCTATTGGAAAAGAAGAATGCAATTTTATTTCTAAGGGATTAGTTGGGATTTATGGAGGATGGTATCGACTCCATATGAATTTCCTCAAACGGAGTATGCAACTTGGGATGTTAATACGATAAGATCAGCCCAAATGAATGCAAAAGCTGTAAGTATACTTTATTGTTCAATCTCTGTTGGTGAATTCAATAGAATATCTAATTGTGAAACAGCATATGAGATTTGGCATAGACTCTCCATAACATATGAAGGAACTGTTCAAGTTAAGAATTCTAAAATAGGATTGCTTAAGCAAAAGTTTGAACAGTTTCGTATGGATCAAAATGAGTCTATTAGTGAAATGTATGCAAAATTCTCTTCTATTGTAAATGGTTTGAATGCTTTAGGTAAAGTTATAAGTGAAGAAGATCAGGTGTCAAAGATTCTTAGAACTCTTCCTCCCAAGTACAAGCCCAAAGTGACTGCAATTGAAGAAGCAAATGACCTCACTCGACTAAGGATGGAGCAACTCATTGGCAACTTAGAAGCACATGAGGCAAATTTAGAAGAGGAAGAAAGAAGAGAACTTCAAACACAACAAGGAAGAAAGAAGGACATTGCATTCAAAGCATCAACCAAGATTATCCATGACACAAGTGAAGACGATAGTGGAGAAGAAACTCTCATTGTAAATGGTAAGAAGTATAAAAGTTATAAAACTCACAAAACTTCTAGTGTTTCGTCTTCCAGGTGTTTTGAATGTGGCAAAAGGGGACACATGAAAGATGATTGTCCAAAACTCAAGAAAGGGAAGAAATCATCTCACAAAAAGAAAGAAAGAGAATATAAAGCTGCATGGGATGATTCAAGTGATGATAGTGATGATGGAAAAGAAGAAGTACAGTGCCTCATTGCTACAACAAATGAAGAAGAAGAAGAAGAGGTAAGTCTTTTTGATCTACCAAAAGAAGATCTAATTGCTAGTCTTCAAGATACTCATGAGAAATATATTGAGTGCAAGAAGAAACTTAAGAAATCAAAGAAAGTAAATGATGATTTAAATGTTAAACTTCTTGCTCTTGCATCTGAAAATGAGGATCTCAAAAAGGCAAATGAAGATTATGATCTTAAGTTAAAATCTATAGAAGCAAATTGCAATCTTCTTTCCTTAGAAAAGTTAAACTTGCAAACTCAAGTGAATGATCTTCAGAAACAATCTATTTTATGTTCACACTTAGATTATGATGAGGTTGTAAAAGAAAGAAACTTTCTATTATCTGATTTAGATCAAGCAAAGAAACATATAAACAAGAAGATGGATGATATTGCTAAGCTACAAAGAAAAATAAATGAGTTAAGAGGAAATGACATTCTTGAGAATATTCTAAAAATTTCCTCTAGTTATAATGGAAGAAGAGGATTAGGATATGATCCAAAGAGAAGTCAACCCAAAAGAGCTAAAGCATCCAAGACTAAGACTATGTTTGTACCGAAGAACAAAATTCCTAGAAAGAGAAATGAAGTTGACTTCATTAGTTGTCATTATTGCATGCGTCTTGGACATTATTCATTTTCATGCCCACATAAGAAAAGGAATGATGATCTAGCTTGGATTCCTAAAACTTAGAAGCTCAAATTTAACTAGTTGAGATTTGACCTAAACTGATTCTTGATATACAAATGTCATGTCTCAACACAATCGAGCTCAAACTTGCATAATTGTTTGCTTGGAATCAATTAGCAGTTCTGAAAAACATTCCAAAAATTTTGTCGATCGAGAATTTGTCGACCGAGTGAACATTCGGTCGAGAAATTGTCGATCGAGCATGTCACTGATTTCCAGTTTGCTACAAAATTGCGGAATTCTTTTTGTAATTGATCAAATTGCTATCTATTTGTGATAAATGACTGTATATATTTTGGAAATCATCTTTGAAAACTTATATGAGATTATTTTGGTTTTATTTCTAAATGGTTTGGAATTAAACTTACATGAATATGATATATATATTTTCTTAATGGAATTCTCTAAACAAATCAGGGATTAAAGGAATCTCATTTCATCTTCAGGGCTTAACAATCCTTGTAAAATGGATGAGAAATCAATACATATGTCATGAACCTAACAGGATCTCATATCATTTCAAGGCTTAACATCCTTTGCAAATGATTGAGAAACAAATTATGGCTAAATTAGACACAAATGATATTAAATCTATGTTCCTAATAGAATATCTATTTAAGGGGGAGCATATTATAAAATTAACAGGGAGCAGAAATTTAAAATATATATCTTGGATATCTTTTTGAAATGACAAAGGGGGAGAAAGAATATAAAATCAAAAAATATAAATGAGTTTCATCTTGATGGCCAACACTCACTTGCAAAACAAGAATGGATACAAAAGGTAATCCTCAGGTATGAAACTCACATGCTTTATATTTCCTTATTTCATATTTAGAAAATGTTTGTCATCTTCAAAAATGGGGAGATTGTTGGATAAATTGGACATTATGATAAATCCCTTTGTTTCGATGATGACAAACATTTCATTCTTGTTGATCTAACGTGCTACTTGAGTGTTGCAGGAATAAGGTGGATGACAAAGTACAAGGAATCTATACGCTTGAATGTTTGTAAATTTCATGAAATGTAATCAATTGTAAACTTGTACAAATATATAATGTACAAGTACTTAGACTTCATGTAAATCAAGCGTTAGATCTCCTCTAGCCAATCACTACACTTAGATAGGTCATCCCCTTCAATAGTGTCATATATGCACACTCATACACACACTTAGTGCCTTAATTAAAAAATTGAAACAGGGTCAACCTCGGTCGACAAACTCCTCGACCGAGACACTCTCGGTCGACAAACTTCTCGACCGAGAAAGACCCAGGTAGCTGTTAGAGGTTGTTGGCAGTTGGAGATGAACGTTGCAAACACTTGATCCAGAGAGCCTGTCGGTCGACAAATCCTCGACCGAGTAGGTGTCTCGGTCGACAATTCCTCGACCGAGATGGACTCTGACAGCAACTGCAGAATTAATTAACTAGTCGTTGCTAATGCGCCTAACTTGTACCTAACGGCTAGTTAAGCACTTAGAACCCCCTAGAAAGTGTCCGGAACGTCCTTAAGCACTTGTAGGCCATTCATATAAATAGGACATGCCTTAGGACACCTAAATACACCTAAGCTACACTTGTGCTACACTTGAGCTTGAATAATCATTGAGCTTGAATAATCATTGGCAATCTGTTTTTGAGCAATAGAGCAATTCCTACATTGGCTATTCATTCCCATTGCTCCTAATTCGTGTCCTATAGGCTAGCATCTCCTTTCCACAACACTTACACTTCTACACTCATTGGTTAGGAGATCAATACACTTGATATAGGCAAATCAAGCCTTGTGCTTCAAAGGATAAGTTGTAATTTCTATTTTCCTTCTTGTTCCTTTGTATCTTTTGTATTCTCCTTGCTACTCCTAGGGTTGGAGGCTGCGGATTGGAGAGGTTCTTCTCGGAGGAGAAGGTTGACTTCAAGCTACTTCAAGAAGGCTATTGCAATGGGAAGCTACTTCAAGAAGGCTATTGCATCGGGAAGCTACTTCAGGAGGAAGGCTGCTTCAAGATTGGTGCAATTACTTCTAGGTGAAGGCTGCTTCAAGGTTGGTGCAATTACTTTAAGGTGAAGGCTGCTTGAAGGGTTTAGGGTGAGAATTGTAATTTTATGTAAAGTCCTTGCGAGGTAATAAAATTAAATTCTTTCCAAATCCCGGTTGGGTAAGCAACCGGGTAGTGGACTGACTGCCTTAGTATTTGCTAAGGTAGGAACCACTCTAAACCCTTGTCTCCTTGTCCAATATTCTTGTGGTTGGTTGTTTGAGTTAAATTATATTGAAATATTTTTAAAACCCTATTCACCCCCCTCTAGTGATTTTTCAAGAGCCAGGAGATAGATTCTACTATCCATGTAGGCATTGCGATAACAACTTGAAAGTCAGCACTGGTGACGAAATCAAAAGTCATGCTATGTGCAACGGGATTGTACAAGGCTATACAAAATGGCACTGGCATGGAGAGATTTCAAACCCGAAACTAGTGGATGTCGATAGTAGTGCTTCGGTGGAAGAAGAAATAGCCTCTGATGACGTAGATGTGAACGGACCAGTTCCAGTAGATATCGTTGATGCGATGCTGGATAGTTGTGGGGTAGAGAACACCGATCCACCTCCCATATTTAGAAACATTGTGCATGATGATTAGATACCGTTATACACATGTTGTGCTAAGTTTACGAAGATTACAATAGACGGAGCGACAAAAGCTTCACTTCATTGTTGACTTTGTTGAAAGAAATGCTTCCTGAAGGAAACGAGCTGCCAATCTCAACATACTGGGTAAAGAAATTGTTGTCCCCAATGGGAATGGAGGCCAAGAAGATACACGCATGCCCGAATGATTGTGTATTATTTCAAAAGGACTATGTGGATTTGAAAGATTGTCCAAAATGTGGTGCATTGTGATATAAATTGACGACTTCAGGGGAGTCCAAAACTGGTTCTCCAACCAAGGTGATGTGGTATCTACCTATAATATCACGATTTCAACGCTTGTTTGCAAATCTGATAGATGCGAAGAATTTGAGGTGGCATGTGGATGTTAAGAAAAATAATGATGGGATCCTACAACATGCATCTGATTCCCCACAGTGGAAGAAGATTGATCTATTGTACCCCAAATTTGGTGAAGAAGATAGGAATCTAAGACTTGGGCTTTGTACAGATGGGATGAATCCATACGGGACATTGAGCAGCCAACATAGCACTTGGCCAGTCATGCTTGTTATATACAATCGTCCTCCCTGGTTGTGTATGAAAAATAAGTACGTTATGCTGTCGTTGTTGATATCGGGCCCTAAACAACCTGGAAATGATATCGATGTTTATCTTGAACCTCTCATTGATGACTTCAAGAAACTTTGGGGTGAAGGTGTGATGACCTATGATGCTTCAGGAAGAGAGATATTTTGTTTGCACACTATGTTGTTTTTCACTATTAATGACTTTCTAGCATACGAGAATTTGCCTGGATATAGTTTCAAAGGATCTAAAGCGTGTCCTATATGTGAAGAGAACACTGATTCAATAAGACTAAAACAATGCGGCAAGACTGTATATCTTGGTCATCGAAGGTTTCTTTCAAAATTCCATCCGTATCGTAGGAAGTGCAAAGCAATCAGTGGATGGAATGATGAACGGAGTGCACCTAAACCTATACCATGGGATGTTGTTTATGAAAGAGTAAAAGACATTGTCAATGAATTTGGTAAGAGATCACAATGTAGTATGGCCACACGGAGTGACAATTCTTCATTCAAGAAGAAGTCAATATTTTGGGATCTTCCTTATTGGAGTTCTTTGATAGTTAGGCATTGTATCGATGTAATGCACGTTGAGAAAAATGTTTGTGATAGCATCATTGGTACTCTGTTGAATATACCATGTAAGACTAAAGATGGGATAAAATACTGACTGGACCTACGTAAAATGGGAATAAGGTAAGAATTAACAAAATTAAGTGAAATGGGTAATAAAAGAACATACTTACCTCCCACTTGTTACACGTTGTCTAGAAAGGAGAAGAAAGCTTTTTGTGAATGCTTGGTGAATGTTAAGGTGCCACAGGGTTACTCATCCAACATTCATAGATTGGTATAAATGAAAGATCTAAAGTTGATAGGTCTTAACTCTCATGATTGTCACACTCTAATGCAACAAATATTGCCCGTGGCAATTTGATCTAGATTGCCGAAGCATGTAAGGTTTGCAATCACCAGACTTTGTTTCTTTTTCAATAGTCTATGCAGTAAAGTTATTGACCCTGATACTCTCGATAATTTGCAAAGAGAAGTGGTTGTTACCCTATGTCATCTTGAGATGTATTTCCTTCCTTCATTATTTGATATCGTGGTACATCTTGTTGTCTGCTTGACTAGGGAAGTGAAAATGTTGGGACCAGTTTTCTTGCATTGGATGTATCCCTTTGAACGATACATGAGCGTTTTTAAAGGTGATGTTCGAAACCGTTATCGGCCTGAAGGGAGTATTATTGAAGATTATGTGGCGAGAGAGGTTATGGATTTTTGCAATGACTTTCTGAGTGGTAATGACACTACTATTAATGACAAGAATATTGAGGAGGGCAAAGGAATTTTGGGATCACGGGTGAAAGTAATCAGCCGTGAGCAGTTGGAACAAGGTCACTTGTATATTTTACACAACATGGACGAAGTGAGTGTTTATATCGAGGAACATACCAATTTCATCAAGAGACAACATCGTCGAGCAAGTTCAATGTGCGTTGCTAGAGAGCATAACAAGACTTTCACTAAGTGGTTTGAAGATAAAGTCTCACATCAACTATCTCAAACACCAGATGATATTATGGAAACTATCAAATGCCTCACCTTTAAACCAAAATCGAATGTTATGTCTTATGAAGGGTTTGACATTAATGGGTTCACATATTACACAAAGCTTTGTGATGATAAGAGTGTCATCCAAAACAGTGGGGTCACCCTTCAAGCGTCGACTACGTATTTTGCAAGTGCAAATGATAAGAGTCCATGTGAAGCTAAAATGTCATATTACGGTGTCATTGAAGACATATGGGAGTTCCACTACATAGATTTCAGAATTCTACTCTTTAAATGTAATTGGGTTGATAACACAAAGGAGTTATAGTGGATAAATTGGGTTTCACTTTAGTAAACTTTGAAAAGATTGGCGAGAAGGGTGAACCATTCATATTGGCATCACAGGCGAAACAAGTATTTTGTATCGATGATCCTGTAAATGATAAATGGTCGGTTGTTCTTCATGGTAAAAGACAAATCATTGAAGATCCTATAGATGAAGAAGATTACTATGATAAGTATGATGACTCCAGTCCATTCTCAATTGGGTTGCCAACTCCACAAAATATTGAAGCTAATGATGACTTATATGTGCACAGAATCACAATGAAGGATTGTTAATTGATAAAAGATCGCAATTTGAGAGGCATGCATGTTTATATTTTTTTATATGTTTCATTTTTTTAGTGTTTCATTTTTATATGTGAACTATATAAAATGCTAAATGTTTGCTTTTTTAATATCAATATCATTTTCAATTTTGATGTTTCATTATCTTCTAGTTAATACAAATGCTAAATGTTTGCCTTTTTAATGACATTTTCAGATGGTTTACCATGATGAGCATGATGTCCATGATGAGCATGAAGTCCTTGATGAGCATGATGTCCATGATGAGCGTGGAGAGGATACCAATGTAAGTTCTAAAAACATATCATGTATTTCTATAAAATTCATTATCTTCTAGTTATGTCATATATCCTATATTTCTATATTGGGCTAATTCAGTGTGTTTATTTTTGTCAAATTTTAGGTTGATGATGCACATGTACCCACTGAATCACTAGAGGAACTTGATGTGTATAACAAAAACTTAACAAGAAAAGGGGCATCACTCTGTTGAAGAAGTTAATAGCGCTAAGGGGCAGTGGATCCAGATTGGCTGTGGAGTATGGTAATGGAGGAAATGTAATTGGAGTGAACCGCAATAATTTTGTAAACTATCTTAGGGTTGTCACTCAAAGCCATTGTGGTGTTAAGTATGACAATTGGCATAAAGTTCCTCAGGAGAAGAAAGACGTGATATGGAAGGATTTATGTGTGCGTTATTATTATTTGCAATTTTATTTTGTAGATTACAAATTCTATTATTTGTAATTCTATTTTTGGATACTAGTTAATAGCAATTATATTTTACAGAATCTATTTGCATTGGATGAGAAGTTGCATCGTAAAAGCATGATGCAACGCACTGGAAAGATGCTAAGGAACTATAGGCCAAATCTCAATAGAGAATACATAAAAGATGGTGATAAGAAGTAGAAGCAGTCAACCCTTGAACAACAGAACTTCTTAGACAAAGCAGATTGGACACGTTTGCTGCTTCAAGAAAATCTGAAGAATTCAAGGTATTAAGTGTCACTCCCAATTTAATTAATATTCACCTATTCAAGATTAACCTTTAGTGTTACTAACCAAATAAATGTGCATACTAACTAGGCTATCAGTGAGGCGCAAAGAGCAAGGTGTGCACTGAATGTGCATGACCACACAATCGGTCTAAAGGGCTATGCAAGCATTTGCCAAAGACTACAGGTGGAGTCTGCTGCTACTCAGGAGTCCTCTACTACATGTGCCACACCCATGCCTCGCCATGATGTCTAGATAGCTGGGAGGCAAAACAAGAAGGGTGAAATAAAGAAGCTCGTAACTGCTGAGGCGGCTGCAAAAATGGTAAAATACAACTCTTAGAGAAATCGTTCGAATATTGATTATTTGCGGTGTTAACTTATCAATTTCTGTTGATGGTGATTAGCGGGAGCTGCACGAGAAGAGGAAACAGGGCATGTTCATCCCTCAGGGCACAAGGGATGAATTGACAGTTGCTCTGGGTAACCCAGAGCATCCTGGACGTGTTAGGGGTGCAGGCGCTGGTGTGGGCATCAAAGTGTTCTTTGGGCCATCCCAGCGCAAACCCAGAGTGGGACTTTCACAAGAAGAGGTAACATATTCTTTTTTTAGAATGTTACTGCAAAAGGGAATTCAATAATAAGAAGCTAATGTTTCTTTTAACCATGTATAGGAGAATAAGAGAGTCGAGGATATAGTTTCTAAGAAGGTCAATGATATAGTTGCTGAGAAGGTCAAGGAAGAAATGTTGTGGTGGCAAGCATCTCAGGCTTCCAATCAGCCTATGGTGACCCGCTCTTCTCCTGATGCACAGGATAAGAGTAATCCTGTAGACTCACCGCCGAACACGTATGTTGTAAGTAATGTTTTCAAGATGATATGTATATATGTATAACATTCTTCACGTAAATTTGTAGGCGTTGAAGCCATGCCGCTTAAGAATGCAAGAATATATTGTTGCAGAGGCGCACGCTTACCCGTCCCTTCCTGGGGCAATGTTTCACGGGACTCCAATGCCACAGGACTACGTTCGTGTGAGCCTGATACGTGTATTCCCCAATTGGAGGGAAGCTGCATTTCCATATGCCCACTCGAATATTGATACACTTGCCGAGGTAGAAGGGGGGTGATATTGTGGCCCAAAGAGGATGTCGTCTACACTACTGAAATTGTAAGATAAATTTACATTATGTTAAATTGTTAATGTTTATATATGAGGTCTATTGATCTGAAATTATATATACAGGTTAAAAAGAAGACACTCGGAGCATCTAGGCCTCCACCTCCACTTCCTGCATTACCAAGTTGGGTTCCAACTGAACTGCAATTCCTGTTAGGTCCTGCTTGTAGGGGAATGGCAGTATGGCTATGTGCACATAATATACATTGCCCTATAGTTGTTTCTTTAGAAGCAGATTATGCAGGTCAATCATACGAAAGCTCTTTATTTATACAAGATATTATTCAGTTGTTTATATATGATTGGCTGAATACATCAATGATGGAGACATGGATAAGGTGAGATCTTGTTTATACATCCATATACCTTGTTTAAGATTTGGTGATTTGGTTTTTTATATATTAATGCATACATAATACATGTTTTGCAGCTACTTAGTCAAAAATCAATGTAAACAATTTGCATTTGACCATGTGGGATTTTTGATTCCATCATTGATTAGTCTGGTAGATAAAGACCCAGATAGCGTTCAACAATACTGTTGTGATGCTTTTACAATTTTTGATCAAAAAAAGAAGACGATAATAATAGCTCTATTCAATGTGAAGTAAGTTTACTTTACTTATAATTTTTACTTAAGAAAATTACATTTTTATTGTGGATTTTGAGTTATTAATTTTTAACTTTTTTACCTCTAGCGGTAGGCATTGGGAGTTACTAGTTATTCTCCCCGGGACGTTCACTGTCTATTATCTAGATCCTGCGGGGAGTACATTGAATACTAAAATTGGACATGTAATGAGAATATCATTATTCTGGTGAGAAATATTTCATTTTTATATCCGTTAACATATGTTATTATATTACTATTTAATTATGCAGTTTATTGTGTTACATTAACATGTAGGGGTTTAGGTGCGTTCAAAAAGGCTGGAGGAAAGTTCCCCATGAAAAAGAACCAGCCAATAATTTGGAAGAACGTGGAAGTAAGTTCCCGACTCCAATGTATATATTATTTATGTGAACTATGCTTAGTTGTATTTTTTAATATTTTGTATGTTTCAATTTATAGTGCACTACACAAGACAACGGCTGGGCATGCACATACTATGTGATTTGATTTATGCAGATGATTCTAAAATATGCCGCATTGGACATCAATACCATACATGAGGTATTTTATATAGTCTCATTAGATAGTATGAAATATATCAATCTTATTTATATATTATTACGTATATATACATCATTTTCTTTGTAGGTGTTTAAAACTGACCACACTATAGGTAAATACTTAAAAGATGTACATGCTCCATATACGATGGAAGTATTAAATGACGTAAGAGAAGAATGGGAAAGAGCCATACAAGCAGTGGGGACTGTAAGATATAATTGGGATGTTGATAGTGATGTTGAATGATATTTTGTAAATGAATTTTTTTGAATTGTCTCATGTATTTGGATTTTTCTACATGTCTGAATGTTTCTACATGTATCTACATGTCTGAATGTTTATACATGTATCTATATGTCTGAATGTTTATACATGTGTTTCTACATGTATCTATGTGTTTCTACATGTGTGAATGTAAAAATTGAATTGATGTCTGAATGTATCTACCTATGTGTGAATGTGTGAAAATATTATTTATTGATTTTTTAGGTTTGCTGCATGTTTGTTGGCTGATATCAATGGATGTTATAAGCCTACAGTTCAGAATTGAACTACAGGTTTCTACATCCTGTTGACCAGCCACAGCAGACCTCCAAACTGATAAGAAAAAAAATCAAACAATAGGTGTCAGTTATTTGTAGAAAATCGTCATCAAAGGCTTACAACGTCGATTATTTGCTAAAAATTGCCGCCGAATGTGACTAGTAGAAAACAATCAAAGGTAGGTGTAACAGCATCGGTTATTAGTAGAAAACCGACGTCGATTGTTGGTGCGAATGATTATAGCGTCGGTTATTAGCAAAAAACTGACGTCGATTGTGTCCTAGAAGGCGCCCTTTTTGTGGCACGAATGATTATAGCATCAGTTTTTTATATATGACTGACACCTATCGGTGCCCTACTGGCACGTTTTCGGTGGTGCAAAGCCTTTTGGCGAAGGTTTAAAAATCGACGCCGAAGAATTAGACCTTTAGCGGCACCCACATAGGCGTCGCTTTGGAATCGTCGCTAAAAGGGCATAAACAACCGACGCCAAAGGCCTGATCTGTACTAGTGTTCTTTGTGGAAAGACTAACCATGCAGGATTAGGTAAGCATGAATTGAGGGGGAGAAATTCACATTGTTCAATTATGTCTCTCCTTACAATTCACAAGGTAACGATTTAACTTTGACATCCTTTCTCAAAGGTAAAGGTTTAATTTCCATACCCTTTTTAATATTTTGAGGAATGGTCTATCATTCTCAAAAGGAGGGAATGTGGACCTAAGTGTTACACACTTTCTATATTTTGATAATGGCTTAACCATCCCATTCATATGTACCTAATATGTTTGTTTAAGTTTGATTTTAGACATTAGGTACATGAAAATGATCAAATCGCTCAAACCCTAGCTTGGTGTAGTTCATGTCAAAAGCAATGCAAATGCACATTTTGGGAAAACACTACAAACCACCTTAGAATATTTTATTGATGATATGACTTGTAACTAAGATGAGAAAAAATCAGAGGAACTTAATGTGGATGTTTGATCACTTAAATATCATTATGTAAAATTCATTACAGGCACTTCATCGATCGAGTTTCAATCTCGACCAATCCTTAATGGATTTTGAGAATGATATCGATCGGTAGAATTACCCATTCATAGAACTTGACCGATGGTCTCTATACCTAAAATTGATTCAAGTGGATCAGTCGAGTTGGCACCAGTACAAAAATGACCGATGGTTTAAATTGGCCTTGTCGCATAGTGTGATCGATCGTGTTATTTTTATTGAAACTCGACCGAATGGACTGTATGGAAAACACAGAAAAAGTGATTCCAATCATTGGGGTGTTGCAAAACTGGAAAAAAAATCTATTGCAACCATCCAAATGGCTAGAAAATGTTCACAAGTGTTCCCACACTCTAGTAGACACCCCCAACTATAAATAGGACCTCTTGGAGTTCATACCAAGGTTGCTCATTCATGCTATTCAAGTTCCTTGCCATAGTTGACTACTTTTAGTCCACTTGAGCCCCTTTCTCTCTCTTGATTACACTTCATTTCATTCATATGAGTGAGATAGGACTTGTTTAAGAGAGCTTCCTCAGTATACTTTTGTAAAGATATCAAAGTTCCACCTTCTCAACCCCTCTCTTTGAGATAACGTTGATGAAGGCTTATCCAAGTGAAGGAGAAGGAGTTTGAAGCTTCTACGAGTGAAGGAGAAGGAAAAAGCGGAAGATCCAAGGAGATAATTAGGTAAATCCTCTAGGAAAAAGACTTGTTTCAAGAAAGGGACTCCCTTGGTGAAGGCATCCAGCTGCTTGCAAAAGTGGGTAAGATCTTGGTGAGGTAGAAGACTATCTCTTAGATGGGTAAGACCTTGTTTGTAAGGTTGTTGGATCCCTTGGACTTAAAGGGAATTTAGGTATTCTTGTCTCGGAAAAGGAAGGTCATATGTTGTATCTCTTATAAGTGAATATAAGGAGTCGACCTCTTAGAAATCCTAGAGCTTGGCCTGTCTAGGTAGTGGACTAACTCTCTCCCAGTTGGGACAACAGAACCACTCTAAAACATCTTGTTCACTTGGTTGCTTCAGTCTCTCTCATTCATTCTATGTATGTTTGAATAGCCATCAAATTCACTATTTGCAATTGATTTTATTTGAAGTAACTTGAAGGTCTAACAAGTTTTGTGTAAGTGTTTTTAGCTCTATTCACCCCTCCTTTAGAGCTTTTAGATCCAACATAGCTTACCTTGAATCCAAGATTAGTACACATGTAACAACCCAATTTCTAAAACATGCAAAACACTAAGAGAAAGCATAGATCACATTGGGATGTCACAAACATGACTATGATTTTCATAAAAATAAAGTTCTTATATAAACCAACGCGGGATAAAATAACAATTCTCAAGCTCATATCCTCAACATAACTCATACATGAACAAAAGTAAACATGTTTTCCCTTAAACATCCTACACTTTATTATAAAACTCATACTAAAAGTAAAACACATGTTTCATAAACATAAAGGAAAACTACTCTATGGATAGTTGGCATGCCACCAGATAAGGTCTTAGATGTCCTTGAGCTTCTTCTTCTTCTTCAACTAGTCCTTAGATGGCCTTATCCTTGATGTTTTCCCTTTCCTATGGGCATTGCAACCCCAGCCATGCATCAAACAAATTGGTAAATGGAATTGAACATATTATATCTTAAAGGAAAACACGTAAACTGAAAATAAACTTTAAAACATTGAATATTGAAAAAGAGACAATTGCTTTAGATTATGTCTTTTATCTTGACCTATATAAGAATCCTTGAGTTTTGCACCGAAGTGCCTCTTGGGTTGCACCGGAGTGCCTCTTCTCTTATGCACTGAAGTACCCCTTAGTTTTGCTTTGAGGAGACTCTTGGTGAGGATCTTATGTAAGTTGTCTTTTAATTATTATCTTTCTCTTAAAACTCTTAACTTTTTCTTAAAATCTAAATCTTGACATTAATCTTAATTTTCATGAAAGATGGTACAATAAATATTGACAACAAAGCATGACTTTTACTTTCTTATACAATCATTGAATTTTAACAATTGAAACAATAATTAATACAGTCATAACATTCGTTGTACACATATAATCAAAATCATCCAATAATTATATTCAAAGTGCATGGACCACTTACCTCCCTCTTATAGAAGATCGTAGTTGCTTCCTTAGGTTTAGGAAACCTTAATCTCGTTCCTATGGCTTAGAATCCCTAATTACCATGTTAAAGAAATTATCCTTCATTAATAATAAATATTAAACCTAATTTTTAGGGTATTGGGGTTCTCGATTGAAACAGGGAAAATCAGTGTTAAAAAAGGCTCTCAAAGTTAATCCATCTTGTAAATCTCAAAAAATTGAAAAAAAATCCATATATAACTTGACTCCATTGGACGCACCAATAAAATGATATAAATTTTCATATGTCAGCCAATTAGAAGCTCGATAAAATCCATGTATATTGTCAAAAAATAGAACCAGTAAGGCTTAGCTGGACCACACACCAAAAGTTGTGTGGATCCTCGTCACTTAGATCCAGTACACACTGAGAGAGACCAAAAGTCATGGAAAATGGTCTGAAATACTCCTGCAACCTTGATACATACAATTAACCCTCGACGGGGCCAAACTGGGAGAACAACACTGAGTTTGTTCTTCCGTTGATGGAGTGAAGAACAACAAGAAGAGGGCATGATTCGAAGAGCCAAAACCCCTATCTTGACTAGCTCATTAGAAACCATGGTGGTAGGTACCTTCCTCATGATCAGTCAGACCTGACAGGCTATGGATCACGAGCAGCGATGACCTAAAGCCCCAGATCACCCGTCCTCCATGGGAGGACAGGGGGAAGACAGGGAAGGCATGCGACAAACTAAATACAAAGAGGAAACTTGATTGTCTGAGGGAGCTAGCAACTTGGGAATCCATGATCATACCATCGAAGGTGGTAAGGAAGAAAACTAGACCAAACAAGGTCCAGGGCAGCAAATCGCACAACTGGGAGTTTGGAACAGAAAACCAAATCAAAAAGGGGGAAACCTGAGGTTACCTAGATACAAATGAATTCATGACCTTGAAAATGTCTCATGGTCTTCATGAAGCTCTTGTGACCCCCTGACTAGCTCGATGATGACCGGAACACCTAGGCGATTTCAGGATGTCTGAAACTGGGAGACGAACCAGGTCCACAGAACATCAGGGTAAAGGAGGGTGAAACAATGATATCTTTGGGTTTGCAGGATGTGTGCGGTCATTTTCGAGGCCTCATACATATAGGTGGTGGCCTTAAGGCACAGGATTCCTAACCGCCGTGGGAAATTTGGAAGGGAGAAGGAGTTTTGGTCGACCTAGGGTTCTAGGTAATGAAGCCCTATCATGTTTAGGATCAAACCATTCGGGACACATCGCTGATGGTGAAGAGAGTTCCAGTTTCTTGTGACACCGACAAGGGAGAGAGAGAGGGTGTTGGGAGGTGGCTGGTCACTGTGGAGTCCCTACATATCTAGACCCAGGTGCAGGGTATGGTCTCCCCACACGTGACTGGATCCACGAGAGACCGACCTGGATCGGGTCACTAGCTTAGCCGCATGATAGGATAAATTGGTTGGACCAAAGTCCAGGAGATATAGGATTATATATTATATTAAGTTATATCCTTATTAGTTTAATTTGATTATCTAGGAGACTCCAAATCTTATCAAACTTCATGTTTTACTTAATTGGGGCACAAGGAACCCAAAAATTGGGTTAGTTTCCTGATTTGGCCAACATAGATTATCTTATCTCTCTTTTTAGGATAAACATTTAATTTGTCATACATGATTATTTAAAATGAATTTGAGGATATCCTTTTGGGAAAATCCCAACCTAATCATAACCAACTTGTGTTAAAATGAATGGGCCATAAAAAGAACGTTGATTGGGTTAATTATATATAAAACTGTAAATGTACATTATTGGATGCTTAGAGCTAAATTGGTGATATTAAGTTTCAATCTTGGGCAAAAGTTATCAAATTTTGTTTATTTAACAAATTAGGAGCTATCATTGCATTATCATATATTTTAATTATCAATTCAAAACAAAACAAATTAGGGTTTCAAATTGGGGTCATTTTATAAGGTTCAAAATTTTAGGGTGTTACAATTATACCCACCTTTGAAAAAATTTGTCCTCAAAATCCATGGTACTAACCGCCTTAGGGTTTTCCTTATCCTTAACATGAAAGGTTTAACTTATAATTCTACATATGTTCATACATAAGATGAGACCAGCCACAACTATAACCTCAATGAGATTTAATAACTTAAATAATACCTTGTTCATTCTTATCATCTTCATCATAATCCACCATGGTGAATATTCTATCATGTCTCTTCTCTCTAGGTGCTTCATTGATTTTGGGCTCTCTCTTTTGAAACTTGGGGTAGTTGGGTCTAATGTTGTTACAATCCGTTCTTAGCTTTGCTGGTAATCATAGAGATTTAAGATAATCTTAATACTTGTCATACTTTTGTTAGTAATATTCAATGTTGTGCTTTGTCTAAAATTTGGTAACCTTAAATACTTACTTGGGAAACTCATAATTATCACTTAAGCATACTATAAAGATCCGAGTTGGTGTTAATATAGCATTAACCCATACATGTGTGCAAGAAGAGAGTTAATGACATTGGAGGAAATAATTAATAAATGATTTTTATTTGGGAATATCATCAAAATTATACGGTAGTATTGTATATAATTCAATTACGAATCCAATAAGAAAAGAATGAACCAAATCGGAGTTAAAATTAGAGAGTTATGCCCATTTTAGTAAACATATACAAACACCGCGACCCGTGGTCGACACCGCAACCGCGATGCTACGTCGACACCGCGACCTACGATGCTAGGACCATGACCCGTGATGCTAGGACTGTGACCGATGCTGTTTCGACACCGTGACCCACGACCGCGACTGCGACCGATGCTGCGTTGTGACCACGACCGCGGTCGACGCCGCGCAAGATAGCAAATCGTAAAATGATCATATCTCGAGCAATACTTATCTGGTTTCAACAAAACGAAGTACATTGGAACCGCGATTCAATCCTCTATCATCACAGACATCTTTCTCTATGAGGGGACGACCTGGATGGTGATTTCTGGGGCGATTTTTGGGGAAGAATGTGAAGAACAACATAAATCAAAAGTGGTTGCTATAAATTTGACTTGGTAAGTAGTTTTAACCGTGGATTCCTTCTTCTCTTCACTTACCCTTGATAGGAATCCTTGATCCAGCGATCTTGAGGTTTGTATCAAACTCTAACCTTCATCTTCTATGTTCAGGTGACCTCATTTATGGCTAAAAGGAAGAAGAAACTGTGGATTTTGATAGAGTCTTGCTATGGATTCGAGATCTTCAGAGATGGCCTATGTTTTTAGGGTGTTTTCACACCTTAGGGTGAGTGGTTACTTTCTTTAAATAGTAGATTGCATGTAAATGAGTGAATTTATCAAAAATCTACAATTGCTTGGTATGCGAGTACAAACCCTAAGTTGCCTTTTTGATCTAACTTTTACAAGATGATATGAAATGGATTATTTCTCTATTGTGATGAATTTCAGATTATGAAATCATATTATAAATGATTGCAAGCCATCTAAATGATAATTCTTAAAGTATATGCAGAGGTTATAAAATTAAACTGAAATTTAGGGTTTTAGGCTATGACTGAATTTGTTGTATAATTGAATAAAGAAGTTTTCCAAGTTGAATCTCCTTATCTACGAATGATTATTTTATTTGTATACATATTACATATATGTCAGATAACATCTTGGATTTCATTCAATGATATAAATGTTTGCTTGATATATCAGTAACGAGGGTGAAACCATAAATTAATGGCACGTTTGAGGTTTGTAATTTGACATCTTGATTCAATGTGATTCTTGATGTATGATGTATACAATCCTTATGCGAGTTATGTGATAAGTGAATAACATAAACGAAACCCTAATGATAGGGTGTTCAGTGAAATGAGTATTGTGATATTAGTGTTTCTCAGTTTGAGATGTGGTGATGCTTAACAGTGTAATTGTGGTAAATGTTATCAGATGGGTTATGAAATGAATGATTTACAAAGATGAATGAAGATATGTTGATGTGATGATTGAATTGTGAATTTAAAGAGTGAATTAGACATGTAGATGCCATGAATAATGTAGTATCCTCATAGGATGCGGCATGCACTGTGAGGAGGGAACAGTTTCCCGACTGGAGGTAGTCCAGATCGATGTAAGTCGGAGCGTACCAGTAGGGTGTGGGGGTCTTTACCAGTAGGGCAGACTCCTTATAATTGTATGGTACCCAACACTAACCAAGTATGTTGTTGGTACCTGTGTTACTTGTTGAATGATCAGTGGTCAGTAGGTCCACTGATGCACAATAAGCTTGAGGGCTTTGACTCACCGCCTGAGTACCCTGGTTGAGCGGTGGAGTCTGAGATATCCAGCCTAGCCGCTGAGAGGCAGATGTGTCAAGGCCCACTATAGACAAGCTCTTACTCAAGAGATAGGCTTAGGAACCCGGGCATGTTACTAAGCCCTGTACAGTGAGATTGTAGCTTGCTGTGATTCTTTCACATATTGTGGTACACCTCATGTAGGTTTAGGGCATAATAAGATGAATGAGAGGTTAAACAAGTGTGTGCAGTTATTCAATTATTCATGTTATATTTCTGAATTATTACTTTATGATCAATCAAGCATGTTCATATATTGGTTCACTCTTTTGGATACCTAGAGTATCCAGCCATACCTATGATTGTCAATGATTAGACTCTTTAAAGCTTACTATTGTTATAATTGATATTAGTTGTTCGACAATATATCTGTAATTATATATGTGCTTTAAACTATTTCTTCAAAGTACTCATTCACTGAGCGAGTAGGCTCACCCCTCTACTCACAATTTTTAGGGAAACCACGTGGACTTGGATAAGGTCAAAGCATCACAGTAGATCTACCACATGAGTTAAGTATGAGATCAGTTAAGTTCAGTCGGTCCCTATCACTCTTGGTCCTTGTATAGATGTCACAGAGTTGTAAATGATGTTTTGTGTCTTTGTTTCCTTAATAAGAGATAATGTATCTATTTGTCATGTCATATGTCCATGGAAGTGTGAGAAACATAATAAATGTATGGTTGTGTATCATTAATGTTGAGATTATATTAGAGTAATAAAAGTTTAATTCTCTTGTAAAGTTTGTTATCTGATTAGATGTGAGAAAATAAAGAGTTTGTAACAAAGGAAAAAAAGTAAGGGAGTGAACTTTGTATTAAGTATAATCCTCAAACTTACACTCACATCTCATGGTTAGTGGTAATCCTGGGATGTGGGTGTGACAAATGTGGCCCGTTTCACCACATGCATAGCACACTCCAGTTCCAAACCTGCATTCTCCTAGATGATACTTAGAGCACATCGCACATTGGGTATTGGCAGGTTCATTTACAACAACCTCAGCTGGAGCCTTCCTCTTCTTGTCGTTATGGTGGTTATTATTGTTTGAGTGGTTGCCCTTCTTCCATGCTCTTCTTGGGTGGTATTCTAGTTCAAGGGAAGCATCTAGGGAACCTTGCACGGTGTGGTGTCCTTGTATAGACAAAGCAAAGCTAAGGTCCTCCTTGAGACCCCTAATGAACTTCTTCACCTTGTGTCGTTCATTGTAATCACATCCATACTTATGCAAGATCCTGAACTTTATGGCGTATTGGGTGACTGTCATATCACCACATTGACGAAGGTTGTGAAACTCCTCTTCTTTCTTCTCCACCATAGCCTCAGATATGTAATGGTCTTTAAAGGCTTCTTTGAAATCCTCACATGTGAGTGGAGGAGCATCTACTTCACAAGATCCTAGAAGGTTCTCCCACCAAGTCCTAGCGGCACCTTTGAGCATGTGAGTCCCAAAATGAACCATGGATGGGTTAGGGCAATCTAGGTCATGGAAATAATGCTCCATATTCTGCAGCCATCTTTCGACCTTGCCCACCACATCTAGCTCTTCCTCTACAACAAAAGAATCAGGCATGATCTTCAAGAAGTCAAATAAGGTCAACTCTTGGTTCCTTAGTTGATGTGGTCTTCCTTGTTGACCAGTGATAGCATCAGTGAGAGCCTCGATGAGCACTTCTAGAGGTGCATTAGGATTACCATTAGGGTTAACCCCACCAGAAGCAATGTGGTCACTTCCCCCATTGGAAAAGCTTCCCTCTCCATCTATGTGCTCCTTGCCCTTATCAGGTTTCCTCTTGGGAGCCATCTACAAAAAGGAGCATAAACTATATGAAATTTTGAGAAAAGCCTTGTGGCCAACTATATTTTTAGCTCTGATACCATATTGTAACACCCCAATTTCTAAAACATGCACAACACTAAGTGGAAGTATAGATCACATTTGGATGTCACAAACATGATTATCATTTGCATAAAAATAAAGTTCTTATATAAACCAATGTAGGATAAAATAATAGTTCTCAAGCTCGTGTCCTCAACATAACATACATGAACAAAACTAAACATGTTTACCCTTAAACATCCTACACTTTCTCATTAAACTCACACTAAAACTAAAACACATGTTTCATAAACATAAAGGAAAACTACTCTATGGATAGTTGGCACCCCACCAGGTAAGGTCTTAGATATCCTTGAGCTTCTTATTCTTCTTCAACTGGTCCTTAGATGGCCTTATCCTTAACGTTGCTCCTTTCCTACGGGCATCGCACCGTGTAACACCCCAATTTCTAAAACATGCACAACACTAAGTGGAAGCATAGATCACATTGGGATGTCACAAACATGATTATCATTTACATAAAAATAAAGTTCTTATATAAACTAACACAGGATGAAATAATAGTTCTCAAGCTCATGTCCTCAACATAACTCATACATGAAAAAAACTAAACATGTTTACCCTTAAACTAGGTACACTTTCTCATAAATTTCACACTAAAGCTAAAACACATGTTCCATAAACATAAAGGAAAACTACTCTAAGGATAGTTGGCACCCCACCAGGTAAGGCCTCAAATGTCCTTGAACTTCTTCTTCTTCAACTAGTCCTTAGATGGCCTTATCCTTGAAGTTGCTCCTATCCTGCGGGCATCACACCCCTAGCCATGCATCAAACAAATTAGTAAGTCAAATTGAACATATTATATCTTAGAGGAAAATACGTAAATTGAAAATAAACTTTAAAACATTGAATATTGAAAAAGAGACTATTGCTTTTAGATTATGTCTTTTATCTTGACCTATATAAGAATCATTGGGTTTTGCACCAAAGTGCCTCTTCTCTTATGCACAGAAGTGCCTCTTAAGTTGTACCAGAGTGCCTCTTCTCTTATGCACCGAAGTGCCTCTTAATTTTGCTCCGAGGAGCCTCTTGGTAAGGATCTTATACAAGTTGTCTTTTAATCATTATCTTTCTCTTAACTTTCTCTTAAAATATGAATCTTGACATTAATCTTAATGTTCATTAAAGATGGTACAATAAATATTGACAACAAAGCATGACTTTCAGTTTCTTATACAATCATTGAATTTTAACAATTTAAACAATAAATAATACATGAATATCATTCGTTGTACACATATAATCAAAATCATCCAGTAATTATGTTCAAAGTGAATGGACCACTTACCTCTATCTCTTAGAGAAGATCCTAGTTTATTTCTTAGGATTGGGAAACCCTAATCTCATTCATGAGGCTTTGAAACCCCAATTACCCTGCTAAAGCAATTATCCTTCATTAATAATAAATATTAAACCTAATTTCTAGGGTTTTGGGGTTATTGATTAAAACATGGAAAATTGGTGTAAAAATCTCCCAAATATAGTGCATCTTTTAGATCTCAAAAAACTGAGCAAAATCCATATATAACTTGATCCCATTGGATGTACCAACAAAAAGATATAAATTTTCATATGTCAGGCAATCAGAAACTCGAGAAATCCACGTATATTGTCCAAAAATCAGAACCAACGAGGCTTAGCTGGACCACACACCAAAAGATGCATGGATCCTCATCACTCAGATCCAGTGCACACTGAGAGAGAACAAAAAGCATGGCAAAAGGTCCAAGATACCCTTGCAACCTTGATACACACGAGTAACCCTCGATGGGCCAAACTGGGAGAACAACACTGAGTTTGTTCTTCTGTTGATGGAGCAAAGAACAATAACAAGAAGGCATGATTCAAAGAACCAAAATGATGATCTTGACCAGGTCATCGGAAACTATGGTGTTAGGCACCTTCCTCTAGGCCAGTCAGACCTGACGGGATATGGATCATGAGCAACGATGTCCTGAAGCCCCAGATCACTCATCCTCCGTGGGAAGACAGGGAAAGCATGTGGCATACTAAAGACTGAGAGGAAACCTGATTGTTAGAGGGAGCTAGCAACTTGGGCATCACTGATCATACTCTTGAAGGTAGTAAGGAAGAAAACTAGACCAAACAAAGTCCAGGGTGACGAATCACGCAACTGGGAGTTTGGAATAGAAAACCAAATAAAAAAGGGGGAAACATGAGGTTACCTCAATACAGACAAATTCATGACCTTGAAAATGTCTCAGGGTATTCACAAAGCTCTTGTGACTCCCTGACTAGCCTGATGATGACTGGTACACCTAGGTGAGTTCACGATGTCTGAAAATGGGAGACAGACCAGGTCCACCAAGCTTCAGGGCAAAGGAGGGCAAAACAATGGTAGCTTTGGGTTTGAGAGATGTGTGTCGTCATTTTCGAGGCTCATAAATATAGGTGATGGCCCTAAGGGATAGGATTCTTAACCGTCGTGGGAAACATGGGAGGAAGAAGGATTTTTGGCCGACCTAGGGTTCTAGGGCATGAATCCCTATCATGCTTAGGATCAAACCATCTGGGGCGCATCATTGGTGGTGAAGAGAGTCCTAGTTTCTTGCAATACCGACGAGGGATAGAGAGCGGGTGTCGGGAGCTGGCTGGTCACTGTGGAGTCCCTGCATCGTTGGAATTGAGTAGAGGCGATGGCCTCCCCACATGCATCTGGATCCACAATAGACTGACCCAGATTGGGTCACTAACTTAGCCGCATGACAAGATAAATTGGCTGGACCAAAGTTTAACAGATATATGATTAGATTATTATAGTATTATATATTAGATTAGGTTATTTTCTTATTAGTTCAATCAGATTAGCTAGTAGACTCTATATCAAAATACGTGTGTTACTTAGATGGGACACAAGGAACCCAAAAATAGGGTTAGCTTCCTAATTTGGCCAACATACGTTATTCTATCTCTCTTTTTAGGATAAATATTTAATTTTTCGTACATGATTATTTAAAATGAATTTGAGGATATCCTTTTGGGAAAATCCAACCTTATCATAAAAAACTTGTGTTAAAATTATTGGGCCATAAAAAGAACGTTGATTGGGTTAATTTCATATAAAACCCTAAATGTCCATTATTGGATGCTTAGAGATACATTAGTGATATTAAGTTTCAATCTAGGGCAAAGGTTATCAAATTTAGTTTATTTAACAAATTAGGAGCCATCATTGCATTATCATATGTTTTAATTATCAATTTTGAAACAAAACAAATTAGGGTTTCAAATTTGGTCATTTTATAAGGTTCAAAATTTTAGGGTGTTACAACACCAGAATATGTCATACCAAACCTAGATCAAAGACAATATACTAGGATCAAATCCAAATGAGTGGAAAATCATCCCATAACTTTGACTCTACAAAAATAAAACCAAAAGTCATAAAAACATGCACTACCTTGTACCTTGGATATTATTTCATTTTATTGAGCCCAAAATATGAGGTTTTAGTTGAGCAATTAGTTTTTTAGCATATCTATGTTATCCTATCTATGCATTCAAATCTAGTATAAATTATTTATGTTATAATGATGAACCCTAAAGGGAGAATTCTTCACATCAGATCTCTGGGATTGCCAAATTTGAATAATAAAGAAAACATGTGATTTGATTGATTTTTTTTGCTAGCAAGGTACTTATAAAGTGAAAAGAGTAGTTCATTCTAGTACTATTCAGAGCGGTCAAATTTATCAATCCAAATAGAATTTGTTGATGCCAGTAATTTAGATCAATTTTTTATTTATCATTAAGGTTGTAAATTCAGATCAAGTTCAATGTCCAAAAAATAAAATTTTTAAGTTAAAGTAAAGAGGTAAGCAAACAACAATATAATAGTAATGGAGGAAATGTACTTAATGATTTACACAGTCTAGAAAATCGACTAGACTTTAGATGCCCTGAATACCACCTAATCCAATACTGAGGTTTGTACCTTGTAGAAAATGTACTTATTGAATGGAAGAGTCTAGGATGAGGTAGTCAGAGCATACCATAGGGGTACAAGCCTAATCCTAGTTAGTGTCTTAGGGTTGTTTCATCTAGTACCCCTTAAACTGAGGCATATATATTATATAAGCTCAACTTGGAAGATACCACTTGAAGGCATTTCTAAATAAAAAGTTTTACGAATATATCATTCACCAGACCATCTCTAGAACTCCATCTATTGACCTACAAGAAATCAAGCTCCCTTGATCAACCTCCAAAATGAGGAAATAAACTCCAAGGATATAGGAAGATCAATAACCATCAACCTCCAGGTCGATCAAAACAATACCAACACTCAAGCAAAGGCTAACAAGCTATTTGTTACCTTTGTTAGTTCAAAAAAATATGCCACATCAAGTACCATTTAGTAGTTCCACATATAAATAAATATAACGGGTATTGTGAAAATACTGTGTTGACACACCACTTTTGAGTGCCTAAATTGATTTTTGGACAAATAAAATTGTTTCAAGTGTCAATAAAATTGTGCCAACATAAAATTGTGTCAAGTGCCAATAGTAATCCAATAAAAGAAGAATTATGGGATTACTACTATGATGATATGGACATGACTAGATCCATGTTCAATTATAAAAACATGATCTGATGATCTATATGATTGATAATCACGAAATGAATTTATTGAAAACTATCCTAAATGTTTCAGGATTAGAGGGCATATTTGCATAAATTCAAACATTAGTTCTTACAACAGGAAGGGTTTTGACTTAAAAATGATGTTGTTGGGTATAAAGGATTTACTTGGGTGTCTATATAATTTAGTGAGAGTTTTCCTCTCGTCAAGAATCTATGTTTTGGCATGGTTGTTCTACTTATTTTAGATATAAGGAATTAGTGAAAAGGGTGGGTACTTAAGGATTATTAAAGCATAACATATATCGTTTAGAGTATGCATATAGTCTCACTTTTCTAAGTGTTGGGTGGGTAGTTATTACGCTATGATGGATAAGTAGATTTGCTATTTCATTCATATGTAAGGTATCATCTATCTTGGATTGTAGATATGTTGTACCTTATCATTTATGAATGTCATTATAACTAACATCTTGTGATTAACAACATGTTGTGATTATAACTAACAAGATGTTATTAACAACATGTTCTTTCACTATTAGTTCTTATAATTCAGAATAATATTCTATTACTCTAGGATTCTTCATGGAGTTATGTGGATTTTTATGATGCTTTGACTCATTTGTGGTATGATTTGTGAGTTTTAACTTCAAAATAGTATGATTTGTGCCTAGTCTTGTTGGCAAGACTTCCACCTATACCTACAGTGGTATTTGTTTCTATTTTACTCAAATACTTAGGAAGCATGTTTCATTTGAAAACGAGAAATCATTGCTCAAAATTTCTAAATCTTTCATTTGTTGGGTATCTTTGGGTGTTTATCTGACTAATTCATTCTCCAATTAATAGATTTCTCCGAGTGAAGCATCATGTTAACATATCATATAGCCTCTGATTTAATTACAAACTAAAATCCGCTTTGAATTTCAGTTTAAGAAAACTGAATATACCATGACTCATTCTCGTCCCCAACATCAGGTACTATGACCTCGTGGCTGGATTGCTTCTTCGATCAAGTGGATTGACAAAGGAATGGCCCAATGGAAAAATTAATACGAGCGTGGCGGGAGCAACGGAAAGAAGTATCCAAATCATACTAGCAAGGTGAATTGAAAGCATAGATGGGATGAGCGTAATGGACAGGAGGAACTAATCGACATTTTAAATTAAATATATATAGCAAGTAGATGAGGTGGAGCCACTGTGTGGACATAGTTTATCCATCATGTCTCTTGTTTTATGTAAAAAAGACAAAATTGGTTCCATTTTTAGTGTAGAAATTGTATCCACCTAGCATTTTCCATTGTGTATAAGGGACGAGATTGAGACGGATAATAATTTGATTTTGATTATAATATTAATAGTTGTGATTGTCGGGACAAACGAGAGGAACGAAGTGGATTAATTTATGGAAAATGATAAGCAGACGAGATTTGTTGGAGGAGAAACGGGACGATCGTGTCCTGTTGGTCCATTTGGCCCGACTTAGGTACTTGGTCAGAAGTTACGGTGATTTGATTGTTAGCACTTATCCCTCACCTGCTATGTGTACCGGGTTTGTTGGTGATGTTATTTTTGTAACGTGATGAAGAGAGAGGGAGAGAGAGAGATGGAGAGGAGGAGTGGAAAAAGAAGAGCGGAGAGGGAAGGTGGTTGTAGGAGAGATAAAAAGTGAATATATTTTTGTTAATAATTTTAGGTTATTTTGATCAAGAAAAGATATTTTTATGTTAATATTGGAGTTATGATGATTAAGATGTACTTTTATGGATTTTATGAATGAAATTCATTTTCCAAAAATCACCCTTCGTCAGACCTTGAAATTAGACCTCAAAAGGATTTCTATTAGGTAGAGATTAATTTTTTGATTCCAAAACATATTTATTTGTCAAATTTGGATAAGCGGATTAAAAGATATGAAAATTTCAATTTGAGTCAATTAAGAAATGACAAGTCAGAAATTTTCAAGAGAGGAAGAGGGAGAGAGGGAGGGAGGGAGAAAACACCATTTGACCCAACACATAGCTGACCAAATTAGAGCTGTTAGAGAAGATAAAACAGCAAGAAACCAAAATCCTAGATGAACATGGTAAATAGAGATGGAGATTTTAAACATAGAAGCATGAGTTTTAAGCATGAAGTAAGAATTATATGAGAAGGGGGTTATAAAATTTGTCACTAGGGAAGTTGGACAGGTTCAAGTAGCAAGGTTCCCTAGCTAGAGAGGCTATTTTCCCCCAACAAAACTCCTTTCTCGAGCAAGAAGTACCTTCTCCACTTTAGAGGTGAAAAACCCTAGCAAAAGAACATAGAGATGAGGTGTTCAAGGGTTCTAGGTGGGGTTTCACCACAGAAGGTGATGGTTTTGTGGAAGAATGTTACATCCATGAAATTCGTGGATTTCAAGCCTAAATGAATTCAGGACAGTGAAGTATTTGGAGGGATTTGGTTGATTCCAGATCCTAACATTAGATTGAACGATCAAGTTAAAGAAATAAAGCGCGTTGGGCATAGGTAATCATATCAGGCTTATATAAAATGTGATGATTACCAAAGGATTATGTTTGGTAATTAGCAAGGTAAGTGGGCTCATGGAACCTTTGGAAGGCCCAAGAGATGATACTTGGGTCTTAGGGACTTTTCAATCAAAGTTTACATATGGGCCCATGAGACATGATTTTGGATAATGAGGATATTCGTGATCATAATAGGTATCCAAAATAGTCATAGTTGATGGATAATTAGAATATTAGATAATGAAGGGATATCTAAGATAATCCAAGATAATAGGTGGGTTACATATTTAATTAAAGGATTGTCCACCTTTCCTTGGAAGCCATATAAAAGGGCAGTATGCAAGTTTCCTAAAAGAAAATAAAAAGTTTGGTATACAAAGGATACCCAATGAAGCCTGATAATTGGAAAAGGAATTGATAAGGTATCATGCGGGGAGGTTTGTTGTTAAAGGAAATATGGTGGGCCTTATGTAACATCCCAGGATTTAAGGCCTTGGATAACATGATCTTAAAAAGAATGATTGGACTACTCATATCACCAAGGTGCACCTCCTTTTCCGGGAGCCCATCACTAAAGAACTCCATAGTTAAGTGTGCTCAACTTGGAGTAGTACTACGATGGGTGACCAGTCAGGAAGTTGAGCCCGGCTTGCGCATGATTGTGGACAAAGTGCGCAGTTAAGGTTAGTGGTGGTATGTGGGGTCAGTCGTCATTCTGAAATTCTACTAGAGCCTGGGGCAGTGGGCCCGGGTGTTACAAATGGTATCAGAGCCAAAACTCCTCCAATAGGTGGGCCCACATGAGCATGTGGCATGCCAGTCTTGAGCCATGCGGTCCAGTCATGTAGGAAAGGACTATCCATGGTTGACGTAGCCACCCTTGAGCTGGTATTCTGTGATCGAAAGCTGGGTGTCCAAGGGCCATTGTGGGTCTGCACTGAAATGAGGAAGAGATTATGAGGCCTTATAGTTGAGCCTTAACGAGGACGTCAAGAGTCTAAGTGGGGGAGATTGTAACATCCCAGGATTTAAGGCCTCAGATAACATGATCTTAAAAGGAATGATTGGACTACCCATATCACCAAGGTGCACCTCCTTTTCTTGGAGCCCATCACTAAAGAACTCCATAATTAAGCGTGCTCAACTTAGAGTAGTACTAGGATGGGTGACCAGTCGGGAAGTTGACCCCATCTTGCGCATGATTGTGGACAAAGTGCGCAGTTAAGGCTAGTGGTGGTATGTGGGGCCAGTCGTTATTCTGAAACTCTACTAGAGCCTAAGGCAGTGGTCCCGGGTGTTACAAATATAAAGAAAAGGCTAAAGAAATGTTTCCAAGATGGGATTTCGAACCTTTAAGGTTCCTTGATGTCCAAGGAAATCTAAGATATAAGAGAATGGTGGTTTCTCATGGATCATATAAATAATAATCATAGGTTTTATTAATAAAGAGAAGGAAGGAATATATGTATTTTGGTATCCTTAAACATATGGAAACTTGACGCATCGATGTGTGAGTAGCCAACACACATGTGAGAATAGGACTCTCTAGAAAGGAAAGGGTTTAACGGAGACAAACCCTAAAGGGGTGAGAACAGCAGACGCTCTCCATGAGATGCGTGTATATATATAGAACCACAGGAAGCCCTCTCATCCCCAAGAAGGAGGTGTCTCATGTCGTGGTAGCAATAAGGGAACCCTATGGTAGACCCTAGCAACCGAGTTCCTGTGTGCTGTGTATGAGCATCGTTCTTCCTCGATCATCAAGGGCTCCATGTTCCCCTCATCTATGGTTTCCCCGGCTGCAGTTTTCGAATTGTCCTAATCTTTGCGGCACTACACCACATAAACAATGTTCTGGCGATAGACTCGAGACTAGTATTGTCCCAATGCCCAGGCTGAGTCACTAGCATCGAGCGTGCTAATGGTATCACTCTCGTTGGGCTAGGAGGATCCCCACTCGTCGGAGCTAACCGGGGCGGTAACCATAGGCAAGGCTGCATCCTGGCAGCGTGCCGAGCAAAGAGGGGGATGGGCCTTGACCGGCCTAAATTGCGCGTCCTAAAATTGGAGGCGTATTTGAGGTAGTCGAGCCTTCACATTTATAACCCGAATCCTTCTAGGCCCCCGCAACTTTGTTTACGGGGTCGAAGTAGTCATACGGGGTCGAACACAGGGACAAGGTGGGTCGTGTTGACGACTCTGAATCGACACTCTACACTCCGGTGGGTATAAAGAGATATTAAAGTTCCCCGAAGGGGAACAACAAGCTGTCACGATTAAAACAAAGAAACTATCTCCAACTGGAGTTACAAGAAAGATTAAGATTTTTGTCATTTAGCAGTTTTTAGGGGTTTTCATGCAACAAAAACAGAAAGATAAACTAGAGCTTAAAGCAGGGTGCAAGGGATAAGACTTCAGTAAGACAAGCGTAGCAGTAACACCCTGCACCCCTCCTCTCAGAGCGGGTGCCTCTAATCCAAGCTTCAACACCCCTCTCGAGGTTGCTGGGCTTAAGTTAGAGTGGAATGATACTAAAACAACTCCGTTCTGGGCACTCTCGTACTCCAAAATCGGACCAAACACTAGAGCCACAACCCAACTCTCGAAGTGGCTGCGACGGGAAAACGATTCGGTAGCTAAGCGAAACGCGATCCAAAACATGCAAGCTAGAGTTCAGATATCAACATAGTAGTCACCCAACATAAGGCACCAAACATTAAACAACTAGCAATTAAGCATTTCTATTTCCATAAGCAATAAAGTTCTTAATACAATGCATAAGCGAAGAATTAAAATAACAGAATTGAAGATAGATGTCGCCTCCTTGATGTAGAAGAACGACATACTACTGTAGCTCTCCTGCCCGATACCGGTCAGGAGCCGAGCCCGATACAGTAGTGTTGGGTGGCACCCCCTCTCGGGCAGTGTTGACTGACGACTGACTATATCGCTCAAGGACCCTGGCCGATACGCTTATGTCGGGCGGTGCACCCTCTCGGGCGGCACGCATGACGGGCGAAGCGTATCGAGTTCGATATCGTGTCGGGCAAGGAGCTACGAGTCCACTGTCGGGCACTCGTGTCGCTCATCTTCGTTGGCCGATATCGGCCCGCAGTGTCACCCGGGGCAACACTAAGAGAACCATCCCCTCCCTCTCGGGATGAGGGAAAGCTCACCTAGTGTCGCCCGGCACAAGCACTGGGACGCGATACTCTTGCTCTCGCAACTTCCTTCGAAGGTGGCTCCCGAACTTCCGAACTTTCTTGTCCGAATTCTCTTTCGACTCTCCTGACCTGTCTTTTTGGCTTCCTATAGCTGCTATTTATAGGCGGCGGTTGAAGGAGTTATGGTGCTGGAAGCGCCACGTAGCTCCCTTACATGCCGGTCGATGGATGCGGATGGCCGATACGGGTGTGTCTCGGCGCGAGGTGCTGGCTATCAGTCACGTGGCTTGCGGCACGCCTGCCGGTGAGTGGCTGTGTCGCCCGACGAGTTGGGTCGTCGATGCGGCTTTGGCTCCCTGTCGGGTAGAAGGTGTGTCGGCCGACATGTCCCTTTTGCGTAGTGCCCTTCTCCGCCGATCATCCTTGTGTCGCCCAGCCCCTGTCGGGCTGGGGTTGTATCGAGCGTCAGGAAGGTCGAGATGGGCTTAGACTTATTGTGGGCCGGAATCGGCCTTATTGCACAAAAACGAGGAAAACTATGTAGAAGATAGGAAAAATTGGAGTAAGAGCGTTGCTTGGCTAATTATTGCGAAAATGCTAATAAAATAGAGGAAAATAGCAGAAAAGGGCAGTTTTGATAATGGAATAAAGGGCAAAAACGTCACAAAATTAGGTGTTATCAACTCCCCCAAACTTAGCTCTTTGATTGTCCTCAATCAATATTTAAACTAAACTTTATTTTGTGATGCTTCTTCTTGCACAACAAAACTTTAAGGCTAAAGGGTAGAACAAGAGTTGCGATGTCTTGGAGGTAATGCTGCCTTAATGCGAACAAAAGACCATGCCCTACTTGCCTTATTATTTAAGTAAAATTCTTCTCTACAGCTTCAGTGAGACTTTAGTGTATGATTCCGAAGTTATCTTTCATACCAAACAGCTTTATTTTAGGGGCAGAAAGTTGTGTATAGGGTAGGTTAAGGCTTTCGGGTTTTTCTTCTTGTTTCCCATTAGTCCATCCAGGTAAGGGTCCGTTAACGGGCAAGTGGTCCCTGCAGTCCAAGCCAGTTGGCTTTAGAGCAGTGATTTCACATCCTACGTACCACTGCCCCGGATCTACCATGCCTAAAGATGGGTACTTTTGGAAAACAAGTGTGTATATATATATATTTTTTTCTTTTCTTTTATTGGGTACAACTCTCATGCTTTTATTCACACTCATAAGGCTTCTTTCTCTTTTTGGGATTTTTGTTGGGTAAGGGAAAACAAAAGAGATTTCTGCTGTTTGGGCAGCTTTTTCCTTCTCCATACTCGTCTCTTAGCTGTTTGTGAGTTTATTTATTTTTTGAAAAAAAATTTGACATGGCAAGGCACAATCTTTCGTTTGTTTGAGGCAGCATTATCAGAAAGATATGACAGAACTTGTAACTCGTTAAGCATACAGAAAGCAGACTTTGCAAGAAGTCACAACAGGTTTTTTTTTTATTATAACAGCAACTTTGTACATATGTAAGTAACAAAATATGAGAAGTTTTCAAAAGTTTTTAGCAAAAGAAAAAGATATATGTACACTATGTAAACTATAGATGTGATATGTACATTAATTGAATTGAATTGAATTGAAGAAAAAGAAAAGGACTAAGGGTATCAAAGAAGAAAAGTTTTGTACCTCCCTCACTGGTACATGGTACCCCCCCCCAAACTTACTCCACACTCTGTCCCAGAGTTGTGAAGTAGATGAGGTAAGGAAATGTTAAACAATGAGGGTTAGATGATAAGCGCGCCTGGGCTAGATAAGATCTCCCACACGTACTCTCCTCTTTTGCTGTGGAAGTCGATGTTGTGTAGCTGATCAGGCGTTGCTTTGTTTGCCATCCATTCTAGGACGAAGATGCCGCAGTCATTGGATAGAGGAATTTGTTGCGGACTGCGGTGGCAGAACTGGAGTTCATGCCAGCTTCTTGTTTGCATTCCCAGGAATGGTTTTACCAGCGGTGCTATATCGATATAGTATTTTCGTACTAATCGTTCGAGAGATGTCAGCGCTGTTGATGTACACTGCACTGGATGGTCTTTGTTGCTGTCCGAGCTGTTGTAGAAAATCCCTGCTCGTTGTTGAGTGTACACCGTTAGGAGCGTCCAGTGGTTTTTGTGCAGGATGGGAAGGAGAATGATATCTGGTACTCTGCACTCCAACTCTGCTAGGAAAGCTTCCTTTGCCCTTGCTCATCGGCTAGGCATATGTCATTGAACAACATCGGGTCAGCTATGTATGCGTGTTCAGACTTGTTCTGTAATATCTAGATGTAGGCCACTGTCACAGATAACGCCAGACATCCTCCATCTTTTACCATGTCCCTCAAGTCGTCAATCGGGACTATGACATCTCCTGCCATGTAGGCTACGTCTTCAGGGGTGGAGTCAGCCAACTTCATTAGAATTTTGTCGACCTGTTCCTTCGTGAGGGTAGCACATGAGAAACGGTCGAAGTTGCGGATCGACTCTTCCTGGTTCTGGGGCGAGGCTTGTTCGTCGTGTCCGAAAACTTGCCGCAAGATGTTTATCTATTTGCCTGCCCCACAGACGTGCGTCTCTGCTTCTGCTTCTTTTTCAGGAGGGCTGCTGTGTTGAGATGATTCATATTCTTGTTCACTATCCAGCAGCTCTTCTGGTATCCCCGCGTCTCGGAAGTAGCGTTTGTCCTTTATCAGCAGCAGTGCATATTTGCTTCTGAGACTGTAAAAGTTATTACTCTGGAGTTGCTTGAAGTATCCGAAGATATGTATCATCTCCATGGCTTTGAGGACTATGAATGCGCTATTTCCACTCCCCTCCTCTTCTTGGACTGGGAAGTCCCTTAATGAGTAGAAATTCCAGATGCCGTTGTGGCGCTGGACTCCATACTTGATGACCCGGTGGAGACGTAGCGGCAGCAGCCTTAGCCTTTCGTCCTCGGGGTGTAGGAACGTGCTGCCTGTGTGCGGGACCTCTTTGCTGCAGCAGCAGTGCAATTGGACATCATGATTTCGGAGGTTGGCAATGCACAGGAACCAGATGTTTCTGTGTTTGTAAGGGGCCAGCACCAGTTTCGGGTTGTGTTCTTCAATGTAATCCAACATACTTTCTACCTGCGTAGATTTGTATAACCCCATCATTAGTCTTCTCGTCAGGGCCGGGGGTGGCAGCGTAAACTGTATGTTGGCCTTTCTTCTTGTCGGCGCTTTCTATAATGGCGCCTTGTAGTATTCTGAACAACTTTTTTCCCACGACGGACTTGGCGCGGAAGATGTTTCTCAGAGTTCCCCGCTGCACCGAAAAATAACCGTCGCTCTAGAGTACCTCTTCCTCGTCAGCTTGCGACCTCAGGACCTTGTTCAGCAGCTTCTGGTCTCTGATCGTTAGATACCCTATGACTCTTCTGTCAAAGTCAGTCATTTCGAAAGAAGGTATCTCTGTCGGTGCGGAGAAATCGTTGAGGTCAGCCTTCGAGCTCCTTCCTCTGGGGGGGTGTCTTTCATTTGCAGTGCAGATGTCCCCCCCTTCTCCTTCGGATTCATCAGAAGAGCCCTCCCCGACGCTGATATCTCCGTCGTTATCTTCAACTTCGTCAAAGGGGCTGAGGGGGCGGCTTCATTCAAATTGAAAGGGCTTCTTTGTCTGGCTGGAGCTTCGTCACCTTGCCCTTGTGATGAATTTTCTCCGGATGCTGGTGAAGATCTGCCGGAGGAGGAGGTGGATGATGATGATCCTGACGACGCTCTTGATGACAAGGATTGCGAGCCCGAACCAGGAGGCGACGACGATCTTCTGGGCTGCCTTGGGTGTGGATGGTCGTCCTCCCTGTTCAGCCTCCCCTCGATCTCGCCAAGGCACTGCAGAACTTGTTGTAACGTGGCATTCACTGTCTCTAGCCAGCCAGGTAGGCTGGCCAAAGCCAGCAGCTCTCGTTTCTGGCTATTCAGCCTCTCTCGAAAAATGACAACTTGCGGGTTAGGAAAGAAATGTAGTAGAATGGTTTTCTGTTACCTCCCGCAAGAAATCGAGCTCTTGTCCCAGCATCATTCCGAGCAAAGGAGGGTTTTCGGCTTGTCTCCCCTTCGACCTCGAAATGCTCCTCCCACATGACGGTCTGCCTGACGAGGCAGAACCTACCTCTATTGTCCGCGCGGCTGATGCTTCTGGGCGAGGTGTCGGTGCTGCCCCGCCCTCTTGTTGTATCGGAGGAGACCGTGTTGTGGGGGTCAGATGTTGCCCCATATCAACGTTGTTGAATATCTCCTCAACAACTGCAACAGGTGACTTTGGTGGTGGTGTCGGCGTCACATGTGCCCCTTCGAGCTCCATTTGTAGGATGTCGGCGAATAGCTCATCGCTGACATCCAGTTGTACTTCATCAGTTGCCCCTAAGGGCGCAGCAGAAACTATGGGGACTGCAGCCGTCTCTCCCGCTGCAGTTCCCGTTCATGTCTCGGCGATCTCCACGATTGCCGGTTCTTCTCTTGCCACCACTGGCCTTGTTGTTATGGCCGGCGTTGGTGGCTCCGAGGCAGTGAGCCGCTCGGCAGGAGCTGTTGAAGATACGTCCTGCCGAGTACCCAGGGGGATGGGCCCTCTGGTGATTCCCCGTTCTTGGCCTCTTGGGGGTGGAGCGCAGCTTGCGCCTGCTGCCACAGCCTCGATCTCGGCTGTGGTGAAGACTAGATTTTCCGTGTCGTATGCGGCGCAACGAGGAAGCGGGAGAAGGATTTTCGTCCTTGCAAACTTGTAGAAGTAACTCCACCCCTCCTTCTTTATTATACCCGACCTCATGAGGTACTTAAGGTCGATCAACTCGTCCCCTCTTGTTCTTGAGAGGCTGCGCGGCTCGCGCGGGTATCCCAACCCCACCGCGATTAGGTTCACGATGGCACCCATGCAATATTCCTTGGTGGCATCCTTTATTGGGTGCAGCCTGTTCAGCAAGAAGCACCCCAGGTTGATAGTCCGGCCCTCCATCATGTGCCACATGACGTGGAGTTCCTCAGAGTAGATGTTGCTGGACTCGTTCTTGCTGAAAAGGAGGCAGGCCACCAGCTTGTGCACGATCCTCCAGAAACAGGAGTGCACTGCTGCCACTTTGCTTCCCGGTTTGAATGATGACTCCCCGGTTAGCTTCTCCCAGATATCTACGGGGTTGAACCTGTCTCCTTCGGTGATCCTTGCACCGTTATCTAGTCGCTCCCTCTCCTCTTCGCTGGAGGAGAAAATCTGGTTGAGCAGCTTCTCTGAAATACGTGCTCCGCATTGTAAAGCCGCCCCTGGAGTCTGTCCGCTCCGCCATACTCTTTGGCTTCCGCAGGTGTATTTTTTTACTCGGTGAAGGGATGCCATGAACTCCCTTGTGAGCTCGGTGTAGGAGGCGGATAGGCTGAGGCAGATTTGCCTCAGACCTGCTACGGCAAGCACGTTCTCCAGTCTCTCAAAGATGCCCAACTGCATGAAGGACGACTGGTGGCAGAACCTGCTCGGCCTATAGAGCTTGGCCCCTAGCTCAGCATATCTGCGTCCATGCTCCTCATCCCTTGGCACAAACCTTCCTGGTGTGTGATCCAGAGGTTCTGCTGTTGGGGTGGGTGCGACAGCTGGAATGGCTGCTCCTTCAGTCCTCACCCTCTTTTCAGACGTTGAGGGTCCAGCTGCCTCGGAGTTCGGGCGCTTCTGCCCGACCGTTGCCACCTCTGCCTCTGGCTCGGTGACGATTCTCCTGCCTTGCTCATCAATGCGTATGACGGTTTGCCTTGTGTGTGACATCCCTATTATCAATTCAACAAATGTACTTTTGTTATCAGTGGGTAAATTAATAAAGGGAGAGACACCCGACACGACTGTATCAGGCTTCAAAACAAAATCAGGCGAAGCTTGCCCGATGCAATTGTGTCGGGCGATACGGTCGCTGCCCGACACAACTATATCGGGCAGGTGCGAAAGAGGTGTGTCTCGCGATAACAGTATCGGGAGACAAGAAAATCAACTCAAGACCCTCGCCCGATACATCGTACGTGATAAAGGTCCGTATCGGGTAAGCTAGGGCGACAGGGCTGTCGCGCGATACCTTTGTTTTCCTTAAGGTTTTGCGCGTCATGGGAGCGGAGGGCAAGAGAAGTATTGCGCGATACGGGTAGCTGAAAAAGGTAAAGTCCGGGAGCGCGACACGGTAAAGTTTTTGCCTTATATATATAGAGGCCAGACGTCGAGGTAATCCATTTCCTCCCGAGACGGGCACAATCTGTATGTCGGTTGGTATGCCGCCTGATCTGCTCCGGGAAAAAAGGTTACTAGACCAAACTACGGCCGACCGATAGAACAAAACTTCGAGGTTAAAAACCTACTAAAGAAAAAGAAAAGTGCGACAGACGGGTAAAACATCATTGGCCTAAGGCTAAGACCCGGCCTCAGATGGTATTACCCATCCCGGCTAATAAAACTAATGCGATGGCCCATAAAACAAAAAGAGTTGGTGTGCAGGCGCGCGCACCGACTCGGGCCTTATTACAGTCCATAATGTTTGTTTTGCAATAAAGTAAATAACATCCTATCCTAGGGAAAATAAAAGCACGGGCTGCCTCCCGAGGAGCACTGCATTTTCCGTCTTCAGCTGGACGTCTTTGACTTCTTCACCATATTCTATCATTTTGCTGGTTTTGTGTTGGACGGGATCTTCCCTGAAGGATTCTTCACAATCTCGGCGAGCTGTGCGAGCTGCTGATCGATTTGTCGCTGATGTGTTTGCATATCTTCCAATTGGACTTGCAGTGAGTTCAAGACTCCCGAATTGGACAGCGCGCTCTGTGCTAGCTGGTTATTGACGCTATCTTGCTTCTTGACAAAATCAAACAACTGGCCGATCACTTCAGATTGGCTTGCCCCCTTCTCCTGTTCACGGGATGGGCCTTGGTACTTTCCTGTTACTTGGAAATTGCCTTTTACTAGTTGGAACTGGCTATTCTTGTTATACTGGCCGGATCCCCCTCTCTTCTCGAAAGGTTGCACTGGCCTGGCCGAGGTGTGCAGCTGATGCGAGTTTTCAGCTGCGTCCTTGTTGCCATAATTAAAACCAGGGTGGTCTGGTCTCTTGAAGTTCATGTAGGAGACATTCTCGGTCCTTTCTTCTTCCGAGTCAGAGTCGCTGTTGGTGCCGGGTTTGGTGTAGACGCAGTTGTCTACCCCATGTCCCCCTTCACCGCAGATAACACATTTCATGACTTTCTCAACCTGCTTCTTCCCCTTTCCGCCATGATCCTTCAGTTGTTTCACATCTGTTGCTATCCTTTGAATCTGAGAAGTAATGTTTTCTAGAGCCTTAGACTCAAGAGAGGTCCCTTCCTCCGCCTTCTTCTCCTGCCCTCTATCGGATCTATCATAGTCAACATCGGCCTTCAACTCAGCCATGTTCCTAATGATCTTTTCGGACTTGCTTGGCTTTTTCCCTAAGAAGTCACTTCCTGCTGCCGCATTCAGTGATACCTTTTCATCGGGAGTTAGCCCATTGCAGAAGGTGGAGACCAGGAAGCCCTTCTTGAAATTGTGGTGAGGGCAGTCCCTCTGATATTCCAGATATCGTTCACAGGCGTCATGGAGGTTTTCATTTGGCTTTTGCGTGAAAGACGTGATTTTTAACTTGTTCCTCATCGTCTTCTCAGTGGGGTAAAACGTGTTTACAAATGCGTCAGCCAGTTCTCCCCATCCATTCAGCGCTTGGTGGGGTAGCCCAAGGTACTATGATAGAGTCTTATCCTCCAAAGAGAAGATGAAACCCTTGCAGTAGATGACCTCTTGGGGAACCCCCCGCATCTTTATGGTGTCGCAGATATTTTTGAAATCATCAAGGTGATGGTAAGGGTTGTCACTCTTAGAACTCCCCCTGAAGCTTTTATTTTGAATCATGGAGATCACAGATGGCTTGAGCTCAAAGTTTGTCGCATTAAACCTTGGGATGATAACGGGACACCTCGATCTATTGGCCTTTGTAGAAGCCAATTCTCTGAGAGTTTTCTCTTCTTCCTCCGAGTCGTCACTGTTGCTGGCGTCCCGGCGTGGCTCCCGGTTATCATGATTCCTCCTGTGTCTCCGGCGACGTCTGTGCTGATGATTCCCTTCCTCATGCCCTGGTGACTCTGAATCTTCTTGCCGATTATTATCACCATACCGGTTGTCGTCTTCCGGTGGGGGCGAAACTGGCCTCCCCCCTTGGCTTTCGTTTCCAGAAGATGGCTCTACGCGAGGCGGCATGACGGACGGTTTCGGTGTCAGTCGATTAGAGTACCTGAAAACCGCATAAATTCAAGTTTAGGAAATATAATTTTTGGCAAAGAATAATGCTTAAAGAAAAAGAAGTGTTGTCAAGCCTATTTCTAAGCTTGAGGCATGGGAGTGTAGTTAGTGGCTTCGGATTCGTCAACAGTGCCATTTGCCTTGTCCCCGGCAACGGCGCCAGAAAGTTGACCGGCCTAAATCACGCGTCCTACAATTGGAGGCGTATTTGAGGTAGTCGAGCCTTCAAATTTATAACCCGAATCCTTCTAGGCCCCCTTAACTTTGTTTACGGGGTCGAAGTAGTCATACGGGGTCGAACACAGGGACAAGGTGGGTCGTGTTGACGACTCTGAATCGACACTCTACACTCCGGTGGGTATAAAGAGATATTAAAGTTCCCCAAAGGGGAACAACAAGCTGTCACGATTAAAACAAAGAAACTATCTCCAACTGGAGTTACAAGAAAGATTAAGATTTTTGTCATTTAGTAGTTTTTAGGGGTTTTCATGCAACAGAAACAGAAAGATAAACTAGAGCTTAAAGCAGGGTGCAAGGGATAAGACTTCAGTAAGACAAGCGGTAGCAGTAACATCCTGCACCCCTACTCTCATAGCGGGTGCCTCTAATCCAAGCTTCAACACCCCTCTCGAGGTTGCTGGGCTTAAGTTAGAGTGGAATGATACTAAAACAACTCCGTTCTGGGCACTCTCATACTCCAGAATCGGACCAAACACTAGAGCCACAACCCAACTCTCGAAGTGGTTGCGACGGGAAAACGATTCGGTAGCTAAGCGAAACCCGATCCAAAACATGCAAGCTAGAGTTCAGATATCAACATAGTAGTCACCCAACTTAAGGCACCAAACATTAAACAACTAGCAATTAAGCATTTCTATTTCCATAAGCAATAAAGGTCTTAATACAATGCATAAGCGAAGAATTAAAATAACAGAATTGAAGATAGATGTCGCCTCCTTGATGTAGAAGAACGACAGACTACTGTAGCTCTCCTGCCCGATACCGGTCAGGAGCCGAGCCCGATACAATAGTGTCGGGCGGCACCCCCTCTCGGGAAGTGTCGACTGACGACTGACTGTATCGCTCAAGGACCCTGGCCAATATGCTTATGTCGGGCGGCGCACCCTCTCGGGCGGCACGCATGACGGGCAAAGCGTATCGGGTTCGATATCATGTCAGGCAAGGAGCTACAAGTCCACTGTCGGGCACTCGTTTCGCTCATCTTCGTTGGCCGATATCGGCCCGTAGTGTCGCCCGGGGCAACACTAAGAGAACCATCCCCTCCCTCTCGGGATGAGGGAAAGCTCACCTAGTGTCGCCCGGCACAAGCACTGGGGCGTGATACTCTTGCTCTCGCAACTTCCTTCGAAGGTGGCTCCCGAACTTCCGAACTGTGTTGTACGAATTCTCTTTCGACTCTCCCAACCTATCTTTTCGGCTTCCTGTAGCTGCTATTTATAGGCGGCGGTTGAAGGAGTTATGGTGCTGGAAGCGCCACGTAGCTCCCTTACACGCAGGTCGATGGATGCGGACGGCTGATGCGGGTGTGTCTCGGCGTGAGGTGCTGGCTATCGGTCACGTGGCTGGCGGCACGCCTGCCGGTGGGTGGCTGTGTCGCCTGACGAGTTGGGTCGTTGATGCGGCTTTGGCTCCCTATCGGGTAGAAGGTGTGTCGGCCGACACGTCCCTTTTGCGCAACGCCCTTCTCCGCCGATCATCCTTGTGTCGCCTAGCCCCTGTCGAGCTGGGGTTGTATCGGGCGTCAGGAAGGTCGAGACGGGCTTAGACTTATTGTGGGCCGGAATCGGCCTTATTGTACAAAAATGAGGAAAACTCTGTAGAAGGTAGGAAAAATTGGAGTAAGAGCGTTGCTTGGCTAATTATTGCGAAAATGCTAATAAAATAGAGGAAAATAGCAGAAAAGGGCAGTTTTGATAACGGAATAAAGGGCAAAAATGTCACAAAATTAGGTGTTATCAGGCGTGCGACATAGTTGGTTTCGTTCCCTACATGAGTAGTGGATCTCTATGCTTTCTGACGTCGGGTCGTCATCCTAAGCGTACTCCTCGCAAGCAGTGGGTCGCTACTTTGCCTAGACGGGTCGCTGCCTCACGGATGGTGTAGGTCGGTAGGAGGATGACAGTCGAGGAGAATGGTGGAGGGAGGCACCAGGGCTCTCCCTCACTGCCCTTTCCACTGGAGGAAGGTGTGGGTTGAGCCAAGAGGAAGAAGAACGAGGAGAGCAAATGCCCTTGGCCGGTGGAGTCGTCGCGCAAGCGTTGCGTCATAGAGGAGGAGGCGACGCGAGGTGGGAGACGATAACAGGATGAATTACCAACTTAGCCCGAGGTTAAAGAAGGCCAGGTAAGGGCAACTTAGTAATTTAGTTTTTTTTAAAGTAACCCGCCTGCGTGGCAAATAAGAGTCTACAAACTCTAACGTGTCAGAGTGTGATTGGTTTAAAAGTAATTAACTTGTAAAAATCATAGTAATTAGTAGGAAGATCGGATGAAGGATCTTAATATATGAAAATTGATCAGGAGAAAATTAGGAATGCAATAAAAATATAATTGAAGCCTGATTATGATTGTAATTCAAAAAGTGTGTAAAGATGCTATCTTTAATGGTTTAATTAATACAAAACCCAAATCTTTGGTGATTAATGTTTTGGGAAGGGTTAATTGGGTGTTTAAAATTGATATTAACCTATTGATTACAAAAGGGGCACATTAGATCTAAATGGATGATCTTTATGCATAGGATGATTAATTTAAGATTCCATGTACATGAATGAGCTTTAATGGGCCTTTAAACCCTAATCATTACATTAAGGGTATTTACCCACAATTAGGAATCTTTATACTTAAAATAGATTAGAATCATCATATCTAAGCTTTATTCATGATTTTGAATAATTGAAGCCATTAAAAGTCACAAAAACTACTATTAGGGTTTCAAGGTCCATTAAAGCTCATTCATGTACATGGAATCTTAAATTAATCAACTTATGCATAAAGATCATCCATTTAGATCTAATGTGCCCCTTTTGTAATCAATAGGTTAATATCAATTTTAAACACCCAATTAACCCTTCCCAAAACATTAATCACCAAAGATTTGGGTTTTGTATTAATTAAACCATTAAAGATAACATCTTTGCACACTTTTTGAATTGCAATCATAATAATGCTTCAATTATATTTTAACAGGCTGAATTACCAACTTAGCCCGAGGTCAAAGAAGGCCATGTAAGGGCAACTTAGTAATTTAGTTATTTTTCATAAGTAACCCGCCTGTGTGGCAAATAAGAGTCTACAAACGTTGACGTGTCAGAGTGTGATTGGTTTAAAAGTAATTAACTTGTAAAAATCGTAGTAATTAGTAGGAAGGTCGGATGAAGGAACTAAATATATGAAAATTGATCAGGAGAAAATGAGGAATGCAATAAAAATAAAATTGAAGCCTGATTATGATTGCAATTCAAAAAGTGGGTAAAGATGCTATCTTTAATGGTTTAATTAATACAAAACCCAAATCTTTGGTGATTAATGTTTGGGAAGGGTTAATTGGGTGTTTAAAATTGATATTAACGTGTTGATTACAAAAGGGGCACATTAGATCTAAATGGATGATCTTTATGTATAGTTTGATTAATTAAAGATTCCATGTACATGAATGAGCTTTAATGGGCCTTGAAACCCTAATAGTAGTTTTTATGACTTTTAATGGCTTCAATTATTCAAAATCGTGAATAAAGCTTAGATATGATGATTCTAAGCTATTTCAAGTATAAAGATTCCTAATTGTGGGTAAATACCCTTAATGTAACAATTAGGGTTTTCTAATGAATAAAAGTGAAATTAGTGATAAATAGAGTTCATGAAAGATAAGTTGATGATAATTAGGCCTAATGACCGTGTCATGCCTTAAAAGGATAAAAGTGGTAGATTTAATGAAAAAGATGCATAATAGTCTTAATGGGCTTTTAATTGTGGCCTTAATCCGAAAGTAAGGTTATATGTTTTTAAAAGATAACCTTAATATCTTTCATAAAGAATAGATGAGATAAATAGGGTTTGTAAGAAATCATATACAATTAGGGTTTAAAATAGTAAAAATGAAGGGAAACCCTAATTGCAAAATGAAACCCTAAAATGGATACGAAAATCTTAGGAAGCGATTTCAAGTTGAATAGAAAGAATCTTGATAAAGTGTGTAGTAAATAGAGTACATGTGTTTCAGGATTCTTGATTATGTGGTTGAATTACTTGCTTGGATTAATTTCTCGATTGGAATTGGTATTAACTAGAGAAATCTACTGAACAGGTATGTGGTTACGCTTATGAATAATCGCTCTAGTTTCATGACGATTCCCGAAGTTTTATTGGTTGCTTGAAAATAACTGTTGGATGTCTATTTATTTCATGCAACTATAAAGTGACTATGATTATCACTATAAATGTGCATACATGACTGGCTCAGATCCTGGTCCACCTCTGTGGCATTGCAAAGGCTAAAAAGGGGTAACCTAGAGCAAGGCCTAGGTTATCGTGAGTTAGAAATTGGGCTACCCACGTGTAGTGCCATGAGACTCTTTAGCATTCCATGAGTTAAGGAGTGGGCTACCTACGGGTAGTGCCATGTGACTCAACCCTAGAAACTGGTTCATCTATTAGGTGGGATCATGAGGGGTTTTGTAACGACCCTCAAAATTTAGTCCCAAAAACCCTTGGTATTTAATAAAGGGGAAACCCTAAATTGAAAGAATCCATTTTTCATATGATGACTTAAGTACAGACCATGCTTAATTCATATTTCAAAATGAGCTAAATGTGCCACGTACACCTTGAATTGAATCATTTACATCAATACTTAGTCATATTAATGTCATGTATAATGCATGAAAACTTAACCCTAATTATGCAATGGTGACTAGTTGGGATTGAATGATAGTTTGGATCTGTATACATGTATAACATGTCCCACAGATTGGTATATGAGTAGATATTAGAATAATAGACATTCCCTCGAATTTTGGTAATAAAATTCCCTTGCAATGATTATTAATGCGTTAATTATGTTAAGTAACTAATAATTTAAAACACGTGTTTCCCTAACTCATATCCAAAATCTAATTGGATAATTAGATTCCTCATGGTCGTATTAGCTTTCTCACCAAATTTGGTTACTTTTGGATAATCCTAAAGGCTCCAAATGGTTTTAGGAAGAAAATAGGAGATAATGACATTTCATTGATTAATGAACTTGATAATCCCTGTGATTATCCTTCATTTTTCCAAGATTCAGGAAAAATGTACGTCACGTGCAGCTTAAGTGAGTCGGGCTCTTTGTGAGCCGTTGGATGGGGTTCCGAGGTCAGGGCCTTCATCCCCTACCTCCCGTAGTACCCGCGTGAGAGGGGGAACGATACCCTAATCCTCGGTCTGCGATATCTCTCTCATCTCAATAGTTCCCAGTTATCTCGATACCAACAGCACCAGGAGATCTCCATGATCCTAGCGAGCCCTAGATCAACCCCTATAAGCACTCGTAGCAGAAACTCCTAAAAACCCTCTCCCCCTAGTCCACGGCGCCACCATCCCCAAGCCAAATAGGTCCATCGGACCAAGATTTAGCTACCTAGAAAGTGAGGACGGCTATCGAGTAAGCTTCATCCACCTCCAATTTGGACCGAACCTAGCTGAGGGACTGCCATGGATTCGATATACCTCAGCGACGTCGGCGAGCTCGAGCGCGAGCCTCCTGTCATCCCAGTCCAATTCGGCCTCCATTAAGCATTCCCATACCATTTTCTATTTATTCCTGATGCCCTTAGACATCATGATTCATCCCAGCGTTGTACCCAAAAAATCTGATTTCAGAACTGGAAAACTTGCCCTTCGATCACTGGTCAGGCTAGACGGCCATGCTCCGACCACAACTATCATCCAAAGATTTTCACATGTATCAAACGTGATCTTCACCTACCCTTGGTTTTCCTAGCTTCATGCTCTATCATCGAACCAGAATTCTCGAGCTCCTATGCTCTACTTTTCCTAGACACCACTGCTGTGCTTACAATGTTGGGAGTCGACAAACAGTTTTGTTGGGTCGCTGACTTCGGATGGCCCTCAGGAACTCATCATATGCACTGTCGTGCAGAAATCCCTCTGTTCTCTCTACTTTTGGTTCTGCTCCTATTGGTCAGCTATGGCAGGATGTTAGAGTTGGTGCTCAAGATCATAGCTTGCCTGGTTGTTCGTTGTTTTGGAATGCGTGGTCAAATGATTTTACCCTCGTTTCTATCTCTGTCACCCCCTAATAGTACTATACTCACGATAATATAAAAATGAGTGTCTATGTTATGACTATTGAGCCCCTATCATGCGACCAAGACCAGGCACACAATGTGTGGGTAAATTGGTCTTTTCGGTCATGTTTTCCTTTAATTTTCCAAAATGGTTTTAACTATTTTTTCTTGGTTTCTGATTGGTCAGATTATATCTGATCTTTACAAATTCATAGAAAATAATTTATAGCTCAGATGGGGACGATCCATATATGGTTTTTGATCAATTTTTCAAGATCTATCACATGGTCCTAGTTTCAGACCCAAACTCGTAATCTAATTACCAAAATTTAATTAGAGAATCATACACCTATCTTAAGAAAATGTAATGAATTCATAATTATGTTATTCACATGATATTAGGATTGATCAGGACTTCATCTATCATTAGTATACCTCCTCAGGATCAGGTGAGTGGAGTATGCACACTGAGTATAATTCTAGGATTGTAGGTTATCTTATTCTTTTATTTGGTTATAATTACTCAATAAAGTGTAACTATACTATTATTCAATTTATGCTTATGAAAACCATGCAATTACTATGAATTTATGTTTTCTACTGGTTTGCTGAATATGCTTCCTTTTGGAACACTACAAATCACTGCCATGTTAATTGATCAAGAAATCATAATAACATTGTTCAAGTATAATAAATCATGTTATGTTGATATAGTTCTCTCAATCATGTTATGGGAGCCTTAATTGGCCTTATGTGAGCCTTAATTGGCCTTATGAGCTCTGTGGGAGCATTATGTGAGCCTTGATTGGCCTTATGTGAGCCTTAATTGGCCTTATGAGCTCTGTGGGAGCGTTATGTGAGCCTTAAGTGGCCTTATGAGCACTGTGGGTGCAAACCAGGAGAGAAACTACATCAACTCAAGTAAAAACCATCTTATTATGAAATCATGTTAAGTTAATCATGTTCTCATGCAATCATGTTAATTATGTTACGTAATGATATTCCAAGTTATTTCCTCATGTTATTTCAATTATAAGCTATTTTCTTGTATAACTGCTCAGTGCCACTCACATAGTTTTACGTTGCCTTGCATGGGCTGGGGACGAGATGTCCGCAGACGAGGAGGAGAAAAAGTAGACTACAGGGACGTCAGCTCAAGCTCAAGGATAGTTCATGAATCCTACTTGGTGGGGTGCCATTCTAGATTGTTGTCTTTCCTTTTAGTTATGTTATGTTGAAGTTTCATCCTTTGAACTCTTTTATGTTGGACTTAGAGTCTTTTGTTTATGGGTTGTAATAAGGCGCTCTGGTGGGTATTTCTTTTATTCTATGGATTTTTCTTATTTAATGATATCAGTCCACAATTTGTCATGATCTCCATTATGTTCAAATGCTTCCGCTATGGTTGTAGTATTTTTAGAAAGGAGGTCATGACAAAATGGTATCAGAGCGATCCTAGAATGGCCACCATATTAGGATCTTATGTGTCACTGTAGGTGCTTATCTAAGTCTCCCTTCCTATTCCAGATGGCCCCTAAGCATCGCCCTGAGCATGACAAGTCACCCCCTCACTCCAGTGGAGAGAGTGATCATGACTTTGAGCACGAGGAGAACCCCCATGGAGAATACCCTCCCCTCTCATACAATATGTTGGTCAGAGCTTTATCTGATGCAATGGGAGGCCGCCATCAGAGGAGGAATGAAGTCACATTAATAGACTTCCTCAAGGTGAAACCTGAGATGTTCACAAGAGAAGAAGAGCTGGATGTTGTAGGTAAGGCTTAGACCTGGATTCGCAACCTGGAGCATTGCTTCCACAACTTGGATTGTTCTGAGGAGTCATGCGTCAGGTTCAGGACTCACATGCTTAGAGGACCATCTCACGTTTGGTGGGAGAACTTCCATGACGCCAGAGACCTAAATGAAGAACTACTCACATGGGAGGAGTTTGTAGAAGCTTTCAAGGGCCACTATGTGTCAGAAGCGATGATGGATAAGAAGGAGTTAGAGTTCCTTCACCCACGACAACATGGCGACATGACTGTTACCCAGTACGCCATGAAGTTTCACATCCTCCAGAAGTACAGGACCGAGATGACTGAGCTGAAGCGAGCCAAGAAGTTCATTCGAGGTCTCAAGGATGATCTCAGCTACTCACTTTCTAGACGAGGCCACAAGACGATGCAGGAAGCTCTTGATGCAGCACTTGAGCTCGAGGATCACCCAGGAAGGACTTGGAAGAAGAACTCCCATAATGGACAACGTCACCACCACGACAACAATAATCGGGACCGAAACCACAATGATCACAAGAAGTGCAAGGCCCCTGAGGATCCCCCAGTTAGGGATGCATGCCCCAAGTGTGGAAAATCCCATGCAGGACCGTGCAGATTGGGCTTAGGTGTTTGCTTCTACTATGGAGGAGAAGGGCACTTCAAGGACAAATGCCTTAGGTTAGCTGCTAAGAAAGGAGCATATCAGAACCCTAACCCAGGTCCCCCAGAGAAAAGGAAAGCTAGGGTTTTTGCTATGGTGAATGATGAAGGTAAGGTTTAGTTTTCATATTACATTAGAAACCCATGCACTCATTAAAGTTTTACCAGTCATGTTAGATATAATGCAAAGGTTATCCATGTTAATACCATATCATGATTATGCTTAGTTGGCTTATGAAATGTTATGATCAAACAGTAATTTAGGATTTATATATGTGAAGCACTAAGGTGGGTAGTACCTTTATATGACATGATAATTTCAAGGACGAAAGTTTATTAAGGTGGGTAGGTTGTAACGACCCTCAAAATATAGTCCCAAAAATCCTTGGTATTTAATAAAGGCGAAACCCTAAATTGAAAGAATCCATTTTTTATATGATGACTTAAGTACAGACCATGCTTAATTCGTATTTCAAAATGAGCTAAATGTTCCAAGTGGAACTTGAATTGAATCATTTTCATCAATAGTTAGTCATATTAATGTCATGTATAATGCGTGAAAACTTAAACCTAATTATGCAATGGTGACTAGTTGGGATTGAATGATAGTTTGGATCTGTATACATGTATAACATGTCCCACAGATTGGTATATGAGTAGATATTAGAATAATAGAACTTCCATCAGATTTTGGTAATAAAATTCCCTTGCAATGATTATTAAAGTGTTAATTATGTTAAGTAACTAATAATGTAAAACACATGTTTCCCAAACTCATATCCAAAATCTAATTGGATAATTAGATTCCTCATGGTCGTATTAGCTTACTCACTAAATTTGGTTACTTTTGGATAATCCTAAAGGCTCCAAATGGTTTTAGGAAGGAAATAGGAGATAATGACATTTCATTGATTAATGAACTTGATAATCCCTGTGATTATCCTTCATTTTTCTAAGATTCGGGAAAAATGTGCTTCACACGTAGCTTAAGTGAGCCAGGCTCTTTATGAGCCGTTGGATGGGGATCCGAGGTCAGGGCCTTCATCCCCTACCTCCTGCAGTACCCGAGCGAGAGGGGGAACAATACCCTGATCCTCGGCCCGTGATATCTCTCTCTCACCTCAACAGTTCCCAGTTATCTCGATACCAACAGCACTGGGAGATCTCCGCGATCCTAGTGAGCCCTAGATCAACCCATATAAGCACTCGCAGTAGAAACGCCTAAAAACCCTCACCCCCTAGTCCACAACGCCGCCATCCCCAAGCCAAGTAGGTCCATCGGACCAAGATTTAGCTACCCAGAAATCCAAGACGGCTATCGAGTAAGCTTCATCCGCCTCCAATTTGGACCGATCCTAGCTGAGGGACCGCCGCGGATTCGATCTACCTCAGCGACACCGGCGAGCTCGAGCGCGAGCCTCCTATCATCCCAGTCCAATTAGACCTCCAGTAAGCATTCCCATACCCTTTTCTATTTATTCCTGATGCCCTTAGACATCACGATTCATCCCAGCGTTGTACCAACAAAATCTGATTTCAGAACTGGAAAACTTGCCCTTCGATCATTGGTCAGGCTAGACGGCCATGCTCCGACCACAACTATTATCCCAAGATTTTCACATGTATCAAACGTGATATTCACGTACCCTTGGTTTTCCTGGCTTCATGGTCTATCATTGAACCAGAATTCTCGAGCTCCTATGCTCTGCTTTTCCTAGACACCACTACTGTGCTTACAGTGTTGGGAGTTGACGAACAGTTTTGTTGCGTCGCTGACTTCGGATGGCCCTCAGGAACTCATCGGATGCACCGTCTTGCAGAAATCCCTCTGTTCTCGCTACTTTTGGTTCTTCTCCTGTTGGTCGGCTATGGCGGGATGTTAGAGTTGGTGCTCAAGATCATAGCTTGCCTGGTTGTTCGTTGTTTTGGAATGTGTGGTTGAATGATTTTACCCTTGTTTCTATCTCTGTCACCCCCTAATAGTACTATACTCATGATAATACAAAAATGAGTGTCTATGTTATGACTATTGAGCCCCTGTCATGCGACCAAGACTAGGCACACAATGTGTGGGTAAATTGGTCTTTTCAGTCATGTTTTCCTTCAATTTTCCAAAATGGTTTTAACTAATTTTTCTTGGTTTCTGATTGGTCAGAATATATCTGATCTTTACAAATTCATAGAAAATAATTTATAGCTCAAATGGGGATGATCCATATATGGTTTTTGTTCAGTTTTATGAGATCTATCACATGGTCTTAGTTTCAGACCCAAACTCCTGATCTAATTTCCAAATTTAATTAGAGAATCATACACTTATCTTAAGAAAATGTAATTAATTCATAATTACGTTATTCACGGGATATTAGGATTGATCAGGACTTCATCTATCGTTAGTATACCTCCTCAGGATCAGGTGAGTGGATCATGCACACTGAGTATAATTCTAGGATTATGGGTTATCTTATTCTTTTATTTGGTTATAATTACTCAATAAAGTGTAATTATACTATTATTGAATTTATGCTTATGAAAACCATGCAATTACTATGAATTTATGTTTTCTACTAGTTTGTTGAATATGCTTTCTTTTAGAACACTACAAATCACTACCATATTAATTGATCAAGAAATCCTAATAACAATGTTCAAGTATAATAAATCATGTTATGTTGATATAGTTCTCTCAATCATGTTATGTGAGCCTTAATTGGCCTTAAGTGAGCCTTAATTAGCCTTATGAGCTCTGTGGGAGCGTTATGTGAGCTTTGATTGGCCTTATGTGAGCCTTAATTTACCTTATGAGCTCTGTGGGAGCGTTATGTGAGACTTGATTGGCCTTATGTGAGCCTTAAGTGGCCGTATGAGCACTGTGGGTACAAACCAGGAGAGAGACTACATCAACTCAAGTAAAAACCATCTTATTATGAAATCATGTTAAGTTAATCATGTTCTCATGCAATCATGTTAATTATGTTACGTAATGATATTCCAAGTTATTTTCTCATGCTATTTCAATTATAAGCTATTTCTTGTATAACTACTCAGTGCCACTCACATAGTTTTGCGTTGCCTTGCATGGGCTGGGGACGAGATGTCCACAGACGAGGAGGAGAAAAAGTAGACTACAGGGACGCCAACTCAAGCTCAAGGATAGTTCGTGAATCCTACTTGGTGGGGTGCCATTCTAGATTGTTGTCTTTCCTTTTAGTTATGTTATGTTGAAGTTTCATCCTTTGAACTCTTTTATGTTGGACTTAGAGTCTTTTGTTTATGGCTTGTAATAAGGCGCTCTGGTGGGTATTTCTTTTATTCTATGTATTTTGTTTATTTAATGATATCAGTCCACAATTTGTCATGATCTCCATTATGTTCAAATGCTTCCGCTATGGTTGTAGTATTTTTAGAAAGGAGGTTGTGACAGGTTTAATGGGGATCTACCATAAGGAAGGTAGCATCTGGGTCCACTGCAGGGACAGTGCAGAGGCTAGGGTATGTTGAGATTGAGTAGTTATGCGAAAAATGTAACGTTGTGTGCTTAAATCATAATTGACTGATTACATTGTTATCGTAGTTGCACGATTATTGTTTCCCCCACATACTAGCTTTATGCTGACCGACGTTTTGTTTGTTGACAGTTTAGGTACAAGGCCAAAAGGACAAATAGTAAATCGTCATATTATGAAATACATGAATTAAATACAAGGAGGATTAGTTAGAGTAGAATTCTTACATGGATAGAATTTTATTAATCCCACAGTTCAAAAAGGTATGCAAAAGTTAATTTTTCTTACAGCTTTCCAGTTTAGTCTGTTAAAAATTAATAATTGTTCTTGGTTAATTGCCGAACCTTTGATCCAAAAATTATGCGTGCGGCACTGACCTCTCAATCTCCCTTAATTTGGAGTTATCGGAAGGTGGGGTCGTTACACCTTATGTAATCCCTTCATTCCTACGTTTCCTATATGAGGAGCCCATCTACCTTTGGGAAGGAATATATGTGAGTGTTTATTTTCTTGACAATCACGTATGAGGGAAACTAGTCCCAAGGACTTATGGTTCGATGGAAGGGTTTCACGAGCAAACAATACATATACATACCACAAGAGATGCTCCAGCGGCAGTAGAACATAGTGAAACCCTATAGATGAAAACCAAATAGACTACAGGCTACAACATGGTCATGGCCAAGGATGAGGGCAGATAGATCCCCTCTGTCTTCCACTTACCGTTGTCATCCCCGTAGAGAGGTCTGACCACCATCTTTTCTGGTGACATCTGTGACCTTCTACAAAGCAGAGTGCCCCGATCGCTCTGGGCGGCCCAGAGATTCTGTGCAAGTTCTTCGAAGATGGACAACACTCTCTGAGCTTCGTGTGTGGCCGTATGCCTGAAGGAGAGAGCAAGGGCCCACCTTCTGTCGGGTCACCATGGAAGAGTTTGTGGAGGTCTAAAACCTCTATCAAATTGGTCCGAGGGAGAGGAAGGAGGAGTTGAAAGTGAAGGCTAACATGCCGGCATACGGACGCGGGTCGTACCTCACCAAGGAGAGGCATCACTGCCGGATCACAGGGGAAAGGAGACCGCAGAGGAGGTGCTGGCTACTTTCAGGCTGGCAGTTTTTGCTGTGGCGGTGGCCATGCAGGATGGAGCAGGGCAGCTCCACCTTCAGACGTCGTGGCTAGACGCATGTGATTGCGTCGGTGCACCTGTGGTGGGTCGGCATGCAAGGAGCTTCGTGAGGATGCGGGGTGCCGAGGGCAGTTCCCGACGGTGGAGCTGAGAGACCTGCAACCATGGCGTCGGCGTTATGGATGGTGGCATGCGTGTGTAGCCCCGGGCGGGAAGAAGGAGAGTATGGCTATGGCTGTGACTTTTGGGCCGCTGTGAGGGTAGGAGGAGGGCAAGGTGGCGTGACATCTGAGGGGAGTCACACTCTGAATCAAATAGCATGAGGGGCTCGTTGCCTTCTGAATCTGACAGCGACACCGTCTCTCGTGAGAATATAGTCACAGAGAGGGAGGGGAGCGATGCAATGTGCGGGATGAGATCGAGTAGAAAGACCCGCGTGCCCCTAAGTTTTAACATGCCAGGTAAGGGTAATATGGTCTTTGCATTCCTTTTTTTTAAGTTATCAGTCTTTTGGGCGCTGGGCAGAGATGGCCGATGGCCATTGGCCAAGCCTGGGCCCGTGTGACAGCAAACGTTGACGTGTCCGCGTGGAATTGGTCCAATCTAATTATCTCGTGAATAATTTAGATAAAAACTGATAACTTAGAATATGGAAAAACTATATATCAAACTGATCAGAAAAATGATAGGAATCCAAATAAAATACTAATAGAACCTAATTATGCTTCATGTTCTAAAAGTATGTACAGTACATGTCCTAATGTGTCTAATGAAAAGGAAAACCTAGTTTTGTTTAATATGATGCTTAATTGGGTATATTCATTTATGTTATGCTCATACCTGATCTAGACATGTATAATGAGGAAAACCTTGATAAAGATGAATAATGGATGATTCTAGATTAGTAATCTTATTCATGCTATTTTAGGGTGTTAAAATCAATGCCAACATCTTGCTATGATCTAATGTTGATAATGTAATCTAGATGTCATGAATAGTTTACTATGCTTAAGATGCTAATCAGTGTTTAATCTAACATGGATGATTGAGTTGTAATATTGGAAACCATGATATAATAGAATTAGGGTTTGTAACCCTGATCCTTAGTCTAAATGAGAGATAACCTAAACCCTAATTTAGGAGTGAATCTAGATTTGATTAATGTAGCATGAATACATGGTGACACATACGTAGTATGCTTTGTTTCAGATACTTGTTTATTACATGCTTTGTTGCTCGGATGCTTGGATGCATTCTTAAAGTACATGTGATATATTCTGCATGGTTTCTGTGATGGCATGAGGTACATGGTTACACTTATGAATACATGTATCGAATTCTGAGATTGTCGAGATTTCTCGATGAGATTGAACGACAAATAAACTGCTTACTTGTTTATTTAGTTCTTGCAAACTATAAAGTGCATATGAGTATCATGTAAAGTAAATAATAGTATTTTGAACCCTGGGTTAGACTGATCTTAAGGGTAATGCACACGAGCCCTGGAGGGATAGTGATTACACCTGAGGTGGTTGACCAGATATGGGTTAGAATATGAAAAACAAGTTTATTTTCTTATGTGCAAGATAAAGATGTTTTCTTATATGTTACTTGTGATTATTGGTTGAACCCACGTACCAGTATAGAAATATATTGATCATGTATTTGTTTGTTAGTGTTTTAGGTATCAGATATACTTGATAGCGTGGACATGAGGGTACAGATACATATGTTGAAGACACTAGAGTTATTCCTGATGGTTTTGATGTAATGGTTATCTTCACACCTGTAAAAGTTAATTCTGTTTAAAAGCTATGTAACTCCTTAGAGGAGCTTTTCATGTAAACATGTAAATATTTGCTCATTAATGGAAATTGTTTACTATTCTGTATTATTTCTTGAATCTGATCCTGGAGTATATGATTAACGATCTGTGACTTTAAGGTCTTTTAGACACTCAAAAGTGTGGGTCATTACATTTGGTATCAGAGCACAGATTCATCAACTAATACTTAATAGTTTATAATTTCAAATCATCCTTAGAAAATTTAAGAGAAAAATTAGTAAAGCTTAATGCGTCTTTTAGGTTTCTCATCTCACATTTCATCTACTTCTCATCTCTTTCTTAAAAATCTTTGAAAAGAAAATATTAATAAGAGAAGTAAAATGTGAAACTTGAAATTAGAAATCAACATGGTGTGGTGGTATGGGACACTACCCATGTGAAACTTAAAATCGGTAATCAACATGGTGTAGTGGTATGGGACACTACCCATGTGAAACTTAAAATCAGTAATCAACATGGTGTGGTGGTATGGGACACTGCCCATGTGAAACTTGAAATCATGAATAAGAAAGATACATGATGGTTTAGGAAACCCAATCTCCCATGCATATGGGCATGAGGAGCATAAAACTTATGTGATAAGTCTTAAGAGACATAAAAAACCCAATATTTATATATATACATGAAAATGAAAGGTTGAGTATAACTTGCTCAAACTCCTCATGTTGTCTCTAGAAGTTTCGTGATGGTGGTCAAGCCCCTGGAGGGGAAGGCTGAGGTAGCACCAAGCCCTAGAGGGAAGGTGACCCAAGTTCATTGAATGGACAGAGACCATGAGGGGGGTATTCCAGAGATTGAGTAAACAAGGGTTGATGATAAAAGTCATGCCTAATGAAGAAGAAAAAAGATGTCTAAAAAACCTTTAGGGTTAGTGAGCCAACCTGGGGTGGGTCAACCGAAAGAGTGGAAAGATGACCTATGAGGGAGGAAAAACCTTAGATCTTGGGATCAGGTTGTGGCTAGAGAGCCTAACCCCCTCCTATGAGCCAAGAAGGCACCCTAGGCTAGGACTTTCCCTTAAAAGGTAAGTGAATAAACATATTTAAATATTGAGATAACCTTAATCCTCACTTAGAGGGATGAAGAGTTAAAGATTAAAAAAATGAAAAATACTTAAATTCTTTGAACCCAAGGATGCCAACTATGAGTGACACAATTGGTCAAGCCCAGGAGGGAAGACCAGTAAGGCACCAAGCCCAGGAGGGAAGGTGGCCTAAGTGTATGACAAAGCCCAAGAGGGAAGGTCATGAAATGGTCAAACCCAAGAGGGAAGACCAAGAAGGCACCAAGCCCAGGAGGGAAGGTGGCCTAAGTCCACAATGCAGTTGTTTAGGATCAAGCCCCTGGAGGGGAAGATCATAGAGGTCAAGCCCAGGATGGAAGACTGACATGGCACCAATCCCTGGAGGGAAGGTGGCCCGAGCCCAATGATGGGGCGAAACTGCATTATGTGTACTCGAAAGAGAGATATGAAGGCAATCTGGGTTGAAGAATTAAGTAAGAAAATAATGTGCTTAAAAGATGTTACGTCTCAAAATATTCCCTTAGGGAGGGTAGAGACCTAATGCAATCCTAGGGTCAAGTAGGGTGTATTAGAGGTACTTTGGACCGATGGGTTACGAGTTGATTGTTCCCTGAATGCACAAGACCATGTGGTCGGGAGGTAACTGCTAGGTTTATCCAAGGTACATGACTCAGGAGATTAGCTACCTCTATGAGGATCATGTAGCCTAATGGGTGAATATGAAAGGAATTCTCTTGATGCATAAGGATGAGATCACTCCAAAAGTACCTATACCCCTAGAGACCTCGAGGATTTGTCTAAGGCTCATAATGATACATGAGATGTAAATATAAAAGAAGTCATGAAATCTTAAGAGAAGTTGTGCCCTAACCTAAGAGTAAGAAAAGGGACACTTGACTTCATGGAGTTTAAGAATGCTATATAATTATGTGAAATTGAAAGGTAATGTGTGGATGTACTATCTCCACTTTTGTAATGGAATGAACTTTGTGTTTGGGCTGCAGCCAAATGCTTATTTCATTTCATTATGAGGGAGGGAGATTGGATAGACACACATTATGCTTAAAATTGAGATAACGATGATGAATATCCAACATTTAATGTGTGAGGACATGATCTAGGGTTAGAGGTGTTACCTCACCCTTGTGTGAAAATAATGAATCAGAGGTTGGAAACCTAAGTGAAAAGAGAAATCACCAAGTAATAATGAAATCATCAAGGGATGATACGATATGTATACTATAGATGTGGATATACTTGAATTTCAATTCAGGTGCCAATCTTAGTAATAAAATGAAAATCGAGATACTAATGAAGAGTGGTTAACACATCTAAGTAGGGAGCTAACCCTAAGTTTTGAGAATACGATGGGTATCATTCACCTAGGCTTAGTAGGCCTAAATTTTGAGGACAAAATTCCTTGTAAGGAGGGGTGAATGTTACATCCTTGAAATTCATGGATTTCAATCCTAAATGAATTAAGGACAATGAAGTGTTTGGAGGGATTTGGTTGATTCTAGATCCTAGCATTAGATTGAACGATCAAGTTAAAGAAATAAAGTGTGTTGGGCATAGGTAATCATATTAGGCTGATATAAGATGTGATGATTACCAAAGGATTATGTTTGGTAATTAGCAAGGTAAGTGGGCTCATGGAACCTTTGGAAGGCCCAAGAGGTGATTCATGGGCCTTAGGGATGTTTCATCCCAATTGGTTAATCGAAGTTTACATATGGGCCCATGAGACATGATTTTGGATAATGAGGATATTCGTGATCATAATAGGTATCCAAAATAGTCATGGTTGATGGATATTAGAATATTAGATAATTAAGGGATATCTAAGATAATCAAAGGTTATAGGTGGCTTACATATTTAATTAAAGGATTGTCCACCTTTCCTTGGAAGCCATATAAAAGGGAAGTATGCAAGTTTCCTAAAAGAAAATAAAAAGTTTGGTATACAAAGGATACCCAACAAAGCCTGATAATTGGAAAAGGAATTGATAAGGTATCATGCAGGGATGTTTGTTGTTAAAGGAAATATGGTGGGCCTTATCTAATCCATTCATGCCTACGTTTCCTATACAAGTATTCCATCTACCTTTGGGAAGGAATATATGTGTGTTTGTTTTCTTGACAATCACATATGAGGGAAACCAGCCCCAAGGACTTAGGGTTCGATGGAAGGGTTTCATGAGAAAACAATACATATATATACCACAATAGATGCTTTAGCGGTAGTAGAACGTAGTGAAACCCTACAGATGAAAACCAAACAGACTACAGGCTACAACATGGCCATGGCCAAGGATGTGGGCAGACAGATCCCCTCCATCTTCCACTTACCATTGTCATCCCCGTAGAAAGGTATGACCACCATCATTTCTGGTGACATCTGCGACATTCTACAAAGCAGAGTGCCGTGATCGCTTTGGGTGTCCCAGAGATTCTGGGTAGGTTCTTCAAAGATGGACAACACTGTCTGAGCTTCGTGTGTGGCCGTATGCCTGAAGGAGAGAGCAAGGGCCCACCTTCCGTCGGGTCACCATGGAAGAGTTAGTAGAGGTCTGAAACCTCTATCGAACTCGTCCGAGGGAGAGGGAGGAGGAGTTGAAAGTGAAGGCTAACATGGCGGCATACGGATGGGGGTTGTGCCTGTGCAAGGAGAGGCATTGCTGCCAGATCACAGGGGAAAGGAGATCACAGAGGAGGTGCTGCCTACTTTCAGGCTGGCGGTTTTTGCTGTGGTGGTGGCCATGCTGGACGGAGCAGGGAAGTTCCACCTTCGGACGTCGTGGCTGGACGCATGTGGTTGTGTCGGGGCACCTGTGGCGGGTCGGCGCAGAAGGAGCCTCGTGAGGATGCAAGGTGCCGAGGGTAGTTCCCGATGGTGGAGACGAGAGACCTGCAACCACAGCGTCGGCGCCACGCATGGTGGCCTGCGTGCGTAGCCCCAGGTGGGAGGAAGGGGAGGATGGCTATGGCTGTGCCTTCTGGGCCGCTGTGAGGGCAGGAGGAGGGCATGGTGGTGCGACATCTAAGGGGAGTCGCACTCTGAATCAAACAACATGAGGGGCTCATTTCCTTCCAAATCTTATGGCGACACTGTCTCTCACAAGAATATAGTCATGGAGAGGAAGGGGAGCAACACGATGTGGGGATGAGATCGAGTAGAAAGACATGTGTGCCCCTAAGTTTTAACGTGCCAGGTAAGGGTAATATGGTCTTTGCATTCCTTTCTTTTTAAGTTATCAGTCTTGTAAGCACTTGGCTGAGATGGTCGATGGCCATTGGCCAAGCCTGGGCCCACATGACAGTAAACGCTGATGTGTCCGCGTGTAATTGGTCCAATCTGATTATCTCACGAATAATTTAGATAATTATTGATAACTCTTAATATGGCAAAACTATATATCAAACTGATCAGAAAAATGATAAGAATCCAAATAAAATAATAATAGAACCTGATTATGCTTCCTGTTATAAAAGTATGTACAGTACATGTCCTAATGTGTCTAATGAAAAGGAAAACCTAGTTTTGTTTAATATGATGCTTAATTGGGTATATTCGTTTATGTTATGTTCATACCTGATCTAGACATGTATAATGTGGAAAACCTTGATAAAGATGAATAATGGATGATTCTAGATTATTAATCTGATTCATGCTATTTTAGGGTGTTAAAATCAATGTCAACATCTTGCTATGATCTAATGTTGATAATGTAATCTAGATGTCATGAATAGTGTAATATGCTTAAGATGATAATCAAGGTTTAATCTAACATGGATGATTGAGTTGTAATATTAGAAACCATGATATAATAGAATTAGGGTTTGTAACCCTGATCCTTAGTCCAAACGAGAGATAACCTAAACCCTAGTTTAGGAGTGAATCTAGATTTGATTAATGTAGCATGAATACACGGTGACACATACATAGTATGCTTTGTTTCAGATATTTGTTGATTACATGCTTTGTTGCTTGGATGTTTGGATGCATTCTTAAAGTACATGTGATATATTCTGCATGGTTTGTATAATGGCATAAGGTATGTGGTTACACTTATAAATACCTGCATCGAATTCTGAGATTGTCGAGGTTTCTCGATGAGATTGAATGACAAATAAATGGCTTGCTTGTTTATTTAGTTCTTGCAAACTATAAAGTGCATATGAGTATCATGTAAAGTAAATAATAGTATTCTCAACCCTGGTTTAGACTGATCTTAAGGGTAATGCATACGAGCCCTGGAGGGACAGTGATTACACCTGAGGTGGTTGACCATATATGGGTTAGAATATGAAAAACAAGTTTATTTTCTTATGTGCAAGATAAAGATGTTTTCTTATATGTTACTTGTGATTATTGGTTGAACCCACGTACCAGTATAGAAATATACTGATCGCGTATTTGTTTGTCGACATTTTAGGTATCAGATATACTTCATAATGTGGACATGAGGGTACAGATACAGATGTTGAAGACACTAGAGTTATTCTTGATGGTTTAGTTGTAATGGCTATCTTCACACCTGTAAAAGTTAATTCTATTTAAAAGCTATGTAACTCCTTAGAGGAGCTTTTCATGTAAACATGTAAATATTTACTCATTAATGGAAATTATTTACTATTTTGTATTATTTCTTGAATCTGATCCTGGAGTATATGATTAACGATCTGCGACTTTAAGGTCTTTTAGACACTCAAAAGTGCGGGTCGTTACAAAGGTGGGAGGAAAATGAAGATCATGAAAATAGGGAAGGAAAGGAGGGAACTTACTAGTTTTGGTCAAAATCACCAAGAAGGAGCTTTAGAAACCCTAAATGGAGAAAAATCAGAACCCTAGGAGCCTTTTTCACCAAGGTAAGCACCCTCTTTTACCTTGGGACAACACCATCGTGGAAAAACAGAGTAGGAACAATGATCTAAGCAGGAGTAAAGAGAAGGATAGAAAGATTTTTCAAATTGGGAGGTGGGAAGGGGTAGATATGGCTTTATAAAGAAGGGGGCAAGCATGTGGTGTCTATGGGACTTTCCATGTGTCCTTAGCCTAGGGCTTCATAGCCATGCAAGAGGACAACTCATAGAGGCTTCTTTAATATCAAATGTCGGTTTTAAAATCCTATGGAGACTTCTAGGCTATCCTCACCGTCCTCCAATCAAACAAATAATCCCATTGGTTGATATCTTTTAAAGATAAGCTCACTTATAAAGAGGGTAATCCCTAAAATGCCCTTGGAGATAAACACCTTCAAACCAAGGTGCAACTAGGTTCCCCATGGTTCAAAATCTCAAGAATGGTAAGGGAATACCTAAGGATTATAATGCATGTGATAATTTGCAAGGAGAACCTCCCAATTGGGTAATTGCATAAAATTCTAGAATGCATCTAAAATTGCATAACTTGCACAAATAACATCCAAATTGAACCAAATTTGAAACCTAGGCTCATTTTAGGATTTCAAAACACATAAAAAATTATATTAAATTTTAGAACACCTAACTAAGGTCCTTAAATAGACTTTCACTAAGGTATTTGTGCATAAACCTTTTTTATTGGTACAAATAGTGAATAAATGTTCACCAAACCACTATAAATTCCATAATTTAAACATCAATGCCAAAAAGGATAGAAATGATAGGAAACCCTTAGAAAAGGGCTAAAAAGAGATTATGTCCAAGTTTTGATATGTTACAGCACTCCACCCCTTAAAGGGAATTTCATCCTCAAAATTACAAGCAAAGAAAGAAGGGTGAGTATGCAATATCCCAACACTAAACTTTTAGTTTGATTTCATAAAACTTCCACAAAAACTTTCACTAACTCAAACTCCTTGTTTTTCAAATGCTTAATCTGGGAGTCCGGAATTTTCTAAAGAAACTCCACATAGGTCAAGTTCTCATGGATCACTAAGGGTTCCACTATTAGGGTTTCTTTTTATTAGATATAACACAATTAACATTTTAGGCCTATTAATATTATTTTCATTTTGATATTATATCATCCTAATAAATTTTTTAATTATGTCATATTATATTTACTTAGTTGGAAAAAGAGTTATACTTTATTATTGTTCACAAAGTCATATATATTATTTATTTATTAAATTAAGAGTTTTAGCACAATTATGGTTTACTCATTTATCTCAACATGCTTGATTATTATCCTTACTAATTTGGATTTAGTCTTCATTATCAACATATTGTATTGTAACATATTGTTTTTCATGAATTAAGACATTTTGTCCGATTCATTACAATTAATCCAATTAATGTCACATTAATTACTTATATCTATATTATATATTTTCACATTACCTTTTTTTATATTGATTTCGTCATTAATCATTTTCTCATATTTATTCACTTCTTATTATTGATTATGCACATTTATGTGAATCAATTACTTCTTCTCCATATTGAAGTCATTATATGTATTTCATTGATCAAGGTGGGACACTTTACATATTAATGATTTGATTCACATACTAAGTAATTATTAGGTGATTAATTAGGTGTGTATTAGATAACAAAGGTGATATTCATTTCATATCGATGACCTTATTGATTTATGATTATGTGATTATTTATCATCTATGTGTATTAAAGTATGTTATCTAATTATGACACCTAATGTCACTAATGTATCAAGAATGTTATTGAGGATGTATAGGTTAGGGTTACATGATTACAACTTAGGGATTAGGTCAATATGATCATTATTATTCACCTATACATTCTTAGTATGCATTATGCTCAAGATTAGGTTACAATTATCTTTCTCATCATATCATTACAGTATATTGGTCCAAGACATGTTTAGCATCATGTGTACCCACTATTACTATTAATATATGAGTTACTCATATTATGTTGATTAGATATTCATTAGGGTTCAAACATGTGAACTATTCATTAGATGACCACTATATGTTCTTTAGGATAACAACAATCATGTGGGGTTACAACTATAACTTGTTTGGTCAAACTAAGGATCCAAGCAAACTATCCTTCTAATCATAGAGTTAGGGTTTCTAGAGTAAGTGTAGCTAGATTTTGGTATGTTATAGGACTTCATCTCCTTAAATAGGTTTGACCTACCAAGACAAACTAATCTAGAGGTAAAAGGGTGTGTCTAACTAAGACATGTATAAGATCCATCACGCTTCCACTGTACACTCTGATTGCTTACTAAACACCAACTTTAAAGTCTAGGTTCTTAGGAATAGACTATCCAAACATTTGTTTCTAGGGCACATAAGAGAACTATATTGGGTATTCATCCTCAAACAAGTCATTACACCTGAAAGACAAGGTCTTCATATTAGGTTCTTAGGATCATCCAACTTAGGTACCTCAGGCTACTATTGTCTATAGGCATGCTATTTTGGACATTCAACATCAGCTCAGGCCTGACATGTATCATATGGATCTGTAAGTCCTCGTAAACCAAGTTAGTGGTGGGGGAAAATCTTTCCAGCTTTCAAACCCTGATCCTTTCTAGACAGCTTTACTTTCAACTTATGCGCTAATAGCTACCTAATAGGCTCATCACATTATGGTTAACTAAACATGTTTCTAGTGTGAAACTCTTATGATCCTGAATCAATCTTTCATCATCTCAAGTGTAGCATAGACCAATTATATGACAAACATGTCACTTAAAGAGGAACTACATGAGGCAAGGGATCTAATTAGGGAGATAAAGTTGAAATAGTCAGATTCTGACTACAATGAGCTCTAATACCATGTTGTAAGGAATGGACCCTGAGAGGGGATCTACTCCCAACTAAAAAAAATTGAAGAATAAAACATTCGTTCCGAACACACTCAAAGGTATGCTGGAATAGGTGTAAAATTTTCAAATTTCAAAAATGGTATTCAAAACAACCAAAGTGTAGTAGCAAAATTAAATAAATGACTATATTAAATTTCCAAAAAAGATTACAAAAATACATCATAATATCCCATAAGGGTTTACATGCATGATACGACATAAGGATCTAAGTAGAGGGAAGTCTAAACTACTTCAAATCAGTCTCCATGCAACATCTCTAAGAGCTAGGTCCATGTTGGAAGCTATGTTCTCCTTGATCATGTTCAACACCTCGATCTAAACCTGGGTGGTTGGGAAATCACCCAGCAAGAGAGAGAAAAACAAGGTATGTGCCAAATAATGTACAAGAACAAAAGATAAGGAAATAACATGAAAGTAGAGGCTAAGATTTTATCATAAGATGAAGAGAACAAGAGTATGAGGCATAATCAGATAGATGCTTGCCATATCAAGAAAAATAATAAAAGATTTGCATGCATGATTAATATTGACTACATTAACTATGTGGGGTTGAGGCACCTACCAGACCTCAACCTATAGGTGAGGGGAGAATTAATACATTCCCAGTCACCTACACAAATTTTTAGGGGGAGAATAAGACATTCCCTGCGGTGAATAAATACATGCCCTATCTATGGGTGGTTCTACATAAGTACCACTACCATAGCTAAATAGTCCATAAAATCAACATGCTAGAAAAGAATTCATGGCAAGTAAAAGCATCATATCAATTAGAACAAGGCAATGGGGTACAAGACCCAAGAAAAAAAATGTCATTACCAATTTTGAGGCAATTTAACAAAAGAATCATGAATAGAGGGAATGGGGTTCATTAAATCCTCATTAGGGAAATATAGGGTTTGGTTTGCAAATATCCCAACTTAGGGTATAGGAATGCACATACCTCTCTTATTGATATCAATTACTAATGTTCACCACTTTAATTGATTCCAAGTTCCTCTTTGCCTATTTTCAATGTATTAACATGTATTAGAGTATATAATGCATGTTAATGTATACAAACCCTAATTTTAGAACTTTTTAGCAAAACTCAAATTTAGATTCTGAAAACCTCACCAATTAACTTATTAGGTTCTTTTGATGAAGAAAAGATATTTTTTATGTTAATTTTGGAGTTATGATGATTAAGATGTATTTTTTATGGATTTTATGCATTAGATTCATTTTCCAAAAATTATCATTCGTCAAACCTTGAAATCAGACCTTAAAAGCATTTTTATTAGAAAGAGATTAATTTCTTGATTCAAAAACATAATTATTTATCAAATTTGAATAAGCATATTAAAAGATATGAATTTTTCAATTTGAACCAATCAAGAAATGATAAATTAGAAATCTTCGAGAGAGAGGAATAGGGAGAGAGGGAGGGAGAAAAAACCATTTGACCCAATGCATAGTGTACCAAACTATAGCTTCTAGAGAAGATAAAGTAGCAAGAAACCAAAACCTAGAAGAACATGGTAAATAGAGATGGAGATTTTAAACATAGAAGTGTGAGTTTTAAGCATGTAGTAACAAATATATGAGAAGGGGGTTATAAAACTCACCTCAGGGGAAGGTGGATAGGTTCAAGCAGCAAGGTTATCAAGCTAGAGAGGCTAGTTTCTCCAACAAATCTCCTATCTCAAGCAAGAAGTACCTTCTCAACTTTAGAGGTAAAAACCCTAGCAAAAGAACATGGAGATGAGGTGTTTAAGGCTTCTAGGTGGGGTTTCACCATGAAAGGCCATGGTTCTAGCCTAGAAGAAGGTGGGAGGAAGATGAACATCATGAAAATAGGGAAGGAAATGTGTAAACTTACTAGTTTTTGTCAAAATCACCAAGAAGGAGCTTTAGAAACACTAAATAGAGAAAATTCAGAACCCTAGGAGCCTTTTTCACCAAGGTAGGCACCCTCTTTTACCTCCAGACAGCACCTTCGTGGCCAATCATAGTGGGAATGATTATCTAAGCTAGAGTAAAGAGAAGGAGAGAAAGAGTTTTCAAATTGGGAGGTGGGAAGGAGTAGATATGGCTTTATAAAGAAGGGGGCAAACACGAGGTGTCTTTGGGACTTTCCATGTGTCCTTAGCGTAGGGCTTCATGGCCATGCAAGAGGACAGGCCATAGAGTATTCTTGAATATCAAATGTCAATTTTAAAAGCCCATGTAGACTTATAGGCTATCCTCACCATCCTCCAGTCAAAGAAATAACCCCATTGGTTGATAGTTTTTAAAGATAAGCTCACTTATAAAGAGGGTAATCCCTAAAATGCCCTCGGAGAGAAACACCTTCAAACCAAGGTGAAACTAGGTGCCCATGGTTCAAATCTAAAAAGTGGTAAGAGAATATCTAAATATTATAATGCATGTGATAATTTGCAAGGAAAACCTCCCAATTGGGTAAATTGCATAAAATTCCAAAATGTACATAAAATTGCATAACTTGCACAAACTTCATCCAAATTGAACCAAATCTAAAACTTAGGCGCATTTTGTGATTTCAAAACACATAAAAAAATATATTAAGGTTTACAACACCTAACTAAGGTCCTTAAATAGACTTCCATTGAGGTATTTGTACATAAACCCTTTTTATTGGTACAAATTGTGAATAAATATTTACCAAACCACTATAAATTTCATAATTTAAACATCAAGGACAAAAAGGATAGAAATGATAGGAAAATCTTATAAAAGGGCCAAAAAGATAATATGTCCATGTTTTGGTATGTTACACCCACACTTTTCTATAGCCTCTAGTTAATATAACACTCTTGTAAATTTGTTTGCACTAGACTTAATTATCAAAATCTTGGAACATTAAAAAGAAAATCATAAAAAAATTCCTTCATCTTCCCTACAACTTATATTTTAAATATATGGTTTCCATTTTGACTAGATTTTGACCAATATATAATTAAAATTATATGACTTTTTTGCAAATAAAAATAGTAAAACAAATCTTGATAAATTTTTAACATTTATCTCTTATTCATAATGAATACTGTAGAAAATGTCTCATGCATTTATATCTTCAATAGATTTGGCACCTAACTTCCTTCTAAATTAAAAATATCAATTCAAAGTTGTTTATATCATTAATTACTCTCAAAACAAAAACGAAATATTTTCCAAGAAAAACTACAAAAAATGTAGAACCTTCATGATGATTGACTAAAAGATTGATTTGTGTTTTATTATCATTTCATAATATCAAGAAACAAACTCATTTAAAATCTCTCAAAAAAATTATTGCACAATGGACCACATCTAGCCTTATCTTTTTCGAATTTATTTCCTTATGTAACATAACCAAAAATCATAAAATTTTGACCATTAATGTCTATTTATCTAAGGAATATAAATAAGATCTTAGAAGTTCCAAATAAAATCATTCAATATTTGTACTCACTCACAATCCCTTTTGGTAAATAATGTACATATTTTTTATATGAATAAAAAACTTAGTCAACAAGTATTTCTCATTATTTTGATGATGTATATATATATATTTTAAAATTGATTAACACAAGCCAATAGACAAAATATCATTTTACTCCTATTGTGATTATGGACAATCAATGGGATCTAAATGGACCTATAGATCATTGGATCCAATTTTGTATGTGTGTCGTGTATTTGGATTATCTCATAAGGATACAATTATATATATTAGATTATTTTAGAATTTGTGAAATTATATAAATTCTTCACAGGAAAGAGGTGATGGGCTAATTTCCTTAGGAAAACCATACATTTTCTTAAATAAGATGATGTCAAAAATATTAACAAACAAGAAATCTAAAAAATCATTGAAATGTTTGATATGTCAAATATCATATGAGCCAATATTTTATAACAAGGAAGTTTAATTTGACTTAAAACTCCTCATTAATGTAAACTTATTTGTGACATATAAACTAAACCCATTATGAATTTTTTTAAATTAAAATATTATATTTACATTAATTGGGGAGTTAATATGTGTTTCCACCCAACAATCACGTGCACACAATAATTTTTTCCTAGTTTTAGGGATTATGCTACTAAAACACTTCATAACACTAAATCATGTGAAATATGAATTTATTAATTTATTGAAAGTGGAGAACCATTTCGAAGTTATGAACTTAATGTAGTAAACAAATGAAAGATTTTGATTACAAAAAAATAATTATGCTTCAATATTCAAAGTTTATGTAATTCATTTACAAAATTTCATTCCAAAAAAAGATAATATGCATCTGTAATAGAATATCTTACTTAGTTTTACTTCTCTTAATAATTCATTATTGTATTATGAAGCACATAATACTATCCCAATTTAGACTTTTTTTTGGAAACAAACCATTATCATTGATTCATGGAGATGTAAAAAGAGTTCTATTTCATTTATAGTACAATGTGTAACATTATTCAAATTATATATTTCATTCTTTTATATTCTCTATACTTCTAAATAGTAAATTTAAAACTTTTGGAATGCTTCATTAATGTTTTCTACTTCTATTAATTAGTCGTTAAACTACTAAGGTGTGTTGTATATGCTCTTACCATTGCGTGGTTTGTTTGATTGTCTTCCTCCACATGTAGATGTTGATGGCTCCTCCATAATGAAATTCGTCTATTTATATACAAAAGAACTTTTTATGTACTATGAATTTAATATGTTTACCACTTTTTTCACGTCATAATTCATTCCGATGAACAAACAAAAAAGAACATTAAGGATACTATATCTTTTTTAGGGTAATATTTAGTGTATGTATTGACTGCCTTTTTGGATTTTTTTTTCATTTCTCAATGATATTTTATAAAAAATTATATGTATATGTATTTATGTATATATACATATATATGTATGTATATATATATATATATATATATGGCTAAAAGAATTGTGCACCCGATTACATGTATATTATATGTACTCAACTTAATTTATGATGATTGCACAACTCTGCATAACAATCTAACCTTATGGATGTGTTTCATACCCCTTAGATAATATGTGTATCAAAAATCACCTCAATTTAACATTCCTAGATCATCTAAATAAACGAAATGTATATTTTTTTATCAACGGTAAGTTTCCAGAATTGAAGGAACCGTTAGATGATATTTTATTATACGTCATGAAATATATGAGATATGATTGTGATCTATTTAACACATGAAATATAAACAATGTTGATTCAATGCATATGGTTAGATTTCATTAATAAATTCTACATATGCCATTCTAATGGATGGTACACATAAGTTACTTGTACCTATCGGTACACACTTCCTAAGCCCTATATGCATATACTAGTAAACCCACAAGTGCCATGCACGTGTAGACTCAAATTACTGGAAGTTTACATTAAATGGTATTATGACTTAATAAAGATTAAGAATGTGAAAATGAAGCTAAATTTTTTATTTATATTATTTATAATAGGTTATTTATGTATAAATATAATATCCAATATCTTTAATTAATTTTTCTAAATTTTTATAAATGATAATAATTTCAAAAAGATTTGATAATACATTTATATAAAATATAAGGTAAAAGATATGAAAAGAGATAAAAATAGAGATATAAAGAGACAAGAGAAAATATTGGAGTTAACTAATGAAATTTTTTAAATGATTTTTTCTAAAAAAAAGAAGGAAAAAAAGAATGACGGATATGGTTTAAAAGCAAGAGTGTTAATATAATTTTCAGATGCTCCATTTTGAAAATACTCAACTTGGATTGGTTAGGAAGGAAAGTTTATTTTAATTTGAAAAATTGTAATTAATAGAAGAAACTTACACTTTTGTTAATAGTAGCTAAAATATGGAAGTGGTGAGTCAAAATTAACGACATGTGTGGGAGAAAATGAGTGAAAAGAATAAAGAAACTAGCAAAAAATGTCTTCAAAGAGAGAAAAATTAAATCACCTAATATAATCTGATTGGTTTGGCTTTTCCGGAATGCAAGAAGAAAATACTCTAAGAGATAAAACTAACACTTACTAAAATGGATCCGCAATTGAAAATGAACAACTAAACCACTTTCTTTATTCTCCTTAGGTATCTATATATAAAACATATCATATGAGTAGTTTGGTGAGATTTATCACACTTCATGACACCTCTTCATATAACTTATTTTAACACAGATGCGTTCATTAAGTTCTCCTTGCTTCCGCTGTGTTATGATAGACCGGCATGGAGATGGGCATTAGTGTCAAATAGTCACCGTGGTCCGTCTGCTAGAGTGTTATATTAGTTAATAATATGGGAGAATTATTTGAACTGCAGATCACAAGGGTATAAAAACTCAAAACTTGTTAAAGCCGTAGTAAACATCAAAATGTTGGCCTGCAACAAAAACTCAACAACTTTAATTCCAAATTAGTACAACACACACTTGAATTCTTAAGAGTGAGCATATTGAATGAGATGAACAATATATGACAAAGATAGAGAGGTTTGTGTCGAAAAGAAAACAAATAGAGAGAAATTATGTCTCCGTCGACTTTTTAGATATTTGCATCGTCAGACACAACCTGAGAGGTCACAAGGCTAAAGAAGGAAGCAACGGCATTGGCCAACAGGGGAATGATTAGCAAAGGTCGTCGATTTTGAAAGTGGGTAAGAACTGGTCAGCAATGCTTCACCATGGCTTGCCTTCTACTATGAAACCCCATCGATTGAACGATGATTAAGAAATCTGTTTCGTGCCACCATGGTGAGAAACAATAGAAGTTGGATTGTAGGATGCAGTGAGGAGTTAAAAGAGGCAATAACGATATTTAAGAGGTCAACTTCACCGGAAAGGAGAGTGATTAGTGAAGCAATAGTCGCCTAATAAGGCCTACGCTTTCGCCTTGCCCTCTACTCCGAACTCCTATCTTCTGAACATCTAGGTATTTTCTTAGTCCATTACGATCAACGATTTGGTAATCTATCGGTGTTGTGTGGGAGTCCATAGCGGGAAGAAGACACGAATTCATATTGGCATGATACGGTCCATATACGGAGAGTAGTGGGTTGAGTGGGAGGTGTTGTCGTTGTAAGTAATATCTGAAAGGGAAATAATTATGTAGCATTTTTTTGTTAATGTTGCATATGTAGTTGAATGAACATTTTCTCGTGCTAAAGTCGTAGGTAAGTATGTTCGTTTTATGATATTATTATCTTTTTCAGTAGTTATAATAAAATGTGGTCTGGGGATGAACATGGCTTGGTGTTTGAAGGCAGTTAACATGAAAGGGGATTATTATCAATGTTCAAAGGAAAAAAAAATCTGTTGCGGAACCGATAAGAACTATGATAGGGAAAGCAATTAGAAGTGGAAAAATGGTAAAAGAAAGAGACAGAGAGAGAATTAATGAGGGACTATAAAATTAAGGGAGAAGAAATTGTTGTTAGGTTGAGCAGATAAAGATAAGGGGAGACAAAGAGGGCGAGCACTGATATTAATAGGAAACTTGGAGGAAGTTTAAGAACGGATTAAAAGAGTTAAGGAAAGATAAAATGGGACATTTAAAAAACTGAATTCGGCTGTAGTCTGATGTAATAATAATGAGATATGGAGAAAACGATATAGCTATGCGATTATTATTGAAACCGTGGAGATAATTGTGGTATAAATCAGGAGAGAAGATAATTGTTTAGCAAAATTAACTATACGTGGGTCTTACAGTGTGATATTCTGGGGAGTGCAGAAGTCATAACATTTAGAGAAGCATTAAGGTGTTTTGCCGAGATTTCTTAGTGAATATAGAAATTGAGAATTTCCTTTTGAATTTCCAAATAATTGTGTCGTTATACTGGAGAAGTAGCGGAGACAGTTGTGGCCTAAATAAGAGATATGCAAATTACGATCCGCCGGTTGTAGGATTTGTTTTTGATAGAAACGTGAAACACTGTAAGTTAAATTTGTTGTGGGTAGTTCGGGAGAGCGGTTTCGTCACTTTTGAGATGAATTTGGATTGTGGGTTCCTAGAGATTAGAAACGTTCAAAACTAAGATAATTTTTTAGAATGGAAAAATAGTGAAAGACGTGGGAGAATTTAGAAGGTGGAAGAGGTTAGGATGGAAGAGTTGGAAAGAGTGAGCGGCAGTTTGGGAATGAAAAGATCTTACGTGGGAGAGAGAAGAGGGGGTTAATCGTGTGTTGGAAAAAGTATAAATAAAAGAAAAAAATAAATAATAAAAAAAAGAGAGAAGAGTGTGAGTTAAGGAGAGGGCTCCATTTCAAAAGATAATTACCTCATTGGCTAATGGAAGTTCTTATAAATTAATGATAAGTATGTAGTCTGCACATGTTGTAGTACGACAAAATATGTATTTGACTACACACTACTCAGAACCATGATGATGTTAATGCTTTTTATATATATGATAATGTCTCTCTATTATTTTGCAGTTGTTAAAATTGTACCAGATCGTGAGAAGATACGATTCGGGCTGCTGGGCGTCGTGACACCTCAACACCTAATAGTTTTACCAATCTAGACAGCAGATCTACACCAGGTATGCGCCTACAATCAACCGCTCAGTCGCACTATAAAGAAACAAATAATAAATTTTTTGTAAATAATAGAAATGCTGCTTTTTGTGAATTGTTGATAGTATTTATGTTACTTTTGCTCATCAAGTACCATTAGTGCATGTAGTGATTCAAAAAGTAATAATCATGTCTACCGTGATATGCGGTGCATAAGAGAATTTGTTTGGGTCTTAATGTTGGAGTGAGGGTGGTGGTCCAACTACTATTGTCTATCTAACACATTGTATAATATCAAGTGGGGTACAAATTTCTACATGTGTGAATACCAGACATACATATGAGGATGTGTGGTCTTGCAGTTCTGGCTTTAGCCGTCTCTACAGAGTTATTAGGAGAAACCAAGGATGCTTCCACGTGATACTTTAATCGACATGGTTGTATATTTGATGGCGATTCAAAAACAATAATTTCATTCAAATCCTTTCAATTGTAACACCTCATTAACAATAATGCACCAAGCTTTGCATCCTCATCAAACTCTTCAACAAACATACGATCAACATTAAGCTTTGTGTGTCAATCTTATGTATCTTGTTCTCTTTTTATTCCTTTTCATGTTTCTTTTCTTCTACTTTTTTCTTTCTATCTCATCTCTTCACTCATTTAGCAATGAGCTTCCTTATTATTTTATTTGGATTAGCGCAAATAATATTAAAATGATACTCTTCTCAATCCAATCTCACCGGCACCACATGTTAAATAGTATTAGCCATAGATTTGAAGTATAAATGTGTTAGATTCTGCAAATTGACATTTCATGCTATGTAGTTATTATATGATGTCTATTGGTACATTATGTGTGATGTCTCTATCCAGTGTAATAGCTCCGTGACACGTTTATGACAGAATTTTTACAATTTTTTGTATACTAAATGTGTGGATGGATATTGGTTCCTTGAATGTTTGTACATAATTGCTTCGCTTAGCACACTTTATAATGTTTATACTTAATTGCTTGGCTTACCACACTTTATATCACAAAAGCACATCAGCAGAGCACAAATATCGTGGTCTCTAGGAAAATGAACCCACTGACGGTCGTTTGAATAAGAATCTTCAGGAACAACAACCTCATTTGTATTACTCCATATAAGTATGCAAACTCCACATATGTCATTTCAATCTTCATATTCCATAATGGAACTATAGTTATATCCAAACTCTTACGGCGAAATAATTTTTAAAATTTGAGCGTGTAGTAATCTTGATAGCTTTGAAAAACGACATATAGTTTCTTTTTTTGTCAGTTTTAGTTTCTGTTATGTATTGTCACTTGGTATTTACAAACTTTGCAGACACGACTTTTACATTTTTATAGCCACACGTGCGCATACAAAGCATATCATCTAAGGTTCAATACCCAAAAGTTGTACTAGAAGGATGGGTGTATTATAACAAAAACTAAAGGTCATGTGTTTCGACCACAAATTATGTTCCAAATTATCTTTCCCACTCTCCCTAATTATCACACATTCTTATTCTCAATTCCTAAATATATATTAAGAAAAAAGTATTTTATTTTACCAAGTCTAACAAATGTCATCCAAATTCTCTTTTTTGCAGGACTAATAGTTGTTCGTGGCTGATTGTTTCAACAGGAAAGCATTTTTTAAATTAATATAAAAGTAGTAAAACAAGAGTCGAGAAGAGAGAGTTAACAAAGAGCATAATTCTTGAGTTAAATATAATGGCGCGCTTATAATTAGTAGGATAAACTCATTTTTTATGATAGCTAGTATTGAAAGAGAAAAAAAGTACAACCGCAGAAAATGGGGTGGCAGTGCTGATTGTTTCAACAGGAAAACATTTTTTTAATTAATATAAAAGTAGCAAAACAAGGGTCGAGAAGAGAGAGTTAACAAAGAGCAGAATTCTTGAGTTAAAGATAATGACGCACTTATAATTAGTAGGATAAACTCGTTTTTTTATGGTAGCTAGTATTGAAAGAGAAAAAAGGTACAACCGCAGAAAATGGGGTGGCAGTTGCTAAAATTGTTAGGAGAGAGATGAGGAATATATGACATGCATTGCCATTGTTAAAGGGGACAACATTAGAAAATAACTTGATTAATAAATTAATTATTATGAGTTAAGAATGAATTATTTTAGTCATCATTATTGGATTAATTAGTATGAACTAAGAATGAGTTGATGAAATTTTCCATTTTCTATTCCTGACACTTCGTTCATTCCAACAATTTGTTGGATTACAAGAGTTTTAGTTCATTCCAATGATTTGTTGGATTGCAAGAGTTTTGGAAATGGACTGAATATAGAAGAGGGGGAGACATGGATGAGAGAGAGATAAACGCGTGAAGACGGAACGTGTTATGCGGCACACACACACACGTTGTGTTAACTTCCCAATGTTGGTGTCGTGGATAGGAACGGTTGTTACGAAGAAAAATATTAGTATAGATTCTTGAATTTCAAGTTATTATTTCAAACTAAAAAAAGAAATGATATTGAGAGAAAATATACAAATACAAAGAGAGTACATTCATGCGATATGAGTTCTTGCGGTTGATACTTTCAAGAAAATATCGTGGTTGGTTATTGGGTGTGTGAGTTTGTATTGGGTATTCAGTTTTGTGGATGAAGAGCATAGGAAAACGGACTCCGAGGTTGAGACTTTCAGTTTTCGGGAAGAGATAAATACGTGGTTTAGTGGGGATGGGTTGCCGTTCGAGTGGAAAAGAGAAAAATGGAAACAAAAGTTGAAAATCCTTGAAAAAAGGAGAGAAGAGAGAGAATGTAGGAGAGTTTAGTATTTTAAAATTTGAGTATTCAGATTGGTTGGTGGCATTGTTGTAATTAAAAAGAAGTATTCACTCTTTTTATAGTAGTATATATATATATATATATATATAGACACACACACACACACACACACACACTAGTAAACACACACGTGCACATGCTGAATTTTTCTTAATAAATTTATATCTTGAAAAGGTAATAAAAGAATTTTATTTATTTATAACGTTGGTGTGTTTGTAATGATATTTTATTATAAGAAAATCAATATAATTTACTGTAATGAACATTATCAACATTGAATTATGTACCATTACAATATATGAAAATAATGTGACGTAATAGTGTCAAAGTTAATCTATCTTTGGTTGAAGAGAGTAATTTCAAAATTTAATATTTTTTATATTTTGCAATTACATATATGTACTTATGAATGTGACAATGATATGTTGTATGTATACATTTATTATCTACATAATTTTCATCTTTTATTATAAATAAAATGAGATATATTCAAATATTAACGACACATGAACCTATTAGGAAACGTTTGATACTTTTATGAAACTTTGTAGAAAAAACTTAATAAGATTCAATAAAATAGATATTTCCATTGTAGGATAAATATTGAATGACATTAATATTCCATAAATAATATATATATATGAATTATTTTCACAAAAGTTCAATAACTCATTTCTCTTAATTCTCAATCACTAAAGGTTGTTTGAATTTATGTTATGCAAACAATTATAGAAGGTAAAGCTTGACCAAAAAAATGTATATAAAGTACTTAAAGAGTGATGTATCTAAATCAATGACATTAAATCCATCATTAAGGAAAAAATGAAATTTGGGTTTAAGTTTGAACATGTAATAACATAACAATATATTGTGAAAAATTCTTATATAATAACAATATAATAACATAATAATACAACGTGATTAATTGACTAAGAAGTCTTGAAAGGAAAATTTTGATATATATGTTTAAATCTTTCACTTTAAACATCTACAATTTCAGTGTAAGATTAATTTAATAACAAAACACATTCTATTTTGTTTCTTTTGATCATAATAGGACAAATAGTGGTTATTAAATGTTACACAACGTATGAATTAATGAGAAATATACTAATTTGAAACATATCTTTATTTCTTTATTTGACCATGTCATGTTTTCAGAAATTAGGGGATCCAGAGGTGTTAGAGAAATTGGTTATAGTGTTTTAACTTTTTGAACAACTTATAATTATCATAAACTACTTCAATATGGATTTGAAATGTGTAAATAAAAGAAAAGATTCGGAAAAAAAAGATTCAATGTGAGGAAGTAAATTTATATAGCAGAAAATAGGAGAGCGGGATGGCCAGAGAAAAAGAAGGAGAAGACCATTTTAAGGAGGGAGAGAAAGACATGTAGATATGGGAAAGATGGGCATTAGTTTGAAAGATAAAGGTTATGTTTGGCATACAACCATGACAAGTTTATCTGCCACAGGTAAATTAACCAGTGATATCTTAACTTTGTGTAAGATGCCCGTTGTTTGAAGCAAAGGCAAGTTAATTTATAAATAGGATGTCTATCGTTTGGTACACCTATACATGGGTTGTGTTTATTCAGATAAACTCTATTATGTCCTACACATAAACAATGTTGTATGTTTGAGCAGTTAGAGGGGCATTGTGAAAAATTGACACCCACGGTAAATAAACCTTTATTTTGATGCAAGGATTTAGTGTGGCACGTTATCAGGAGATTTCTCGGTTAACTTATCCGTGTGGCAACTTATTTACCTTTTAATCCGCATAACAAACATTGGTTAAAATAACTGATCAGATTTGGTTGTCTTGCCGCCACTAGGACGACACAACAACTGCAGCCAAAGTGATATAGAAAAGGTGGATGTTAGCTTGAGAGAGTGAGAGAGGATATGTAGTGTGCAACGTTAGGAGAGAAAAAAGTAATTTTGAATAAAGAAGATAATCCTGTCAACTACGGGAAACGTTTTAATAGTTATCTGAAAGTAGAAGATGGTTGAGGAAACGAAAACGAATATATCATTTGAAAAATGGTACAATATGATTAATGGGTTGTGTCATTGTAATTGATGAAATCTATTCACTCTTTTTATAGTAGTTTAGGTAATTTATTAAATAAAAACAAATGAGAACCGTGTGTAGTATTTTAAAATGTGACAATGAGGGAAAATAAAAAATTAATGAGAAAATAATAAAATATGCAAATAAGGAGAAAAAATCAAATCATTTAGTGAAAGGTTTCTGGAGATCGTGTATAACGCTGATGCGGAAGAAAGAGAGGGCATGGGGCTGATGAGGAAGAAAGAGGGAGGGTATGGGTTGGTCAGTTGTGGTTTAAATCATAAACCATTATGGAAAGAATGTTAAGTGAGGTTGATGTTAAGTGAGGTTGACTGGGTTAGTTGTAGTTTGGAAAGTTAGATTATTAGAGAAAAAGAAGTTATGGGGACAGGAATGGTGGATAGATGGTGTTAGTTTGTGTTGGAGAATGTGAGGGTATGTGGGGGGGGGGGAGCCGTTGAGAAAGAATTAAATGAGAGATAGAAAAAGGTAGACAAATCATATGAAGAGAGAGGCCATGAAATTGCCAAAAATTTCCATAATGTCATGATTAGATTTAAAAAAAATAACATGAGAGTAAATACCAAATTAATTCATAAACAGTAAAGATGATGAATCACTCATTATGATAGATATAAATATACAATTCCCTTATAGAGTAGTATGTAGCACGTCCGCCTCGTTGAAATTTCGTCAATCCCTTCAAACCTTCGGCTACATAGTCAGTATAAATTTACAATTCCTGTATAGAGTAGTAAATTTCATACTTGATTTTGCCGATATTTTGTCTAGCAATCTCTCTAGATTTTAACCTACAATTGTAGTGGGCTTTAGCATCGTAAGGCTGTGCTTCTTCATCCATCCGACCACCTCATGTTCCTTGATGTAACCTTCGGTTTACATATTCACCGCCGCCTGCATCATTATCCATGTCCCATATCCAAAATCTGGTGATAGTCTTATCCCACGTCCAGCTACTCAATCCCAATCCTCGCCTCCCCAACTCCACACGTATCCTCCGGCGGTGTCCATCACCATCACTGACTACGGGCTTGCAAACATAGATCCACCCATCCAATTCAAACCATTATTCTATTACTTCAAATATGGATATAGTAATACAAAAACATAGCTAGAACTACAAAACGAATAACTAAAGCAAAAGAGGAAGGAAGATAGCACAATAAACCATCAAATTAAAAAATAAAATTGATACAAGACTGTGGTTGTCTCTTAATTCCTTGTGGTCATCCAAACTTAGTCGGGATACTACTCGGTCGTACCATTCTTTACCTCATGTTATAGGAAAAGACACGGACCAAATCTTCTGTGACCGATGTCTGTCCCTGCTTCTGTCCCTTTTGCATCTCAGCCGTGAACCTGGTGCACAGCTGCGCACTGCATGGACAAGTGCTTGAGGGATGAACGGTGAATATGTAATGGGACAGAGACAAAGGCCGAGTTAGGGATTGAGGATTCCGTCCCGAAAAGACAAGTAGTTAAATCCATACTCAAAAGAAAAAAAATTAGGAACGAATCAAAAGATATCATGCCATCCTATCGAACAACATGGTGAATAGGACCAAGAAGTCGAACTATTCTACCAGGATTAACAAAATCATCCAAGCAGCTTCCCCTCAACAGAATATGAAGTCGTAGGCAGAGAAATGTGATAATGATTTGAAAGAACAAAAAGACTATAGAGATATTACCTTTCCGCCCTTGTGTCGCTGGCGGGGATGCCTATGCCTCCGCAGAAGTAGGCTCAACGCCGCATCAAAGAGCAGGAAATTGTAGTTTCCTAGCGCACCTATTTGACAGGGAAGGTTTAATCGGAAGAGACATGATAGAGGGAACGTGGTTTCGTTGGGGAGGTTTTCTCGGATTGGTATTGGCTTTTAAACTGGGATGTCGATTTGATTGGAGAGAGAGGCAGTGGGAGTAGTTGAGGGGGGAACCGAGAGTGTGGTTGTGAGATTGGTTTGTGGAGGTTACGGGGAACGTAGAAATAGGAGGAGGAGGAGGAGGAAGGGGGGTGATGCAGCCCAATTTTAAGGCTTCATCTTGTGTCTTTTTGTTCTTTTATCACATCTATACTTGTTAGATTGCATGACATTCCTCCCAATATGTTTATTTATATAAAATACACTTATGGACATTATTTACATGTTTTTTAAGCATTTGGACCACACTTGATGAAAGAGAAAGATAATGAGTGATCCTAGGGTTCCTCTACCCTTGGAGAGACCCAAAGTGAAGTCTGAGGCCCCCTTGACCTACCTCTAGTGGTCAAATATCAATTGAAGAAAAGATGTCCAAGAAAAGCCAAAGAACAGAGTCAAAGTGCTGATCCAGGACCCAGCACGGCCGTGGTACCACAAAACGGTTGTGCTAGGTTACTTACAAATCAACAAAACAACCTCCAATTGAAGCAGAGAGCAGCACAGCCGTGCAGCACAAAACGGCCGTACCAGTGACAGCCACCACGGTCGTGCTCCACAAAACGATCGTGGCACTAAAGACCAAAACGGCCATGCAGCATCAGAATGGTCACCTCCACTCAGCATACCACGGCCGTGCTAGCCACCACTGTCGTGGCACCCTTACTCCACCACGGCAGTGGCCATTTCAGCCCAAAATCGACCAAAACCATATAACTTCGATGGAATAAACCCACGACCGTGCCCATCCACCACGGATGTGGCCTACCCTACCCACATCGGCCGTGGTGACCCACCACGGACGTGCTACTCACAAAATCCACCTAGTTTTCACTATTTTTCCCATTTTATCCCTACTTGACCTAGTGCTTCCTCCCCACAACTATATATACCTAGGTGGCGGCTGGGGAACAAGGTTAGCTACCTTCCACCACCTCCTAGCTTCCCAAATCGCCACTGTTACAACCCCAAATTTTGGATTCCTTTGGTGAGAAATGTAATTTCTCATATTAAAGATATTTGGACGAATAATGATATAATCTATTTTGAATAAATGGATTTCATTTACAATAGCCTTGATGATTGTGTTGTGGGCTTTATTGGCTATTGGGCTCAATAACAAGGAAATTCAATTAGTAAATGAATAATTGAGTTTTGAGAAAAGAAAGATGTGGAAACCTCTAGAAGGTAAATAACTTAATCCAAAGGTGGATTTCATGCCACATGGATTCCTTGGGTGCCAAGGGGTCCAAAGTTGCAAAGAAAAGCAATAAGAAAAGAAAAGATTAATTAAGTATTTCTTTATTAAGAAAGAAATTGAAAATAATGATAAAATGTGGAAAATAAGTGGAAAGAGGTGTAATTGAGTTATCCTTAGTGGAATTTCATATTCCAAGGATTCCTAATGATAAAAGGAATACCAATGAGGAAATTAGAAGTGAAATAAAGAGAAATCCTCAAAGGATGACTATTTTAATGAGAAATAAATAAGATAATGTGAAATAATGTATATTGATGCATTTAAGGATAATGAGTAATCATTAAAAAGGAATTTTGAATTCTTTGAGTTTCTTGGGATCCAAGGAATCCCAATAAAGAAAGAAGAAAGAGAAAATACTAATAAAGAAAAATAAGAGAGTAATATGATACATTATTACTAATTTTTGGTGGCATTGGAAAAGGAAAAGTATTTTCTATTAAAAAGGAAAACTTAATTTCGTGCCAATACAAAAAAGGCAAGTACAAGGAAGATAAAGGAGGTAATTTTTGAAATCCTAATATCAAAGAGAAGGAATAATAAAGAAGTATGAGAGAGGGAGAAAGATAGCTTATTAATGAAGGAATTACATTCCTATTAGGAAAGTGCTTTACTAATTCATGGGTGAGCACTGTGGGGTGTGGATACTCTCCCCTATAAAAGGGGTAGAGCCCTGGGCCGAAGCCAGGAGAGAGATCCCACATATCCCTTCTTCTTTATTCTTCTTCTTCTTCTTCTCTTTCCATTCTAACCCTAACCAAGAAAACATAGGGCAGTTTTGGGGGCACTTGGCGGCTATGTTGGATCATGATGAAGGCACGATGCGACTCCAGAGGTCTTGGATAGCCAGCTACCTCCCCCTTGCTTCCATCTTCGTACATGACGACCAACGGACCTGTAGGTGTTGCTGCAGTGGGCGCATCTTCTAGGCCAGACTCCGGCCACCTTGACCAAGGTATGGGGGCACCCTGTGTGCGCCTGAGAAGGGAGGAGCTAGGGAAGCAACTCCCGGTGAGGTTCGCGGCCCCAGGAGAGGGAGAAGCCAGCGCTTGGTTCTAGAACGACGCCTAGGGCGGCCGCGTCGCACCCCCTGAAGGTGGAAGACGACCAGGTTCAGTTTGGACGGATGTACCCCTCCGCGAGATAAAGGATCGCTGACTTAAGTAGGGGCAGAGTCGTCATTTGGTTATGTTTCCAAAAGCCAACGTTGCATGAGCTTGACGACGTGGCGCAATCCGATTGGCCCGGGTAAGTGAAATCTTGCAAAAATCGTAGTTAAATATTCGTAGCTCGGATGACAAAAGTTTATACATGAAATTTGATCACGAGAACGAGAGGGACTCAATAAAAATGATATTAGAACCTAATTTTGCTTCTAATTTCGAAAGTGACAAAAGTGATCATATAATGCATTAAACTTTGATTAAAACCCCTAATTGTTATTGGAGATCAAATCAAAGGTGCTTAAAAGGTTAATTCGAGTATTAGTAACCTGTTGAGAAATAAAGTGAGGTTCGAATATAATTTTGATAATGTTGGGCTTGTTTTAGGGTTTTAATCCATGAACCCATGATAATGCATGTAGAAACCCTAATCTAGAGTCAAGAATGTAATTAACTTGAAAAGTTTGGAAATAAGTCTGTTAATCATAAAGAGATACATTAAGATCAAAAAAGATGAATTGTTGTACATAATTAGTTTTATTGAAAGTTCATATGCATGAATATGTTGTAACGGGCCTTGAAAACCCTAATGTTGGTAATTAGGACTATTAATGGCTTTAATTGATTAAGTTCATGATTAAAATTGGAATATGCTATCTCGAGCATTACAGTTCTGAATTTGTGAATAAATACCCTAAATACAGTAAATAGGGTTTTCACACAAATAAAAGGTGGAATTAATGGCAAATCGAATTCATAAGTGTTTTGGGCCATAATGAACTATGAATTGATGATAAATGAGCATAGTGATCTTGTCATATATATTAAAAGGATAAAAATAGTAGCTGTAATAAAATAGAGGCTTAATGAGCTTAATTAATGGTTAATTATGCCTTTAATCTGAAATTGAGAATTAGATGTGGAAATAATTAGTGTTGGTGATCAATTACATCAAATTAGGGTTTAAAATAGTAAAAGATGAAGGGAAACCCTAATTGCAATAGAAACCCTAAAAGTGAATTAGAAACCCTAGGAAGCGAGCTAGGTTTAATGGATCTTGATGACATGAATAATAAAAAGGGATTTACATGATTATTTATGGATCTTGTTGAAAATGCTTGCTTGCTTGGATTCCTATTTGCATGGATATTTCTGTTCAAATCGTTGGATCAGGTATGTGGTTAATTATGAATAACCGCCTTAGTTTCCTTAGGATTTTTCGGATGGTTAATCGCATTGAATGCAAATTATCAGTTTGGATGTTCATACTTGCAAACTATAAAGTCATTATGATTGTCACATTAATAATAAAAGTATGGATTCTTGCACCTACGTGCCACCCTGATTGATGATGTCAAAGGTCAGGCCCAGAGGGGTAGACCAATGGACACCTTGAGTGGTAACCCCAGGCACCAAGCTCGGGAATGAGAAGGTGGCCTATGATATTGTATGACTAGTGGGCACCATGGGTTATGACCCCAAGGCACCAAGCTCGGGATTGAGAAGGTGGCCTTAAGTCATTGGCAAAGGAAACCCTAAGGTGGGTATGCCAGGGTTAGGGAAAAAGCGGTGGAGAATGTCATACTGAAAAGTGTAAATTGTCTTGTTAATTAACTTGATTGTGATAATTAGATTGTTATCCTTATGTGCAAACTTTTGGTTGTTCCCACATACCAGTATATTTCGATATACTGACCGATGTTTCGTTTGTCGGCGTTTTAGGAACAACAATTGAAAGAATAAAAAGTAAAGTGACACATTGTGAAAGTAAAACATAAAGTGCAAGGAGGATTAGTTAGAGTAGATTCAAGCTTGGATAGATAGATTCCCAAAGTTTTCAAAGGTAAGTAAAGTCTTAATTTTATACCAAATTCCAGTTAGTTAGTAGAATTTCATAATTGTTATTGATTATTTGTCGAACCTTTGATCCTGTTAATTGAATAACGGCTCTGACCTTTGGGTCTCCCTTAATTGGGGGTTACTAGGAGACAGGGTCGTTACAGCCACCCACTCCATTCCACTCCATATCCACCTCAAATCCACTCCATTTCACCATTTCCACCACATAACCCCCCATATCTAAGCCTTCCATCCACTTCCCTCCATCATTCCACACCATTTCATCCAAGGAAAAGAAGGAGGACATCCCTACAATAGTTGGAGAGAGGAGATCTCTTGTCTACACTGAGCTCCATGGCCACTTCTACCTCTTTATCCTTTCTTTTTATATTTTCCATGTCTCCATGGATTTGTTGTTGGTTTGTGTGTGAAATCACCTAGGAATTTAGGCAAATTACTTATATGTGTGAATTTTGGGATTTGTCCCTAGGTCCAATTCTTAGATCCCTAGGTTGCCTCCCATCTTCCTACATCCTAATCAATCTTCCTAAACCTAAGTGAGAGATCTAAGTAGCTAGACTAGATAGTTCTAGTCAATTAGCATGGAACCTTCTCAAGGCTAGAATGTGGGGGAATTGGGGTCCAAAACCCTAATTTCACCTCTCCATTACTACCCTCGGCCCCTAACTACCCTAGGAATGTCTAATCTAGAGGCTTAGACTTGATTAGACTCTAATTGAAATGAACCTAATCCCTAACCCAATTGAGTCTCGTAACGGTAGTAGGGGGTGTTAGGGACTAGTTCCCCTATACACATCCTAGCATATCCATGGTCAGTTAGTAGCTTAGGTTAATTCATTAGACTCTAACTTGTTGTTTGGTTTGGATAATCTAAATGGAATCATAATGTTCATATGTCACATCCCAACTTAAGTGATAAGTTCATACACCTAAATAGCCCACACCTCTCTTTACTGCTTGAAACCCTAGTTTTGTGCTTGTTTAGCTTAATTAGTTCTTTCCTTGCTTAGTTAGCTTCTTGCTTTGCTCTTGTCTTGTTCATGCTAGTGTAGCTCTTTAATTTCTCTTTTGCTTCTCTCTTGCTTGCCTTAGTGTAATTTTCCTTTTTACACCTAGCTTAGCCTTTCCTTGCTTGTTTAGCCTTGCTCTATGATAACACCAAATTTTGTGACGTTTTTGCCCTTTATTCCGTTATCCAAACTGCCCCTTTTCTGCTATTTTCCTCTCTTTTATATGTATTTTCGCAATAATTGGCCAAGTAATGCTCTTACTCCAATTTTTCCTATCTTCTACAGAGTTTTCCTCGTTTTTGTGCTATAATGCCATTCCGGCCCACGAATAAGTCTAAGCCCGTCGCGCCCTCCCTGACGCCCGATACAACCCCAGCCCGACAGGGGCCGGGCGACACAAAGATGCTCGGCGGAGAAAGGCGTTGCGCAAAAGGGACGTGCCGCCCGACACACCTTCTACCCGACAGGGAGCCAAAGCCGCATCGACGACCTAGCTCGTCGGGCGACACAGTCACCCACCGGCTGGCGTGCCGCTCGCCACGTGACCGATAGCCAGCACCTCGCGCCGAGATATACCTGTATCGACCGTCCACATCCATCGACCAGCGTGTAAGGGAGCTACGTGGCGCTTCCAGCACCATAACTCCTCCAACCGCTGCCTATAAATAGCCGCTACAGGGAGCCGAAAAGACAGTTTAGAGTTCGCACAGTTGGGCAGTTCTGACGGTTCGGACAGTTCGGAAACCAGGGATTCACACTTAGGGCATTTGGGAGCCACCTTCTGAGGGAGCTGCGAGAGCAAGAGTATCGCGCCCCGGTTCTTGTGCCGGGCGACACTAGGTGAGCTTTCCCTCATCCCGAGAGGGAGGGGATGATTCACTTAGTGTTGTCCCGGGCGACACTGCGGGCTGATATCGGCCAACGAAGATGAGCGACACGAGTGCCCGATAGTAGGCTCGTAGCTCTTTTCCCGACACGATATCGAACCCGATACGCTTCGCCGTCATGCGTACTGCCCGAGAGGGTGCGCCACCCAACATGAGCGTATCGGCCAGGGTCCTTGAGCGATACAGTCAGTCGTCAGTCGGCGCTGCCCGAGAGGGGGTGCCGCCCGACACTCCTGTATCGGGCTCGGCTCCTGACCGATATCGGGCTGGAAAGCTACAGTAGTCTGTCGTTCTTCTACATCAAGGAGACGACATCTATCTTTAATTCTGTTATTTAAATTCTTCGCTTATGCTTTGTATTAAGACCTTTATTGTTTATGGAAATAGGAAAAGCTTAACTACTTATTGTTTAATGTTTGGTGCCTTATGTTTGGGTGACTGCTATGTTGGATATCTGAACTCTAGCTTGCATGTTTTGGATTGCGTTTCGCCTAGCTATCGAACCGTGTTTTCCCGTCGCAATCACTTCGAGAGTTGGGTTGTGGCTCTAGTGTTTGGTCCGATTCTGGAGTACGAGAGTGCTTGGAACGGAGTTGTTTTAGTATCATTCCACTCTAACTTAAGTCCAGCAACCTCGAGAGGGGTGTTGAAGCTTGGTTAGAGGCACCCGCTCTGAGAGGAGGGGTGCAGGATGTTACTGCTACCGCTTGTCTTACTGAAGTCTTGTCCCTAGCACCTTGCTTTGAGCTCTAGTGTTATCTTTCCATTTTTGTTGCATGAAAACCCTTAAAAACTGCTAAATGACAAAAACCTTAAATCTTTCTTGTAACTCCAATTGGAGATAGTTTTCTTTGATTTAATCGTGATAGCTTGTTGTTCCCCTTTGGGGAATTTACTATCTCTTTCTGCCCACCGGAGTGTAGAGTGACGATTCAGAGTTGTCAACACGACCCACCTTGTCCCTGTGTTCGACCCTGTATGACTACTTCGACCCCGTAAACAAAGTTGCGGGGGCCTAGAAGGATTCGAGTTATAAATGTAAAAGCTCGACTACCTCAAATACGCCTCCATTTTTAGGACGCGCGATTTAGGCCGGTCAACTTTTTGGCGCCGTTGCAGGGGACAAGGCAAATGGCACTGTTGACGAATCCGAATCCACTAACTACACTCCAGTGCCTCAAGCTTAGAAATGGGCTTGACAACACTTCTTTTTCCTTTTTCCTTTTCTTTAATCATTATTCTTTGCCTAAACTGAATAACTCTATATTCTAACATTGATTTCTCGTGATATCTCAGGTACCCTGTGATTCAGCCCTAGTTTAGGGCTTAATCTTGTGCCTTTTTGCCTTCTAATCACATCTATACCTGTTAGATTGCATGTCATTACCCCTAATATGCTTATTTGTGTAAAATGCACTTATGGACATTATTTGCATGTTTTTCAGGTACTTGGACCACACCTGGATGGACGAGAGAGATGGAGGGGCCCAAATAAGGCCCTAGAGCTCCCTCAACCTACCCCTAGTGGCCAAGAGTCAAGCTTAAGCAATGAAGTCCATGGATAATGAAGTTTGAAGCTTAAAGTGCAAGCAAAGCCCCCAGAACGGCCGTAATAATAAAAAATGGTCGTGCTGCAAATAAAGAAATCACAGAAAAAAAAAATCTCAAATTTGAAGCAGCTGCAGAACACCCTCTACCACGACTGTGCCACGCAGCACGGCCATGCTGCGACCACCCACCACGGCCGTGCCACGCAGCACGGCCATGCCACCAGATCCCACCACGGCCATGCTACGCAGCACGGTCGTGCTACCAACTCCCACCACGGCCGTGCTACTCAGCACGGCCGTGCTACCAGATTCCACCACGGCCGTGCTACCCTCAACTCACCACGGCCGTGGTGACCACCACGACCGTGGCCATTTTGGCCCATTTTTGACCACCAACCTGACGTTTAGCCATTTTAACCAACACGGTCGTTCTCCTCCACCACGACCGTGCTCACCCCTACCTACCACGGCCGTGGTGCCCCACCACGGCTGTGCTACTCACTAAATCTACCTAGTTTTTCCACTGTTTTCCCCATTTTGCCCCTACTTAACCTAGTGCTTCCCCCACACCTATATATACCTAGGTGGCGGCTGGGGCACGAGGTTAGCTACCTTCCACCACCTCCTAGCTCCCCAAATCGCCATCCACTCCATTCCACTCCATTTCCACTTCAAATCTACTCAATTTCACCATTTCCACCACATAACCCCCCATATCTAAGCCTTCCATCTACTTCCCTCCATCATTCCACACCATTTCATCCAAGGAGAAGAAGGAGGACGTCCCTGCTGCTGTTGGAGAGAGGATTGACAACCGCTACTTCGAGCTCCATGGCTACCTCTATCTTCTTCTTCTCTCTTTTTGTGTTTTCCACGTATATGAGTAGCTAGGCTCTTTGGGTGGGCTGTTTGGGGTCAAATATGTTACTTTGATACCATGTTGGGGGAAAATGACATGTAAACTTTGTAATTCTATTTGTTAATGATTATGTTCTATTGATGTCTCATTCTCCATGAATTTCTTGTTGGTTTGTGTGTGAAATCACTTAGAAATTTAGGCAAATTGATTATATGTGTGAATTTTGGGATTTGCCCCTAGGTCCAATTCTTGGATCCCTAGGTTGCCTCCCATCTTCCTACATCTTAATCAATCTCCCTAAGCCTAAGTGAGAGATCTAAGTAGCTAGATTGGATAATTCTAGTGCAATTAGCATGGAGCCTTCTCAAGGCTAGAATGTGGGGGAATTGGGGTCCAAAGCCCTAATTTCACCTCCCCATTACTACCCTCGGCCCTAATTGCCCTAGGAATGTCTAATCTAGAAACCTAGACTTGATTAGACTCTAATTAGATTGAACCTAACCCCTAACCCAATTGAGCCTCGTAAGGGTAGTAGGGGGTGTTAGGGACTAGTTCCCCTATACACAACCTAGCATATCCATGGCCAGTTAGTAGCTTAGGTTAATTTATTAGACTCTAACTTGTTGTTTGGTTTGGATAATCTAAATGGAATCTTAATGTTCATATGTAACCCCCAACTTAGTTGATAAGTTCATATCCCTAAACAGCCCACACATCTCTTTACTGCTTAAAACCCTAGTTTTCTGCTTGCTTAGCTTAGTTAGTTCTTTTCCTACTTAGTTAGCTTCTTGCTTTACGTTTGTCTTGTTCATACTAGTGTAGTTCCTTAATTGCTCTTTTGATTTTCTCTTGCTTGCCTTAGTGTAATTTGCACTTTCATATCTAGTTTAGTCCTTTCTTGCCTGCTTAGTCTTAATCTAGCCTAGGGTTAACTTAGATTTCATTCTTGCCTTTAAACTCCTCGTTTGTTCATAGTAGCTTAACAATCAAAACAACCTTTAAAACCCTTAACCCTAGTCTCCGCAGTAGGAACCTAGCCAAACTAACCTAGCTCTAGCGCCCCCTCTTTTCCCTGTGGATCGACCCTTTACTTGCCACCTTCCTATACTACGACACGACCCCCTGCGCTTGCGGGTGTAGTGTTTTAGTAAACGTAGGTAGCTAGTTTAGGTTTATAAATTTTGAAAGAAAACCCCCATCCACCGTGCATTCCGACCTCGTGGGGTGCATCTATTCAATTGAGTAGTGTGTTAGCACCACTAGCGGGAGCGCACCAAGCTTTCTGGCGCCGTTGCCGGGGATTAGAGGCGCTCGGCCTAGCTAGTTAGTTTTTCTTTGACTTTTCCTACTGCCCTCATCATTGCTATTCTTTATTCATTTTTCCTTGCATTTTTTGTGTATATTGGTTTACTAACTTGTTCTCTTTTGTTTGGTTGTGCTTTGTGCATGTGACAAGCCATTCGAGGAAGACAAGATGGAAGGCCAAGATGCACGAACCCATCCATTTCCTCCACCACCCTACTTCCAAGGCTATCCTAAGCCTTACACACCTCCACCACCTCCATTGCCGCAACCTTCCCACCACTTCACTTTCCAACCTCAATCCCCTCCTCCACTACCCTACCTCCAAGGTTATCCTAAGCCTTACACACTGCCACCACCTCCATTGCCACAACCCTCCTACCAGTTCACCTTCCAACCTCAATTCATTCTACCACCTCCATCACCACAACCCTCCCACCAATTCACCTTCCAACCTCAATGCCCTCCACCTAAAGTCCAACGACCATCAACACCGATGCCACCAGCACAACTATCACATGCTCCCCCTACTTCCCATGAGCAAATGGATATGATTGAGACCCCTCTCTTTGGTTCCTATGAAGACCCATTCCTCAAGAGAGAGAAAACCTATGGCATGAGATTTCTGAGGGTCTTAAGGCTGATTAAGATCTATGATGATGATCCCCAAGGAGAGAGAATTGCTAAAAAAGACTTACGAAGCTTGCATGACCCTTGGGAGGAAGATCAATCAAGGAAAGCATTTGAGAGGATTGCTTATGATGGGGGTGAAAACATTTTATTTTTGGACCATGGTTGATGGTGAAAGAACAAGAAGCCTGGCTGAAGGCATGAAACTTAGCACTTGTGGGAGGCAACCCACATAGGTTTGGGAATTTTGACCCAACCTTCACTTTTTGATACTTTTGCTTTGTTTTTACACTTTTCAAGAAAACACACACACACACTTGTGTTTGATAGTTTTTGTGTAGTTTTAAGATGTGCAGGTGATAACAGGGTGAAATGAAGGAAATTTGAGTACAATTGAGAGAAGAATTCAAAGAAAAATCACTTTGGGTCAAGTTTTTGAGTGTTTGATGTTCCTCATTTTGAGAGTAGCAGCTATAGGGACCACCACGACCGTGGCACATCAATACGGCCATGGTCAGTTGCATGAAAAACACACCGAGTCCCTGGATTCAGAAGAAAAGTTGATAAAAGCTGCCAAAGGACTGCACCACGGTCGTGCCACGTAGCACGGCCGTGCAACCTGAAGCCACCACGGCCGTGCTGCGCAGCACGGCCGTGCGGCAGACCAATTTCATCCAGTGAAGGCAGATTAGTGCGACACCTACTACGCATATCCTCCACGACAGGGAGGAACACCACCGGAGCCTCTAGAGAGCCATGATCGTCTACCCTATCATCCTAAACTCTAGGATCATGTTGAGGACAACATGATTCAAAAGTTTGGGGTGGTAGGGCAGGTATGCCCTAGTTTCACTTTGCATTTCACCTGCCACATCCACTTTTGTTTTCTTGTTTTTGCTATCATGCACTTATGGACATTATTTGCATGTTTTTCAGGTACTTGGACCACACCTGGATGGACGAGAGAGATGGAGGGGCTCAAAGAAGGCCCTAGAGCTCCCCCAACCTACCCCTAGTGGCAAAGAGTCAAGCTTAAGCAATGAAGTCCATGGATAATGCAGTTTGAAGCTTAAAGTGCAAGCAAAGCCCCCAGAACGGCCGTGGTAATAAAAAAATGGTCATGCTGCAAATGAAGAAATCACAGAAAAAAATCTCAATTTTGAAGCAGCTGCAGAACACCCTCTACCACGGCCGTGCCACACAGCACGGCCGTGCTGCGACCACCCACCACGGCCGTGCCACACAGCATGGCCGTGCCACCAGATCCCACCACGGCCATGCTACGCAACACGGTCGTGCTACCAACTCCCACCATGGCCGTGCTACTCAGCACGGCCGTGCTACCAGATTCTGTTGGGTTTTAGGGGAGACAGAGAAGGCAGCGGAAACAAAAAAATTTCTCCCCACACCCATACTGAGGAAACGCGTCAACGTCTATATAATAGGAAAGGATGGTTTGTGGAATCATACCTTGTCCCGAGGCTTGCTCGGCGACAATACCTCGCGCAATGCGCGGTCTTCAACTCCGGTCTTGGACGGTGTCTGTGCAGCTCCTGGTCGCACCGGGACTGACGACTCCTCCTCCTACCGGACTGTCGGATGACAGTTGTCCTCCTGAGCGGCAGTGACCTCCCTCCTCTATAGTAGTCCACACGGACCACTTGGAACTCCACTCTCCTTGTCCCACAAGGAAGTGGAAGGAGTCGCACCCTCCTGTTGACGTACTAGTTGCCAACACACTCTCCTGCTACCAGTTGCAACTGCAGTTGTCCTTCCCTTGCTGCACCTCCCTTTTGCGGGAAGCACTTGCTCGGGATCTCTCATGGTTACCAAAACCAGAGAGAACGACAACTTCGCAAAGCAACCGGCTTGCATTGAGTTGTACTTTGAGAAGCCCCCAATACCCCTATATATATAGGCGGGTCATGGGACAAGGTTCTCTGTGCCCGGCAATACGGGACTAAAGCAGGAGTAGAAGGGTTCGAGATTTTCCACAAAAAGCAACCAACTCGCAACCTGAACCGGTCGGTTGGGGACCTGAACCGGTCGGTTGGAGCACCAACCGATCGGTTGGGACCCATGAGCCGATCGGTTCACTTCTGAACTGGTCGGTTCGTGGTCCTGATCAGTTCCCGATTGACTTTCCAACTTTCGTTTCTAATTGGTATCGAATACCAATCCTTGTTCCAATCAAATTGGGCAAGTGAAACGCAAGGAAAATTCTCACCGACCTAACTTTCCCAACTTGCTTGGTTGCATCAGTTGAACCGATCGGTTCAACAATTGAACCACTCGTTTCACCCTGGGCTTGAGCCGATCAGCTCAACTCTTGAGTCGACCGGTTCAGCAACCTCAGCCGACCGGTTCAACACTTGAACCGATCGGTTGGGAGTACAGGTTGTGCAGAATCAGTCAAAAGTGATTTCAATCAATCTGATACTCCAATCAATGCGTCCAACACCTTGAACCATATGATACTGAGCTATCTACTGATTGAGTGTTTAATTGAACTACTAAACTCCTTTAGTAATCAATCTAAACGTTGCTTGTGGACAAAACTCCTCTTCCAGGTAAATCCTATGTGTGTGACCCTACAGGTCCATTTCACGTTGGCAGTGAAAGTCCATAACACTTATGACTTCACAAGCAAAGAGCGGTGCCTAGTCACACATCATTGCTACCCAAGTGAAAGTAGAAAGTTGGAGAACAACTTTCATCCTACAATCTGTGAATGGTGTTGCAGTGAATGTATAATTCCTTTGTCACTGATATCCCGAATGAACTCAAGGCATGGAACAGTCATCTTGTCAACGTTCATTCACTTTCTTGATCTCGGAGTAGATTGAAGGAGATATGTATGACATCAATATCACATACTGATTCACACATGCGTGCGCACGCCTATCTCAATCCTACTCATCAAGTGGCCTTGGATATCAAACTCCCTCAGGAGGGACAAATCCCATATATATCACTCACCCCTCAAAAGCCCCATGTGTCAAAGCCACCCAATCATCACCTTTATAACAACCCATGTTTCAGGATTGTGTTTGATGATGTCAAAGTGTGCCCAACGACATGTGTTGAGTGTAGTGATTTCAGGTCAAAGAATCACACTCACCACCATCACTGTGAGTATTGACTGTGACTACCATCTCATGGTTCCATGTGTCAAACTCACGGTGGGTCTGTCCGGTACACTTGTTCTCTAACAAGTACCTATGTGTTTGGTTTGATATCTCTATATCATGACTAATGAGATTCTGTCATCAACCAACACCACAATCTAGTCTTGTGTGTCATTGCTGTCTATCTACCTTCCACAATGACATCCGACTAGGGACATAACAAGAATGTACAAACTCTTAGCATCCGTATGATCTCATTGTTCATGTCCTCAACCTGAAGGCATATGTCATTGAGTACTGTCATTCTCTAGACATTCAATCTGTTCTATCAATATCTCATATGACTGAACCAGAATGAATTGGAAACTTGCCTTTGATGTTTATCAAATCAATCTTAATGTATCCCACCAATCATCCCATGATTGGCTCTCAGGGCATACATACCAACAGACTCCCACTTGCACTGTGAGCCAATCACCCTTGAATCATATTCATAGTGATCTCTAAACATGTCCCACATGTCACTCTGCTCTAGTGCCAACATAGTGAGTAATGGCAACACCTTGCCAAAGTCAGTATAAATCGCATGTCTCTCATCTCTTCACTGTACGTCGCACGTATGAGATGGAGTTGCCGTAATATGCGATCTAGTATTCCATTGCTAACCTTTAGCCACATTGCATGATCAAGGATTCCAGACTTGTCATCAATGAGTGGAATATAAGTTCATTTCATGAACTTTTAGATCCATATAGTATCCACTGCTGTTCACTAACACACAGATACTCGGCATTTCCCTTTTAAATGGTTTTATTGGAACACTTCCAATTATCAACAAACTTTCACTTTTATACATCTTATGTATATCTTGCGATTAATTCTCTGTCTTTTCGGAAGTTCGCATCAATGTAACTCTTTACATCGAACTCTTCCTTATCTCCATAGAACTAGCACTTCACAAGCACTTATCAAGTTCTCATGGTATTCCAGTAACCCTTACTGGAAGCAGACAAACATCCACTCGTCATGTCCCACATACGAGTTATCAGGATGAGCACATCATATTGCCATGTCCTACATACAAGATGATGAATGCATTTTATTCTTGCCATGTCATACATGCAAGACAATGGGATGATTGCATACATGATAGATCCATATCTATTCTTAGTGTTCCCATTCTTCATAAGAATTGGACACTTGGCCTTGGGATACTAATATCCATATAATATGGACAAGTTTTTCTCCCACTGAATCAGTGCATATTGAACCCTTCAGTATAGATTGCCAATGTATGCTTTCTCTTTTCAGGTCAAGAGGTTTTCGAGAACTATCTCTATAGATCTCTATTCCTATCACATAGGAAATATCTCTATCTTCCTTAAAGATAATTTCCACTTTTGGATTTCCATTTTAGAACATTTCCATTTCACATCAATATGTGGAATGTGAACACGCTCCCACTAAATCAAAGATCCCTTCTTTATCTTTGACATATCAGTCAAACCCTTTGACTATATCATCAAAGTAAAGATCCAATTCTGAGTTGCTTGTACTCAATCAATCACATTGATTAGTCCATTGTAACTTATAGACTTCATTTACATTAGTGGATTCATAAACCTTATAGGCTGTGTGACGTACACATCCTGGTTTTATTCCTCATAGGAATGTGGTTTTAGTATCCATATGCCAAATGTCTTAGTCATTAAGTTGCAATCAACAAGCATCATCCTTCTCAAAATGTTATCCTTGTGTCTTAACACTTAAGACTCATTTGCACTTATGGATATGATCCAATGAGTGCTACCATCAAGGTCATACCTTATGGTTCACATGGATGTCATTTAGGATGTAATGGTCATAAACCATAACTCAAGATTCAGTTCCTCATTTTCATATTGATAGTTGACTCATCACATGAACAACTCATCACATAGATAATTGAGGTGTATCTGTTAAGGATATAAGAACTCACAACCCTTGTGATTCTTAATTTCCTTTATTAGTGTGGGGTATTCTTTTATTAAGAAGAATTCAGTTATTCGATAATCATTCTCTAACTCCTTAGAGTATGATTCCTTCTTGATTTAGACATCACCATGCCTTAATCATGAGTTCACTATGATACACTATCATAATCACTCATAAGGATCTCAAACATTTGGTCCAAGTATTTCATTCATTGATCTCATCAAGAATTAATACTTTACCAAATTTGTACTTCATCTATGACAATCTTGAACACTTCAAGATGTTCATATTGGTATTTCTCTAAACACCATTTGAAGTATTAGCATTTGATCCAATTGGTATGTAAATACATCACATGTATTATACCTAATAGGATAATCACTCTCCCACTACCTTTAGTGAAGATTGATTAATCATGTCCAAGATATTCATGTCTCTTAATGGTTCTCTAACCAAAAGAGTCTAGGTTTATCCATCATATGGAAACTAGAAATGAATTTCTCATGATTGATGCTAATTTGATTGTTTGAGTTATCAATAACTTTAGGTATCATTTTATCTTATGCATACCATGTATCACAAGATAAATAAGGCATTGCCACAAAGATCATATCTTTAAGATTGAAACATCAACTTTATTAATTGCCATCATTGTCATACAATATGCAATAATAAAGTGTTTCTATCTATTGGCAATATATGAAATAGCAGTTCTCAACTCTATTTCGTGCCCTTTAGGCTGAAATAAACTGAAAGATACTCCTATCTATGGCAGCAACACTTGCTCCAATGATGGGTACTTCTTTCTTGGTCCTTTTACAAAGGCCATCACTTCTTTGTAGATATTGCATATCATATATGACATATCCATATCATGGTATCATATACCTCGGATAAAGAAGTGGTTCATTTCATGATACCTTAGGTGGAGATCTCCATCCCCTCCTTCATCTTCTTTTGTTCTTCCAGATATAGAGGGCAATCCCTCATACACCCTTTCCCCATGTGCCTTGAGGCTGAAGACGGCTTGGATTTCTGGCTAGCATCAGAACACTTCTTAGCTTTGCCCTTGTCCTTGCCCTTAAGAATTACCTTTTATTTGATCACATCAAAGACTATGGTTTGTCTTTCTTCATCTTTGCCTCTACTATCCTCAACATGTCCAACAACTCTGTCAACGCTTGTCAAAGTTGTTCATGTTGTAGCTTATCATGAATTGTATGATTCTCACAACATTTGCAGTATCATACCAATAGCCAACTCTTAGCTCAGAGGGAATCCTTCTTAATCAGGTTTTCCACATACCCAATCACATTGAGTGTGTGAATACCTTACTGGATCTCCTTCTGTCATGACATGCTAGGACAGTATCTTGGAGACATCATATGTCTCATGTTGTCTCTGCAACTCATAGTTCAGAGAACACAACATCAAGCACTCCTCATCAATGTCATCCTCAGTATGCCTCCATAAGCATACTTTCAGCCATTGATGTGGTGGGATCGAGTTCATCTGGTTCTGGTATAACTAGGACTTAGAGCTTCCGCTCTTTGATTGAGAACACTTCTCATCATCATCCTAACCAGTCGTGGAATTATTCCCATTTAATTTGTTGATCTCAAAGACCGATCGCAAATAAAGTGATTTGTTGATTAACCATTTATTTTAACAAAAAGGAAACATATGCAATTTTAGTCCAAAAACTCATTTTTGACTTGTTTGATTGATTTGAAAAGTTGATGATAAAATTAGGCCTTTAATTAATTATCGCTCCCACTATTTTACTTCAAATTGATAGCCCTCACCATCAATTCGGAAGATTGCAGCGTACAACCTTCTACTGGGCAAGATCCTGAAATCCTCTAAGCCATGGACCAGCTAGGGCTGTCACCCACAACATAGATCTCTCAGGTAGGCAACTTTTGCCAATTGCATCATATGCAACTCTTGATAAGATGTCATATACAACTCTTTGCAATGATCATCTCCATGCCTCAAGGTACTAGATCCCATCTAGATCACCTTGTTAAGTCCGACCCAAAGCAAACACGATGAACATGCACCCTGCTAGGGCAGACCCACACATTCATCCTTCACTCTTCCACGAGGTAGACGGTGCACCATGCTAGGGCGTGCCCACACTTGGTCGAACAAGCTTTTCACGTGTGTCGCATTTGGAAGGCATCTAAAACTTAATATTTTAATGAGGGATTTGGTTTTTATATACATATACATATCCAATCACCACAATACATAGTACGTATCATATACATGCTATATCCCACAGAAAACATGCACAAACGATAAAAAGTGATGATTATGGCCATCCTAATGTGATTCCTCGAGCCAAGAGGAATCACGGTCATCTAGGTCTACATCACATGCAACCTGTACAAGATGAACTCTGTGCCTTGCCATCCGAGTTGATCAACTCATCACATGAATGATCTATACTCTCCAGCCGGTCGTCTGGGTGCCACCAGCCGATCGGTTGGCTCCTCCAACCGATCGGTTCGCCTGGTCGTCGTGCATCTCGTCATGTCCGCCACCCGCTCGTCTCGCTCCTCGAACCGGTCATCAACCGATCGGTTCACTCCTTGAACCGACCGTCTGGAACATCAACCGATCGGTTCATGCCTTGAACCGATCGTTTTAGCTGTCGTCTTGATGTCCACCGGTCTTCGACATAACAGGAAATAAAATCTATCCTATTATTACATTGCTTAAAAGAAGAAACCTCGAGTTACATTCGGGGGGAGCAAAGGTAGGAAAGAATCTCGAATTATTTCGAGTTACATCGGGAATAAGAGAGGGAAGATCGGTGCGCAGATCGAGATGCAAGCAACCACAAACAACCACACACAGATAGGGGTTTATAGGCCATAATCACGCTACACACATCCACCACAAAACTCGTTTAAGGGCGACGCGTATCGAGTGCATTGATAATACATATCATATATGTAATTAGGGATTTGTGGATTTAGGATTGGACATGCATAAAGCCGATATTATTCGCATCGCATGCAATAAATAAAGGCGACAAACCAAAATCGATCATATCGATATTCCTAAAATATAGAGCAGTTGACGTGGCTCTGATACCACTGTTGGGTTTTAGGGGAGACAGAGAAGGCAGCGGAAACAAAAAAATTTCTCCCCAAACCCATACCGAGGAAACGCGTCAACGTCTATATAATAGGAAAGGATGGTTTGTGGAATCTTACCTTGTCCCGAGGCTTGCTCGGTGACAATACCTCGCGCAATGCGCGGTCTTCAACTCCGGTCTTGGACGGTGTCTGTGAAGCTCCTGGTCGCATCGGGACTGACGACTCCTCCTCCTACCGGACTGTCGGATGACAGTTGTCCTCCTGAGCGGCAGTGACCTCCCGCCTCTGTAATAGTCCACACGGACCACCTGGAACTCCACTCTCCTTGTCCCACAAGGAAGTGGAAGGAGTCGCACCCTCCTGTTGACGTACTAGTCGCCAACACACTCTCCTGCTACCAGTTGCAACTGCAGTTGTCCTTCCCTTGCTGCACCTCCCTTTTGCGGGAAGCACTTGCTCGGGATCTCTCACGGTTACCAAAACCAGAGAGAACGACAACTTCGCAAAGCAACCGGCTTGCATTGAGTTGTACTTTGAGAAGCCCCCAATACCCCTATATATATAGGCGGGTCATGGGACAAGGTTCTCTGTGCCCGGCAATACGGGACTAAAGCAGGAGTAGAAGGGTTCGAGATTTTCCACAAAAAGCAACCAACTCGCAACCTGAACCGATCGGTTCACAAGTGAACCGGTCGGTTGGGGACCTGAACCGGTCGGTTGGGACCCATGAGCCGATCGGTTCACTTCTGAACCGGTCGGTTCGTGGTCCTGATCAGTTCCCGATTGACTTTCCAACTTTCATTTCTAATTGGTATCGAATACCAATCCTTGTTCCAATCAAATTGGGCAAGTGAAACGCAAGGAAAATTCTCACCGACCTAACTTTCCCAACTTGCTTGGTTGCATCAGTTGAACCGATCGGTTCAACACTTGAACCGCTCGTTTCACCCTGGGCTTGAGCCGATCACCTCAACTCTTGAGCCGACCGGTTCAGCAACCTCAGCCGACCGGTTCAACACTTGAACCGATCGGTTGGGAGTACAGGTTGTGCAGAATCAGTCAAAAGTGATTTCAATCAATCCGATACTCCAATCAATGCGTCCAACACTCTGAACCATATGATACTGAGCTATCTACTGATTGAGTGTTTAATTGAACTACTAAACTCCTTTAGTAATCAATCTAAACGTTGCTTGTGGACAAAACTCCTCTTCCAGGTAAATCCTATGTGTGTGACCCTGCAGGTCCATTTCATGTTGGCAGTGAAAGTCCATAACACTTATGACTTCACAAGAAAAGAGCAGTGCCTAGTCACACATCATTGCTACCCAAGTGAAAGTAGAAAGTTGGAGAACAACTTTCATCCTACAATCCGTGAATGGTGTTACAGTGAATGTATAATTCCTTTGTCACTGATATCCCGAATGAACTCAAGGCATGGAACAGTCATCCTGTCAACGTTCATTCACTTTCTTGATCTCAGAGTAGATTGAAGGAGATATGTATGACATCAATATCACATACTGATTCACACATGCGTGCGCACGCCTATCTCAATCCTACTCATCAAGTGGCCTTGGATATCAAACTCCCTCAGGAGGGACAAATCCCATATCTATCACTCACCCCTCAAAAGCCCCATGTGTCAAAGCCACCCAATCATCACCTTTATAACAACCCATGTTTCAGGATTGCGTTTGATGATGTCAAAGTGTGCCCAACGACATGTGTTGAGTGTAGTGATTTCAGGTCAAAGAATCACACTCACCACCATCACTGTGAGTACTGACTGTGACTACCATATCATGGTTCCATGTGTCAAACTCACGGTGGGTCTGTCCGGTACACTTGTTCTCTAACAAGTACCTATGTGTTTGGTTTGATATCTCTATATCATGACTAATGAGATTCTGTCATCAACCAACACCACAATCTAGTCTTGTGTGTCATTGTTGTCTATCTACCTTCCACAATGACATCCGACTAGGGACATAACAAGAATGTACAAACTCTTTGCATCCGTATGATCTCATCGTTCAGGTCCTCAACCTGAAGGCATACGTCATTGAGTACTGTCATTCTCTAGACATTCAATCTGTTCTATCACTATCTCATATGACTGAACCAGAATGAATTGGAAGCTTGCCTTTGATGTTTATCAAATCAATCTTAATGTATCCCACCAATCATCCCATGATTGGCTCTCAGGGCATACATACCAACAGATTCCACCACGGCCGTGCTACACAGCACGGCCGTGCTACCCTCAACTCACCACGGCTGTGGTGACCACCACGACCGTGGCCATTTTGGCCAATTTTTGACCACCAACCTGACGTTTAGCCATTTTAACCAACACGGTCGTTCTCCTCCACCACGACCGTGCTCACCCCTACCCACCACGGCCGTGGTGCCCCACCACGGCCGTGCTACTCACCAAATCTACCTAGTTTTTCCACTGTTTTCCCCATTTTGCCCCTACTTAACCTAGTGCTTCCCCCACACCTATATATACCTAGGTGGTGGCTGGGGCACGAGGTTAGCTACCTTCCACCACCTCCTAGCTCCCCAAATCGCCATCCACTCCATTCCACTCCATTTCCACTTCAAATCCACTCAATTTCACCATTTCCACCACATAACCCCCCATATCTAAGCCTTCCATCTACTTCCCTCCATCATTCCACACCATTTCATCCAAGGAGAAGAAGGAGGACGTCCCTGCTGCTGCTGGAGAGAGGATTAACAACCGCTACTTCGAGCTCCATGGCTACCTCTATCTTCTTCTTCTCTCTTTTTGTGTTTTCCATGTATATGAGTAGCTAGGCTCTTTGGGTGGGCTGTTTGGGGTCAAATATGTTACTTTGATACCATGTTGGGGGGAAATGACATGTAAACTTTGTAATTCTATTTTTTAATGATTATGTTCTATTTATGTCTCATTCTCCATGAATTGCTTGTTGGTTTGTGTGTGAAATCACTTAGGAATTTAGGCAAATTAATTATATGTGTGAGTTTTGGTATTTGCCCCTAGGTCCAATTCTTGGATCCCTAGGTTGCCTCCCATCTTCCTACATCTTAATCAATCTCCCTAAGCCTAAGTGAGAGATCTAAGTAGCTAGATTGGATAATTCTAGTGCAATTAGCATGGAGCCTTCTCAAGGCTAGAATGTGGGGGAATTGGGGTCCAAAGCCCTAATTTCACCTCCCCATTACTACCCTCGGCCCCTAATTGCCCTAGGAATGTCTAATCTAGAAACCTAGACTTGATTAGACTCTAATTGGATTGAACCTAACCCCTAACCAAATTGAGCCTCGTAAGGGTAGTAGGGGGTGTTAGGGACTAGTTCCCCTATACACAACCTAGCATATCCATGGCCAGTTAGTAGCTTAGGTTAATCCATTAGACTCTAACTTGTTGTTTGGTTTGGATAATCTAAATGGAATCTTAATGTTCATATGTAACCCCCAACTTAGTTGATAAGTTCATATCCCTAAACAGCCCACACATCTCTTTACTGCTTAAAACCCTAGTTTTGTGCTTGCTTAGCTTAGTTAGTTCTTTTCATGCTTAGTTAGCTTCTTGCTTTACGTTTGTCTTGTTCATACTAGTGTAGTTCCTTAATTGCTCTTTTGATTTTCTCTTGCTTGCCTTAGTGTAATTTGCACTTTCATATCTAGTTTAGTCCTTTCTTGCCTGCTTAGTCTTAATCTAGCCTAGGGTTAACTTAGATTTCATTCTTGCCTTTAAACTCCTCGTTTGTTCATAGTAGCTTAACAATCAAAACAACCTTTAAAACCCTTAACCCTAGTCTCCGCAGTAGGAACCTAGCCAAACTAACCTAGCTCTAGCGCCCCCTCTTTTCCCTGTGGATCGACCCTTTACTTGCCACCTTCCTATACTACAACACGACCCCGTGCGCTTGCGGGTGTAGTGTTTTAGTAAATGTAGGTAGCTAGTTTAGGTTTATAAATTTTGAAAGCAAACCCCCATCCACCATGCATTCCGACCTCGTGGGGCGCATCTATTCAATTGAGTAGTGTGTTAGCACCACTAGCGGGAGCGCACCACCCTGCAAAACTGTGACATGTTCCACCGAGCTTCGATATCATGTCTCGCTATGAGCAGACCCTTTCTGAAGGCAAATGTCAGGGCCAAGGCGAGAGGGCGAGCCGGCCTAATTGGGTTGGTCAGCTTTCCGCCTACATAAAAAGACAGGACACCATCATCAACCAGCCAGTACAGGGGACGCTTCCCAACGCTGGATCTCTGAATTCCATGCAACACCAGATGGCGAGTCTACAGATGCGCCAATGGGAGGTCGATCAACGGCTGGCTCAGATGGTTGCTCTGATGAAGAACCCTGTAGGAAAAACGCTCTCTCACCCTGAAACTGACGTAATGGCGGTGCTTAGATCAGGAAGGACGGTAGAGCGCGCTGATGAAGCCCCACGGGAACCTGAGCAAGGGCCTGAGAACGCTATTCCAGCAGGAGACAAAGGTAGGCATGCAGAAGCTCAAGGGCCTGCACCGAGACCGTCCGATGAGCCATCTGGTGGGAGGAAACCTTATGCTCCCAGGTTACCGTTCCCCTATAAGCTGATCAAGGAGAATCTGAAAAAGCGGCACGAAAGGTTCATGAACTCGATCAGGAAACTGCATCTTGAAGTCCCCTTCCTCGAAGCTTTGGAAGAGATGCCTACCTACACCAAGTTCCTTAAGGACCTGATCATGAAGAAAAGGAGGGGAGGAAGGGTGGAGACAGTGTACCTAGCTTCTACTTCCTCTGCCTTCGTGAAGCTCGGTTTACCAAATAAGAGGAGGGACCCTGGAGCTTTCACAATCCCATTCGCCATTAGGGACAATGTCGAGCGGAAAGGTATAGCAGATTTGGGGGAAAGCATTAGCCTCATGCCCCTGAGCTTCGCACGAAGGATGGGTCTGACCGACATGGTCCGCACCAACATGCGGATTGAACTGGCAGACCATTCCTTTAAGAGACCTGTTGGCATTGTTGAAGATGTGCCGATCAAGGTTGGGAATTTCTTTGTTCCCTGCGACATAGTCGTCATCGACACGGATGAAGACCCCCGTTGCCCAATCATCTTTGGGCATCCTTTCTTGGCAACGGGGAGAGCATTGATTGATGTCTCCGAAGGAATAATCACCTTGAGGGTCGGAAACAACAATATGGACTTCAAGTTGAAGGAGATCATTAGAGGTCCATCCCTGTCTGAGTCAGCATGTTTCGCAGATAGATACAATAAATTCTGTGAGGAAATAGAGGAGGATATCCGGACAATGGACCCCCTTGCTAGGGCTTTAAGTTGTTAGGATCCCGACCTCAAAGATCCTGAAGTCGTGAGACATCTCGACCTTTTTAACCTTTCTGACGAAGACTTGCAAGAAGAGGTTGAGGCGGTGGAACCTGTGAAGTATGCCTCTCTCGAGAAAGAGCCTCGAGAGGACGCACCCAGAGCAAAGCCGGATTTAAAAGCATTGCCAGATGGCCTGAAGTACCAGTTTTTGGATGAAGAGCAGAGGAACCCTGTCATCGTAAACGCCGATCTCTCAAACAATCAGCTAGACTGACTCCTTGAGGAGTTAAGGCTCCACAGGGGGGCTATAGGATACTCAGTAGATGACATCAAAGGCCTTAGCCCCGCCTTGTGCATGCATCGCATCAACTTAGATGAATCTGCCAAACCTCTGGCTCAACCCTAGAGAAAGCTGAATCAGATGCTCAAGGAGGTCGTCAAGAAAGAGGTAATAAAGCTTAGGGATGCGGGGATCATTTACCCAATCAGCGACAGCAATTGGGTAAGTCTGATCCACGTAGTACCCAAGAAGGGCGGAATGACTGTGGTTAAGGGTGAGAAGGGTGACGAGGTGGTGGTAAGGACCGTCACCGGTTGGCGAATGTGCATTGATTACCGAAAACTAAATCAGGCTACAAAAAAGGATCATTTTCCGCTACCTTTTATTGACCAAGTTCTTGAAAGATTAGCGCATCACGATTTTTTTTGTTTTCTTGATGGCTTTTCAGGATTTTACCAGGTACCCATCTTACCCGACGATCAGGAGAAAACGACGTTCACCTGCCTTTACGACACTTATGCCTTCAGGAGCTTGCCCTTCGGACTCTGCAACGCCCCCGCTACCTTTCAAAGATGCATGATATCGATGTTCTCAGATTTTCTAGAAGACATCGTAGAAGTTTTCATGGACGATTTCTCTGTCTATGGAAAGGACTTCGATAGCTGTCTGAAGAATCTGTCTTTGGTCCTTCAAAGGTGCGAGGAGAACAGCCTGGTCCTGAACTGGGAAAAATGTCACTTCATGGTGCGGGAGGGCATCGTTCTAGGGCATAAGATCTCAAGGTGTGGGATCGAGGTGGATGCAAGCAAAGTCGAAGCTATATCTAAACTTCCTCCACCAAAATCCATCACGGGGATAAGAAGCTTCCTCGGGCACGCCAGATATTACCGAAGATTCATCAAGGACTTCTCGAAGATTTCCAAACCATTGTCCAATCTTCTGGTAAAAGATGTTGAATTTGTTTTCTCTAACGATTGTCTCAGTGCTTTTCAGGCCCTGAAAAATGCTTTAATATCACTGCCTATCCTTCAAGCGCCGGACTGGGGTTTACCCTTTGAGCTGATGTGCGACGCCAGTGACTATGCGGTTGGAGCAGTCCTGGGGCAAAAGAAAGATAAAAAGCATCATGTGATTTGCTACGCTAGTCGCACGTTGGACGAAGCTCAGGTAAACTACACAACAACAGAAAAGGAGATGCTCGTGATCGTCTTCGCGTTTGATAAATTCAGGTCGTATCTCGTCGGAGCAAAGGTCAAGGTATACACAGACCATGGGGAAATAAAATACTTGATGCAAAAGAAGGACGCAAAACCCAGGCTGTTGAGGTGGGCCTTGTTGCTCCAAGAGTTCGACCATGAGATTATCGACAAGAAGGGCACGGAGAATGTGGTCGCCGACCACCTATCAAGGATCGTGTCTGAGAGACAGGGGGACCACCTATCAACGACGACTACACCGACAAGGCTCTGATATTAGCCGGAGCTCAAGAAGAAGGTTTACCCTGGTTTGCAGATATCTGCAATTATCTTGATTGCGGAGAACTGCCTCCCGACATCACGTACAATCAGAAAAAGAAGCTATTCGCGGATGCCAAGAATTATTACTGGGATGATCCTCTCCTGTTCAGAAGATGCGCTGACAACTTATACAGGAGGTGCATCCCGGAAGAAGAAACCGCAGACATCCTGAGGGGATGCCACACCTCCCCCTATGGTGGACACCTGGGTAGCGAAAGAACAGCGGCAAAAGTGCTACAGTCAGGTTTCTACTGGCCCTCCTTATTTAAAGATGCTACACAATTTGTAAAAGTCTGCAAAGAGTGCCAGTCAACGGGGAATATAGGGCGAAGGAATGAAATGCCGATGGCAAGCTGGATCGAAGTGGAAATTGTCGACGTATGGGGGATTGATTACATGGGGTCGTTTCCCCCATCCCGGGGGTATCAATACATACTCGTAGCAGTAGATTATGTATCGAAGTGGGTAGAGGTGGTAGCCACCCAAACATCCGATGCCAAGTCAATTATCAAGTTATTCGAGAAGACCATCTTTCCCCGTTTCAGTGTACCGCGCACTGTAATAAGCGACGGCGGGTCACACTTCGGAGAAAGACAGTTCGAAGCACTCCTACGTAAGTATGGAGTGAAACATAAGATCGCTACGCCCTACCACCCACAGACGTCGGGGCAGGTAGAGGTTTCCAACAGACAGATCAAGCAGATCTTAGAAAAGACTGTCAGCCGCACGAGGAAAGATTGGTCTATGAAACTTGACGACGCACTATGGGCCTACCGTACCGCTTACAAGACGCCCATTGGAACCACCCCCTACCGACTTATTTACGGAAAATCATGCCATTTACCCTTGGAATTGGAACACAAGGCCCTTTGGGCGATCAAGTTCCTAAATATGGACCTCGACAAAGCAGGAGAGAAGAGGTTTTTGTAGCTTCAAGAGCTCGAAGAGCTGATAATAAACGCCTACGAGAATGCAAAGATCTACAAGGAAAGAACAAAAATGTGGCATGATGCCCATCTCAGGAGAAAGGATGTGAGCGAAGGAGATAAGGTCTTATTATTCAAGTCTTCCATTCGTCTTTTCCCTGGGAAGTTACAGACAAGATGGTCGGGACCGTTTACTGTGTCAAAAATATACCCCTCGGGGATGATGGAGCTCTACGACAAGGATGACCTGACAAAGATCTTCAAGGTGAATGGACACAGAGTAAAGAGGTTCTATGAAGATGAAGCTTTTGCCAGGAGAGCAGAAATCGACTTGCAGGATATGGGTACAGCCGAAGAGCCTACACCGGTCGAGCTGGCGACGAAAACTTCAGCACTCCTCGTGAGGCAGCCCGAGCTGTAGATTAGGATGCTTTTTCTTTTCATTGTAAAAACAAACATTATGGACTGTAATAAGGCCCGAGGCAATACACGTGCTACGTGTGCTGACTCTCTTTTGTTTTATGGGCCACCGCTGAGTTTCACGATGTGCTGGAGAGTAATACCATCTGAGGTCGGGGACCCCTCCCCAAATCAATGATGTTTTACCCTTCAGTAGCTTTTTCGTACACCGCGTTCTGGGTTTGGCCGCCTACCGCCGGTATCGGGCGGCACCATCACGGGCATGGCGAAGGCAGCGGCTGACCCTTTTGCTGACCGATGGGACTACGCGTCTCGGGAACAGCATGGCTGAAATGCCCGACGCGCACCCTCATTTTTCCCGTTTTGCCCCCGCCTGGGTTCTCTATAAATAGTGAGGAGGGGCCTCCGTGTCGGGCTATCACTTTCCACTTTTTAGCCACCTGGAACGCATGCAGTGATCCACCTTTTGCTCGTGTGTCGGCCATCTCGCCTTTGCCCCGATATCGGGCGATGTCTCCTATGAGCAAGGGTACAGCCCGACACACCTATTGCCCGACACGTTTTCTCTCGTTCGACACAAGTTTTATATCGTCTGAAACGTACCGGCCGACTTATTGTTTTCTTATCAAATGACACAGCTTGTCGCCCGACAGGGTTATTGACCGACACGCTTATCGGCCGATAACCCTGTCGCCCGATGCATGTGTCTTTTAACAGGCCGCTTACCGGGTTTACATGACTTGCAGATTTTATATCGCCCGACATCTTTTGCACGAATAACGACCAATTTTGCTTGCCCGATAAGCCATATTAGGCGACAAGTTTTCCTTTGAAGCACCCGGTCACTCTCTTGAGAACCCATCGCCCGATACACCGTATCGAACGGCAGGGTGTTGGCCGATTCTTTTAAATATCGCTCTATCGCCGGTATTTTCCTTCGATGGGCGACACTCTAAATTTTGATATAAGTAGATTAGTTGTATAATTTTAGCCGTCCTAATGTTTCAATAATTATTTTACTTGATAACAGGAAAGGTTCTCCTAAATAAAACTACCAGCAACGACTGTCGGGCAGAAACGGCAACAACAATGAAAGGGGAGATTTTTCTTGATTTGGTAGCTCCAATAGCGAGTCACCTAGTTATCAACCTGTCCCTGTGGTGGCTTATGACCATCTCCAGAGACAGCAAGAGTGTGGCAACCAAGGCCTCCGAACAAGTTCGAGGCACCCCGGTTCCGTCCTCTTAAGGGAGAGGGCCCACCCTGACTACACACTCCTGGGAACTGAACTAGGGACTGATGATCAGTCCTTTTGTTCATGTTCACAACGGAGATTTGGAGAAAGGGCGGGCCAGAAGTGAATTTTGAGGGTTACGCTCAAGCTCAACCGCTACACCTCCAAAGCGAACCCGCTAGATAACCTCCCAATGGCATGCTGCAACTTCGTAGGAGCATTTTGCAGTACATCAACAAGCTGACCCTCACTGGCTAAACTTTACCTCACTTTTGCTTTCTTCTCTACTCTGAGACAGAGTATGGAGTAAGTTTGGGGGGGGGGGTACTCATATGCCAGTGAGGGAGGTATAAATTTTCTTTTAACTCTTCAAGCTTTCTACGCTGATGTACTCTTATAGCTTCCTGTATATTTGATCTACGCATGTATGCCATTTATATAAAAATTTTAATTTTCAAAAAGCTTTCCCTTGCAAATTTCTGTCCCTATGCATATGTACAAAGTTGTTGTTATAATAAAAACCTGTTGTGACTTCTTGCAAAGTCTGCTTTCTGTATGCTTAACGAGTTACAAGTTCTGTCATATCTTTCTGATAATGTTGTCTCAAACAAACGAAAGATTGTGCCTTTCCATGTCAAAAATTTTCGAAAAATAAATAATCTCGCAAACAGCTAAGAGACGAGTATGGAGAAGGAAAAAGCTGCCCAAACAGCAGATATCTCTTTTGTTTTCCCTTACCCAACGAAAATCCCAAAAAAAGAGAATGAAGCCTTATGAGTGTGAATAAAAGCATGAGAGTTGTGCCTAGTAAAAGAAAAAAATATATATATATACACACTTGTTTTCCAAAAGTACCCATCTTTAGGCATGGTAGATCCGGGGCAGTGGTACGTAGGATGTGAAATCACCGCTCTAAAGCCAACTGGCTTGGACTGCAGGGACCACTTGCCCATTAACGGACCCTTACCTGGATGGACTGATGGGAAACAAGAAGAGGAAAAAAAACCCAAAAAGCCTTAGCCTACCCTATACACAACTTTCTGCCCTTAAAATAAAGTTGTTTGGTGCGGAAGCTAACTTCGGAATCATACACTAAGGTCTCGCTGAAGCTGTAGAGAAAAAATTTACTTAAATAATAAGGCAAGTAGGGCAAGGTATTTTGTTCGTTTTAAGGCAGCATTACCTCCAAGATGTCGCAATTCTTGTTCTACCCTTTAGCCCTAAAGTTTTACTGCGCAAGAAGAAGCATCATAAAATAAAGTTTAAACATTGATTGAGAACAATCAAAAAGCTAAGTTTGGGGGAGTTGTTAACACCAAATTTTGTGATGTTTTTGCCCTTTATTCCATTATCCAAACTGCCCCTTTCTGCTATTTTCCTCTCTTTTATATGTATTTTCGCAATAATTGGCCAAGTAATGCTGTTACTCCAATTTTTCCTATCTTCTACAAAGTTTTCCTCATTTTTGTGCAATAATGCCATTCTGGCCCACGAATAAGTCTAAGCCCGTCACGCCCTCCCTGACGCCCGATACAACCCCAGCCCGACAGGGGCTGGGCAACACAAAGATGCTCGGCGGAGAAAGGCGCTGCGCAAAAGGAACGTGCCGCCCGACACACCTTCTACCCGACAGGGAGCCAAAGCCGCATCGACGACCCAGCTCGTCGGGCGACACAGTCACCCACCGGCTGGCATGCCGCTCGCCACGTGACCGATAGCCAGCACCTCGCGCTGAGATATACCTGTATCGGCCGTCCACATCCATCGACCGGCGTGTAAGGGAGCTACGTGGTGCTTCCAGCACCATAACTCCTCCAACTGCTGCCTATAAATAGCCGCTACAGGGAGCCGAAAAGACAGTTCGGAGTTCGCACAGTTGGGCATTTTCGACGGTTCGGACAGTTCGGAAACCAGGGAGTCACAGTTAGGGCATTTGGGAGCCACCTTCTAAGGGAGCTGCGAGAGCAAGAGTATCGCGCCCCGGTGCTTGTGCCGGGCGACACTAGGTGAGATTTCCCTCATCCCGAGAGGGAGGGGATGGTTCACTTAGTGTTGTCCCGGGCGACACTGCGGGCCGATATCGGCCAACGAAGATGAGCGACACGAGTGCCCGACAGTAGGCTCGTAGCTCTTTGCCCGACACGATATTGAACCTGATACGCTTCGCCGTCATGCGTACTGCCCGAGAGGGTGCGCCGCCCGACATGAGCGTATCGGCCAGGGTCCTTGAGCGATACAGTCAGTCATCAGTCGACGCTGCCCGAGAGGGGGTGCCGCCCGACACTCCTGTATCGGGCTCGGCTCCTGACCGATATCGGGCTGGAGAGCTACAGTAGTCTGTCGTTCTTCTACATCAAGGAGACGACATCTATCTTTAATTCTATTATTTAAATTCTTCGCTTATGCTTTGTATTAAGACCTTTATTGTTTATGGAAATAGGAAAAGCTTAACTACTTATTGTTTAATGTTTGGTGCCTTATGTTTGGGTGACTGCTATGTTGGATATCTGAACTCTAGCTTGCATGTTTTGGATCGCGTTTCGCCTAGATATCGAACCGTGTTTTCCCGTCGCAATCACTTCGAGAGTTGGGTTGTGGCTCTAGTGTTTGGTCCGATTCTGGAGTACGAGAGTGCCTAGAACGGAGTTGTTTTAGTATCATGCCACTCTAACTTAAGTCCAGCAACCTCGAGAGGGGTGTTGAAGCTTGGTTAGAGGAACCCGCTCTGAGAGGAGGGGTGCAGGATGTTACTGCTACCGCTTGTCTTACTGAAGTCTTGTCCCTAGCACCTTTCTTTGAGCTCTAGTGTTATCTTCCCATTTCTGTTGCATGAAAACCCTTAAAAACTGCTAAATGACAAAAACCTTAAATCTTTCTTGTAACTCCAGTTGGAGATAGTTTTCTTTGATTTAATCGTGACAGCTTGTTGTTCCCCTTTGGGGAATTTACTATCTCTTTCTGCCCACCGGAGTGTAGAGTGATGATTCAGAGTTGTCAACACAACCCACCTTGTCCCTGTGTTCGACCCCGTATGACTACTTGGACCCCGTAAACAAAGTTGTGGGGGCCTAGAAGGATTCAGGTTATAAATGTAAAAGCTCGACTACCTCAAATACGCCTCCATTTTTAGGATGCGCGATTTAGGCCGGTCACTCTAGCTTAGGGATAACTTAGATTTCATTCTTTCCTTCAATTGCTTGTTTGTTCATAGTAGTTTAACACTTGAAAATCAACCTTCAAACCCTTAACCCTAGTCTCCGCAGTAGGAACCCAACAAACTAAACCTATCTCTAGTGCCCCCTCTTTTCCCTGTGGACCGACCCTATACGTGTCACCTTCCTATACTATGACACGACCCCGTGCGCTTGTGGGTGTAGCTATTTTAGTAGAAGTATGTGTGTTAGTTAGATTTATAAATATCAAAAGCCCATCCCGTCACGTGTGTTCCGACCTCGTGGGGCACATCTAGTCGGGTCTAATCGGCTAGTGTGTTGCACCTCTAGTAGAAGCCCACCAAGCTTTCTGGCGCCGTTGCCGGTGATTAGAGGCGCTCGGCCTAGCTAGTTAGTTTTGCTTTGACTTTTCATACTACCCTCATCATTGCTATTCTTTATTCATTTTTCTTTGCATTTTTTGTGTATATTAGTTTACTAACTTGTTCTCTTTTGTTTGGTTGTTCTTTGTGCATGTGACAAGCCATTCGGGGGAAGACAAGTTGGAAGGCCAAAATGCACTCCACAAGCCACTTCAAGACTACTTCATGTCTAGCAACTACAAATCGCCAATTTCTAGCAGGGTTGACCAAATGCCAGGGGATCAATTCTCTATTCCTCCAGGTCTTCTTGGGCTCCTTTCCATCTTCTACGGCTCAGAGAATGAGAACCCCTACAAGCACTTGGACTCCTTTCTTGAAGTATTCTCCACCTTCAGGACACCGACGGCTAGTTATGACACAATCCAGTTGACCTTGTTCTCTTTCTCCCTCAAAGATAGAGCTAAGGATTGGTACGAATCAAGAAGGGACATCATGAGTTGGGAAGCAATGAATAATGCCTTCTTGAGACAATTCTACTCTATCGCAAGGTTGACACAAATGCGGCGTGCCTTGACAAGTTTTAGCCAAATGGGAAATGAGTAGTTTCACAAAACATGGGAGAGATTCAAGAAGCTGTTGAGAGAGTGCCCGCACCATGAAATCCCTTTGTGGCAGCTAGTTCAATCATTCTACTCTAGTTTGTCTCTAAAGGACCAAGACATTGTGGACTCTTCTTATGGAGGAGTTTTCATGGCTAGGCCACCTGAGGAGATATGGCCTTTGTTTGAGCAGTTGGCTGAAGGATCAAGAATTCGAGCTTCTAGCATGATGAATGAAAGATGGTATGCCTTTGGTGTGACACCCCCTACTCATGATGAATCAATCCCGCAAGTGATGAAGATTCTTGGTGACATGGTGAGCCTCATGACGGACCAGGTGACAAATGCTCCTTGCCACCTGGTCAATTCTATTGAGTTCTATAGTTAGGAAATGAAGACACCTCACTCCTATAGCTACCAGGAACCACAAAGTCCCACATACAACTCAATGTTTGAGGAAGAAGTTCTCTCTAGATTGAAGATCTTTTATAATGTCCAAAATGATGTTGCAAGGATTGAAGAAAAGATGGAGCAGCTCTCTTCTGCACTTGCTCTTCAAGAAGAAAAATTAGCTATAAAATCCATCTTGAGTTAAAATGAAGCAAGTGGGCCCATGCCCTCTTCTCAAATTTTCTACAATCCACCTCCTATGAAAGTACATCCCATTCACTCCTTCCAAGGCTATTCCCAGCCTTACACTCCTCCACCACCTTCACCACCTCAATTTTTCCAAAACTTCACCTTCAAACCTCAATTCTCTCCTCCCCTCAATTATTTTCTCCACCTCAATTTCAACCCCAAGTGTCACCTCCATCTCCTCCACATCCACAACATGCTCCCCTTCCCCACCATGAGCAAGGTAGTGTTGTGACAGTTCTAAGGAGTGGGAGAACACTTGAGTAGCCCGCAAGTAAAAGAAAGAGTGACAAAGCAAAGCAAAAGCAGCCAAGTGGTGATACTGTGATTGATATTGTTGAGGATGATGTTTTGATACCTCATGTTGAGTTTGAGATTCCCTATGATCCGCCACATACCCCTTTTGTAGGTCCTACCATCCCTAGTGCTCCACCGCATGCTATACCACAGGAAGATCATGCTGAGTCAAGTGGGCCAAGAGCTAGTAAGCCACCTTTTCATGAGGTACTAGATGAGCCCCCGACTGCAAAAAGAAGATAAAAGCACAATATGGACATTCTTGAGGTCTTCCGACAAGTAAAGGTCAACATTCCCCTCTTGGATGCAATCAAGCAAATTCCATCATATGCCAAGTGTCTCAAAGACCTATGCACTGTTAAAAGAAGGTCAACGGGCAGGATTCCAAAGAAGGTAAGATTGACTGAACAAGTGAGATCCATCATACAACACTCACTTCCCATAAAGAGAAAGGACCCAGGAGCCCCACTCATACCTAGTTACATAGGGGGACATCGCATAGACAAGTCCTTACTTAATTTGGGATATAGTGTGAATTTGATGCCATATCATGTCTATGTTGAGCTGGGCTTAGGCAAGTTGAAGCCAACACATTGCACTCTCCAGTTGGCAGATAGATCCATAAAAGTGCCTAGGGGTAGAGTGGATGATGTCTTGGTGATGATAGACAAAGAAAAAGGTACAGTGTTCCTGGCGGATTTCATTGTACTTGATATGGAGCCGAAGGATAGGAAGATTCCCATCATCTTGGGAAGGTCGTTCTTGTCTACATCTGATGCTGACATTCATGTACGCAGTGTCACTATGAAAGTCTCATTTATGGACATGAATATCAACATCAATATGTACAAGACCCCAACCTGGCGAGTCTGAGATAGGGATATTGGACATGATCGCTTCACAAGTCCAAATGGGCATTTGAGAGAAGGACACCAAGGTGAAGAAATTGGTGATGATTATTGTGATAAAAGAGATGAGGAAAACAGATTGAGTTCAAATGAAGGATGCATGTTTTGTAAGAATGGACACTTTAGAATTTGAAATGCATGAATTTCGAAAAATCACCAAGAAGCCCAGCTGAATGCAAGAAACTCAGCGCTTGTGGGAGGTAACCCACCTAGGTTTGGAAATTTTTGACCCAACCTACATTTTTGATACTTTTGCTTTGTTTTTACATTTTCCAAGAAAACACACACACACACTCTTGTATTTGATAGTTCTTGTGTAGTTTTGAGATGTGCAGGTGATAACATAGTGAAATGAAGAGAAATGGATGAAATTTTGACAAAGGATCAGTAGAAGATCAACTTGAGATAGAAGTTTTTATGTTTGAACAAGATTTGAGTGTCATACTACAGTTACAGTACCTACCACAACTGTGGTGCCTCATAACGGTCGTGGTGGTGCAGTCACATTCAACAAAGAAATCATCAGAAATCAAGGAAATCAACCAAGTATAAAACTAGGGCAGCACGGTCGTGCAAGGTAGCACAACTGTGGTACATGAACCCACCATGGCTGTGTCGTAGCCCGATAACAACAACATCAAGTCAGAATTTGCAAAATTTCTATTCACTTGCTCATTTCTCTGAAGAACAGAACGGCTATGCTCCGGTCCCTAGCGACCATGCAGCACTCTGCCCACCATCTCCAGCCCTCGAATCCTCACCAAATCACTCCCAAACCATTCCCAATCATTCCCCTACCATTTCCACTACATTAATCTCTGGATTCCACCAATTTCCATCACAAACGCACTACTTTCTCTCCATTCCGCCCCAACAGCCCAGTTCTTTAGAGAAATCCAATTTTTTCTAATTCCACTTCCATTTTCGAGCAAGTATGAAGAAGTTTGCAAAGAGAGAAGTAGAGAAGACCAGGGGTGTCATTGCCTATCAAAGGAAGCCAAGGAGCAGCCACCTCCAGTTGATGGAGGCCGATTTAGATGCCATAGTGGATCCTATTACTGAAGAAGCCTCCGTACAGCCATAGCGGGGGGCACCGTCTTCGTTGCAGCCACCTCCGTCTGCCTCCTGGCCATCCGTCTCATCTGAGAGACCATCCGTTTCAGCCACACGACTCCCCGTCTCCTCAGAGGCACAACCGCAGCCCGAGGTGCAGCCACGACCACGTCAACGGCTTGTTTTAGATGATGAAGATGATACAGATATGCTCAATTCTGAGCAGCATGAGGTTCTGCCACAACGCCCACTTCCACGGCACAAGGTTACTATCGGCAGGGCAAAGGATCCTAAGCACTCGGGTTGCTTGACACGCAGAGTTTTGGCAACTCGCTATGCATGCCAAGCAACAATGGAAGAGATAGGTTTTTATTCCTACTTCTAGGGATTGATGGAAAAAATGGGGCTATTTGAGGTATTGACACTACAACAAGAGTCATACATTGAGCTGACCCAGCAGTGCTTTGCCAGGCTAGAGAAAGCAACCGATGATGGTGAGAATGCAACTAAGGTGGTGATTGGGGATAAGAGGTGAAAGATAACCTCAAAGATGCTAAATCAAATTATTGCCCCAAGTGGGGAGGTGGCATCCCTCCTAGATAGAGGAAGGACAGAAAATGATTCTAGTTCCACATATCCAGCTATGTGGAAATGCTTCACCGGCCAAAGTACATTTATAGCGGGGAAGTCCAAGACAAGTGCCATCCACAACCCATTTCTCCGCTATGTTCAGAAGGTGTTAGAAAACACCATCTTTGGCAGGTATGAAAACCAGGGCAGTTTCACCAAGAAAGATCTTTTTGTGCTTGGTTGGATGACCAAAGAGAGGCATGTGAACCTGGGGCATTACTTATTGATCATATGAGGACGATCCTATCCAAGAGCACAAATCCATTTGTAATGGGAGGGATTGTAACATCCAAAGCCACTGCTTTAGGACATGACATGACAGGCTATACAAAGGCATATGGTGAAAAGTTGGTTGATTTACACTACTTGGCTCGGTCTTCCATGATTACAGTTACACATCAAAAGATCATCTACCAGATCAACCCACCTTACCCAGGAGTCACATTGGAGCTGCCTTACCATACTCCTCCCCTCATGGCACAATATGGACCAACACCGGATTTTCTAAAAAAGATGAGGATGTATGAGGAGGAGACTCCCAGAGGAGAGGCAATCCCTGAGGTGATTTTTGCAGGGGGTCTAGGAGAGCCTTCACAGGCAGCTGAGCACAGGCGGGCGACAGAGGAAAGAGTGGCACGATGGGTGAGGCAGAGAGAGGAAAGGATAGGAGCATCAGAGCCACAACAACCTTTAGTGAATGCATATGATATGAGCACCATTCATGTACAGCTGGAGGGCATCCAGGAGACATAGGAGAGTATTCTACAGGCATAGGAGGGCTTCTAGAGGACACAGGACACCATGTGGTTGGACCATCAGCACATGCATTACCAGGTCAACTAAATTTATCAGTTTTAAAATTCCCAGGCCCAGAGGAACCCACAATGGGGTGAAGATTGGTGGAGTTCGTTATCAGCATTCCAAGACAGCTACCCGCCTCCACAATTAGACTACTGGGGTGCCTACTACAGGAAGGGAGGAGCACCTCCACCACCACCGCAGTGATCGTCTACCCTATCAACCTAGACTTTAGTGTCATGCTGAGGACAACATGATTCAAAAGTTTGGGGTGGTAGGGCAGTATGCCCTCATTCTACTTTCACTCATTTTTGTATCTCACCTTCCATTTACTCTTTGTTTGTTATTTTTCACATTTTTTTCTTATTTTTCTATCTACCTTAGTCATATTTATTGCTTTGCATACTTGCATGTCATGTAGTTTACTTTCTTGCAATTTTTGTGTAATTTTCAAAAAATTTGCTCTTTTTGCCATGCAATGTATATCATGTAGATTTTTGGTAATTTTTGCAAGTTTTAGTTAGGATTTACTTGTTTTCTACTTTAAGTTCAATAATATAGGTTTAGATTTGATTAGAGGCAACTTTGAACCATTTTAGCCAATTTTGCCCAAATTTGAAATTTCTTGTCTAAAAAGTGTGTTTTGACCCAATCTCTACTGTTTTGAGTAAAAATGACAACCTTTGACAAATGCAAGTGAAATGTCATGATTTATTGCTAAGTGGTATCAATTTTTGACTTTTTACATGTGCATCACCTCTCTTATGATTGTGATTGACTTGGTTGAATTGTGAAATTGAGCAAGCTTTGAACGCTTAGTGTTTGTAGAATCACTTGTTTGATATATCAATTTCATCTTGTTCATTCATGTGGTGTGATAACTAGGATGAAGTGTTGGATTAATTTTCATCCAGGATGTCTTATGTGGAAAATCATACCAATCACCCCTCTTTGACCCGACTATTCTTCCACCATCTTCATATCCCTCCGCCTCATAAAAAGATTCCATAGTGCACATAATCAGCCTTGGCCACCTCCAAAAGTTTGTGGTGGCCATATCTTTACCTCCCTTCTTCACTCTATCCACCATGTGCCCTATCTACACCAAGGGAAAGAAGAAAAGAAAAAGAAAAAAAAGCAAAAAGAAAATAAAAGGATGCTCTTGTTTAAGAGCATTCAAATAAAGAAAAGATGAGTGTGTGAAAACACTCAAAAAATCTTACTGCAACCCTTTCTTCCACTTTCATACCCATTGAGCTAAGAAGCATCAAACTTAGCTCATTTTGCCCTTTTCTACAACCACGTGGGTCATTTGGTGTGATTTGAGATATAAGATTGAATGCATGAATGTGAAACAACACTCCTAGTCATTCTTGATCAATGCCATCATGAAACGGTCTACCCGAAACATTATGGAAGAAGTAGGGATAACTTGTGTATCCTATGCGCTATATTTTAAGTTCATATGCTTTGTGCTCTTTTCATGATTGGATTGTGAAAGTAGGATAGGAGATAAGTGAAATGCATGTACTCAGTCATCCTTGATCCCATTCAGCAATAATCATCTTTTATATTGCATTTGTCATTTCTTATTTGTGGGAAAATTTAGAAAAGAAATTGAGTTGGAGCATACTTGAGGACAAGTATGTTTCAAGTTTGGGGTGGTGATGCAACCCTATTTTAGGGCTTCATCTTGTGTCTTTTTGCTCTTCAATCACATCTATACTTATTAGATTGCATGTCATTCCTCCCAATATGCTTATTTGCATAAAATGCACTTATGAAACTTATTTGCATGTTTTTCAGGTATTTGGACCACACTTGATGGAAGAGAGAGAGAAGGAGTGATCCTAGGGTTCCTCTACCCTTGGAGAGACCCAAAGTGAAGTTCAAAGCCCCCTCGACCCACCCCTAGTGGCCAAAGATCAATTGAAACATAGATGTCCAAGAAAAGCCAAAGAACCGAGTCAAAGTGTTGATCCAGGACCCAGCACGACCGTGGTACCACAAAACGACCGTGCTAGGTTACTTACAAATCAACAGAACAACCTCTAATTGAAACAGAGAGCAGCACGGCCATGCAACACAAAACGACCGTGCTAGTGACAGCCACGACGTCCGTGCTCCACAAAATGGCCATGGCACAAAAGACCAAAACGGCCGTGCAACATCAGGATGGCCACCTCCACCCAGCCTACCATGGCCATGCTAGCCACCACGGCCATGGCACCCTAACTCCACCACGACCATGGTGACCACCATGGCCGTGGCCATTTTAGCCCAAAATATACCAAAACCCTATAACTTTGATGGAATAAATCCACGACCGTGCCCATCCACCATGGCCATGGCGTACCTTACCCATCACGACCGTGGTGACCCACCACAGCCGTGCTACTCACAAAATCCACCTAGTTTTCACTATTTTTCCCCTACTTGACCTAGTGCTTCCTCCCTACACCTATATATACCTAGGTGGCGGATGGGGCACAAGGTTAGCTACCTTCCACCACCTCCTAGCTCCCCAAATCGCCACCCAATCCATATCCACCTCAAATCCATTCCATTTCACCATTTCCACCACATAACCCCCATATCTAAGCCTTCCATCCACTTCCCTCAATCATTCCACACCATTTCATCCAAGGAGAAGAAGGAGGACATCCCTGCAGTAGCTGGAGAGACAAGATCCCTCGTCTACACCGAGCTCCATGGCCACTTCTACCTCTTTCTCCTTTCTTTTTGTATTTTCCATGTCTATGAGTAGCTAGGCCCCCTTGGGTGGGCTGTTTGGGGGAAATTATGTTACTTTGATACCATGTTGAGGAAAAATGATGTGTAAACTTTGTAATTCCATTTGTTTATGATTATATACTATCTGTGTCTCATTCTCCATGGATTGGTCATTGGTTTGTGTGTGAAACCACCTAGAAATTTAGGCAAATTGCTTATATGTGTGAATTTTGGGATTTTCCCCTAGGCCCAATTCGTGGATCCCTAGGTTGCCTCCCATCTTCCTACATCCTAATCAATCTTCCTAAACCTAAGTGAGAGATCTAAGTAGCTAGATTAGATAGTTCTAGTGCAATTAGCATGGATCCTTCTCAAGGCTAGAATGTGGGGGAATTGGGGTCCATAACCCTAATTTCACCTCCCCATTACTACCCTCGACCCTTAATTGCCCTAGGAATGTCTAATCTAGAGGCCTAGACTTGATTAGACTCTAATTGAATTGAACCTAATCCCTCACCCAATTGAGCCTCGTAAGGGTAGTAGGGGGTATTAGGGACTAGTTCCCCTATACACATCCTAGCATATCCATGGCCAGTTAGTAGCCTAGGTTAATTCATTAGACTCTAACTTGTTGTTTGGTTTGGATAATCTAAATGGAATCATAATGTTTATATGTCACCCCCAACTTAAGTGATAGGTTCATACCCCTAAACAGCCCACACCTCTCTTTACTGCTTGAAACCCTAGTTTTGTGCTTGCTTAGCTTAATTAGTTCTTTCCTTGCTTAGTTAGATTCTTACTTTTCTCTTGTCTTGTTCATGCTAGTGTAGCTCTTTAATTACTCCTTTGCTTCTCTCTTACTTGCCTTAGTGTAATTTGCCTTTTCACACCTAGCTTAGCCTTTCCTTGCTTGTTTAGCCTTGCTCTAGCTTAGGGATAACTTAGATTTCATTCTTGCCTTTAATTTATTGTTTGTTCATAGTAGTTTAGCACTCAAAATCAACCTTCAAACCCTTAACCCTAGTATCCGTAGTAGGAACCCAGCAAACTAAACCTAGCTCTAGTTCCTCCTCTTTTCCATGTGGATCGACCCTATACTTGCCACCTTACTATACTACGACATGACCCCGTGGGCTTGCGGGTGTAGCTATTTTAGTAGAAGTAGGTGTGTTAGTTAGGTTTATAAATATCAAAAGTTCATCCCATCACATTTTTCCGACCTCGTTGGGCGCATCTAGTCAGGTCAAATCGGCTAGTGTGTTGTACCTCTAGCAGAATCGCACCAGGGGGGGGTGTGGAAGGCGTAGTTATAGATGAGAAGGAAAGAATGAGAGTATGATAATGTGATAGGAAATGTGAGTGGGCATTGTGGGTGCCTCAGACTGGTTTTGGTGTTCATACGTAGAATAGAAAAGTTTGAAAATTCCAAAAATAGGAGAGAAGAGCAACGGTTAATAAGTGAAAAGGATTTGAAAATTGTTGTGATCTGATTAGTTAGTAGTAGTATTGTAAGTAAAGAAAAAGATTCACTTTTTATAGTAAATAGTATAGATACATATGTATATATATACTTATATATATACATATATATATTTATACATATACTTATGGGATAAAGAGAGGCATTCTCTCCCCCTCTCCCACGCCCGTGACGGAGGCCGAACGTCCGGGAGGGTGATAAACCAAGTATACATATACTTATATATACATTTAAATATGTATATTTATATGTGTATATATATTTATATGTGTGTATGTCTATATATATATATATATATATATATATATATATATAGACATATTCGTATGCATACACACATAGATATATATAGTATTGATCATATGCCAGACATTGTTTGGTGCGAGGATGCGAGGGTGGAACTCTAGCCTCTCAATTGTTTAATCTTAAACTGCCCGCTACGTTCGTCTTTTCTATCCTGGCAAGCTTACTATGAAAAGACATTGATGACCAGCTTAGTCGAGAACCAGAACGAATGGTAATCCTACTGTGAAAAGACGTTGATGACCAGCTTAGTCGAGAACCAGAATGACTAACTTGTAGCTTTACTGATCTATATGCTATGATTGGAACTGGAAGTTTAAGAAGTGACAGTTGTTTTATTTACCCGGCCTTTTCTAATGCATGAACACACTGCCCAAAAAGTTAAATGCACAGAAAAATGTGGGAGAGATAGATTGGGGAGAGAAGGAGTAAGTAGAGAGAGTGACTATAGGAGAGAGAAAAAAGGTTAAGTTATTTTTGCTAATAACTTTCAACCCATAACATATTTTTGGCAAAATAAATACTCTTGCACTTCTTATAAAAAATATATTATAACAAGATCAAGTTTGACATAATTTTAAAATGTACAATCTAAAAAGGAGAAATACTATGATTGTAAACGGTCAAAAAGAAGGGGAGAGAAAATTATTTTGCTTATAAGTATGAAACCGTAATAATTTTTTAAAGGAATAAAAATTGATGAGTTACTAACAGTAAATATTTTAAACAAGATTAATGCCAAAATATTTTAAACAAGATTAATGTCGACATACTTTGATATTATTTTTTTAACAAAATTTTTATAACACATGGGACAACATGTTATAATATGGAATTATACATGGTATAACATGGTCCATGTTATCTCATGTCAAAGCATATGCTATTTCATGTTAACTATGTTATCCATGTTGTCCATGTCATTTCATGTTATCTATGTTATTCCATGATGAAATTTATCTCATGTTACCATGTTATGATATGAAATAACACATGGTATAACATGTCTGAGCCGATGTTGTCCCATGGTAGTTTATCTCGTGTTATCTTATGTCAAAGTGTATGTTATTTAATGTTATCTATGTTATCTATATTATCCATATTATCCATATTATTTTATATTATTTATGTTATCTATGTTATTCATATTTTCTATGTTATCCTATGTTATCCATGTTATCCATATTATAACATGTTTATCAAAAATAATGTACAATTAGACCGAAGATAACATACATTTAGACTAAAGATAACGTACAACACTATTTCTTTCCTATTTTTGATATTTTCTCTTTCTCTCTCTCTTTAAAAAATAAATCAAACATGAGATAGCATACAATTGGATTGGAAATAATGTAAATTTGATCAGAGATAAACATACGATACTATTTTTCATACTATTTCTCTCTTTAAAAAATAAATGAACCTCAGATAATGTATGATACTACTTCCCTCCCATTTTTGATATTTTCTCTCTCTTTAAAAAATAAATTTTACCTGATACAACATATAATTAGATCAGAGATCATATATAATTGGATCGAAACTATAACATGGATACCATAGATAACATGAAATACCATAAAATTTAAATAACATAAAAACATGGAATAATATGGATAACATGGAATAACATGAATATCATGGACAATTAGATATCATGAAATAACATGGATATCGTATGTTATTCCATGTTATTGTTGGTATGTATGCCCAGATAACCAATCATATGATGATTGTAATAACATAACATGTAAATGATTTGAATAATAATAAAGGCAAACTTCCAAATTTATTTTGTATATTCAGTTATGAGATAATAAATAACATATACAAACATTTTAACACCATAGATTGTATGTTGAAGTTTCCCCCAACTTTGCATTCACTTGGACAACACTAATTTGTGACTACGCACCACTCTTTGCTTATGATGTCATAAGTTGCTATGGAAATTCACTACCAACGTGATATGGAACCTATAGGGTCACACACATAGGAACTCATCCATAAGAAGAGTTTGATCTTGAATGATGATTGAATTGATTACTAAAGTGTTTAGGTATTTTAATTCACACAACACATTAGATGACTAGATTGCCAAACGATCGGTTCAAGTGTTGAGATATCCGTTTAGAGTATCAGGTTGATTGTATTATGCATTGGGTAGAATTTAGCCTGAAACCTCCTGCAAGACACCCATATCGCTTGTACGAGATGACCGTCTCTAGTGGTGAGAGACACCCATCTCACATTCACCAATCGGCCTTTCGGGGTGCAATTCGATTGCATCTAGGATTGGTGCTAAAGTAATGACGTGCACTAATTAAAATTGAATTGCCGACATATATGCAAAAACCAGAAAGTATGAAACGAACATCTCACTGAGTGAGACAATCGTCTCGCATCCCAGACGACTATCTCTCTGGTGAGACAACCTTCTTGTTTGTTGTAGGTTGCAAAACTTCCATAATTATTATAAAAATTTGAGATCTTTCCATCCTTTCCACTCCCACATAGACTCCACTCCCATATAGACGGGGAACCCTGACCCTGGCCTCTACTATAAATAGAACGGTACTAGGGGCATCTCATAGCACAACACCGACAATTGAGAATTATTTACTCTGACAATTATTGTCCTCTCTGGTTGTGGTAACCAAGAGAGACCAAGCACGTCCTACCCGACTACGGAGGGATAGCTATGGGAGAGAAATAATTAAGGATCATTATTGTGGAAAAGTATGTTGGTGAGTAGTACACGAATGGGAGCGGCAACTCCTTCCTGTTCATTCTAGGAGGATGATATAAGTTCTAATTAGTCTATGAGGATTACTCTAGAGTTAGGAGTCCTTTGGCTGTTGCTAGAAGAGTAACATCAGCTCGCAATCCGTGGAAGATCAGAGGAGCTGCTGCAGCAGTTATCCGAGTCTGGTGTCTGTGGAGGAGTAGTCAGATGAGTCTAAGTGTACCCAGGAGCTACACAGACACCATCCAAGATAGAGTGTATATCTACATCGACGAGGATTGTCACTGGACTTGTTCCAGGACCAGGTAAATCTTCATGAAATCATCCTTCCTATTGCATAGTTATTGACGCGATCTGCTGGTTAATGGGAAATATGTCAATAAAATTTTTATTTTTGCTATCTATCTGATGATGTATTTCCCTATAGTGATATCAGAGCTACGTCAATTAATTATGTTTTGGGATAATCAATATGATCTGATTTTGATTTTACCATGTTTATTTATTGCATGCGATGTGAATATTTAAATTGGTTGATGTGCACGTCCGTCTTATCACCACATAAAGAACCCAAATGAATATATATATATATATATAAAATCTACATGCGTCACCATAAAATCGGTTTTGATGGTGGATCTAAAGCATGGTTATGGCCAAAACTTCAGATCTATGTGTGCATGGTTCTGGTTATTTATTCTTATTATTAATCGGTCAGCATACCGAGCCTTTGTCTCCTTTTATAATGTAAATTAATGCTCTTCTTCCTATTTCCCCTCAAATATAACCCAAGGTTTTCCCCATATATAATGTAACCAGAAATAAGATAGTTTTAATTTAAGTTTCAACGTGAGATGATGATCTACACAAAGGCAAAATGATTGGCTCATCAGACGGCCCAATAGATTAGAGGACTGAGGAGGCCAGATGATAGAGGATGAACCAATCGATTGGTGGCCCAATCGATTGGCTGGAGGTGTCCAAACACTGCTTGGACCTGAGAACCAGACGACCATTTCAAAAGAACCTAACCAGGCGACTAGGAGGTTTAAGAGTTGAACTAATCAACTCAGATTTCTTTGATCACAAGATCATCACCAATAATAGGTTGCATATGATGTGGACCGTAGGTGGTAATAATTCCTTGTGTCTCTAAGGAATTACATTAGTATGTCCATAATCATTGCTTGTGTGTTTTATTTATTGCATGTTCTCATTTGTGGTTATAGGATATATATGATACATACTATATATGTGGTGGTTGGATAAAGTATGTATATTTATACAAACTCTCTCAATTAAAATACCAAGTCTTAGATGTTTTCCAAAAGTGGCACACATGCAAATCTTGATTGACCAAGTGAAGGTTATACCAAAGTGTGGTGCACCGTCTATCTCATGAAAGTGTGATGGTAGTAATGTAGGTTCTGCCAAAATGGGGTGCATTATTATCGTATTGGATTTTGGGTCAAGCTTAACTGGTGATTCTCAGAGGGTCTGGGCCCAGAGGCATGAAGATGATCATGGCAAGGAGTTGTGTGTATCATCTATCCAAGAGTTGTATATAATGCAATTGTCATGGTTGCCTATCTTGATAATTGACTATGGACACTGGTATAGGTCGGGTAATAGTTGAATTATTTTGGATCTTGTCCCAATAGAATATTCTACGGTGCAATATTCTAAATTGATATGGAGGGCTATCAATTTGAATAAAATAGTGGGCGATAATAATTAAATACCAAATTTATATCGCCAAAATTATCAAATCAAACCAAATTAAAAATGTCTTGAAAAGTTGTAATATTTCTTTGTATAATCAAATGTCAAACATAAACATGTTCATTGTGATTAGTCATTAAGAAGGACAAAATGGGATAAAGTTCCATTGTGGATCAAGGACATTGATAAATGTTTTCATCGATGAGGAAAAGCTCTATGTCCTTGATAGACCAATGCTAGAGGAACCCTCTCCAAATGCGCCAAGGGCTAAAAGGATGCTTATTGGAAGCATGCCAATGATTCCATAACACATTTGAATACCTAATGCTCTGTTGTATGAACTATGAGTTGCATGAAAAACATAAAAAATATGGACATTCTCGATATGGTAACACGTCTTAAGAATCATGTAAAGCAAAGAAGGTATTTTGTCTCCAAAGCGCTAATTGAGTGCAAACTAACAAAGGGAGGTCCAATGGAAACCATGTAATCAATATGATTGAGCATGTGGAATGACTAGGATTTCTCTTTGGTCAAGAGTTGACCATGAATATGATTATACAAGTGTTGCATGAATCATATAGTCAATTTATCAAATGCTTGGCAAGGATAATTCCATGATGGTGATCAGCGGAAGTTAGTCCTAAGGAAAAAGCAAGGCTAAGAAGTCTTATGAGGCTAAGCTGAAGCCCAAGTCTTCTACACTCAATATATAGAGAAGGGTAAGTACGAAAGGAATATGTCCTTTTCTCTTTAAGGATAAAGAAAATAAAGTGCCACCATTATCACTTGTCTGGACATTGTAAAGGATCTCAAGAAAAAGATAGAGATAGAGATCTCCACTTCAGGACCTGAGAAGAAGTAAGCTAGAACTGTGCAGAGTAAGGGTTACTTCCTTTACAATGTACTTTCCATTGATGAAAACATTATATGTTTTGTATGAAAAGAACATTATGTTTCATATTACAAGATATGATATTTTATGGTAATGACCTATGTTTCACATACTGTACTTGATAGTTCTAAAGACAAATGTGTATGACACATACTGAATGACTTGATGACTCAAACAGCTAAATACCTATAGCACTGTCATCTAGAGCGTATAAATGAGGAATGAATTTCTAGAATCCATATGATGGTTATCTAGACTCTTTTAGTCAATGAACACTACTATAGAAATGGCCTTTGTCGTCGAGTATTTAATGCCTATGGCGTCGGTTTCCAAGTAACACCCAAGTGGGTGCCGCTAAAAGCCGACACCACCAGTGTCAGTTTCCTAACTGACACCGTCGCCCTTCCCGCCACCAAAAATGTGCCAGCAAGGGAACTATAGGCGTCAGTTATTAAAGAAAACCGACACTATATCCTGGTTAAATACGTCAATTTTTAACTACAAATCGATGCTGTTACCCTTCCCGCCACCAATAAAATGTGCCAGCAATGGCACAATCGGTGTCGGTTTTTACGGACAACCGACACTATATCACTCTAAAAGACATTGACTTCATACTAACAACAGATGCCATAACCCTTCCCGCCACACAATGGGTGTCGGTTTTCATAGACAACCGATACTATATCCTTGTGGTCATGCTTCCCAGCACAACCGTGTAGGGCACAATAGGCGTCGGTGTTATACTAATAGTTAATGCCTATGTGTTTTGTTGTCAGTTTTTACAAATAACCGACGCCTATGTTATGATTTTTTTCTTATCAGTTTGCAGGCTTGCTGTATGGATGGTCAGTAGGATGCAAAACTTGCAATTTAGTTCTAAACTGCAGGTTTACAACATCCATTAATATCAGCCAACAACAGGCCACAAACCTACAAAATTAACAAGATGGACAATATTATATATATGTGATCCACACACATGTATAAGCACATTTAATTCATATTATTTTTCATCACACACATGTAGAAACTAGTAGCAACATGTAGTTCTATTCATTTCATCTCTTTTCACATTTAGACACATGTAGAAACATTCATGTATTGATCATCTTCACATTCACACATATGACAATTCAGAAAAATTCATTCACATTCACACGAAAATAATTATGAGAACAAAGTTTAGAAATATCATTATTTATTCATCATTGTCATTATCTCCATGTGTATCCCAATTATATTTAAAAATTTCCAACTACTTGTAGGGCTTCTGCCCATTGTTCTCTTACATCATTTAACTCATCCATCGTATAGGGAGTATGTACATCTAATAACTTTTCACCTGTAGTGAAGTCAATTTTAAACACCTACAAAGAGAATGATGTATATATAAAATTAATAATATATAATAATATTGATATATTTCATATTATCTAATGAGACTACATATAGTACATGATGTATGGTATCGATTTCCATTGCAGTATGTTCTATATTTATGCTCATAAATCACATCACATAGTATCCACATGCCCAACCGTTGTCTTGGGTAACACACTATAAATTGAAACATACAAAATATTCAAAAATACAAATAAGCACAGTTCACATAAATAATATATACATTGGAGTCGGAAAATTACTTTCACAATCTCCCAAGTTAGTGGCAAGTTCTTTTTCTTGGGGACCTTTCCTCCAACTTTTTTGAACTCTTCCAAAGCCCTACATGTTAATGTAAGACATTAAATTGCATAATTAAATAGTAATGTAATAATAGATGTTAACGGATGTAAAAATATGAAATATTTCTCACGAGAATAATTGCCTTTTCATTGGGTGTCCATATGTATTCAATTCCTTCCCTGTAGGATCTAGATAATAGACAGTGAACGTCTCGGGCACAATAACTAGTAACTCCCAATGCTTACCACTAGAGGTTATAAAGTTAAAAATTAATAACTCAAAGTCACAATAAAAATGTAATTTTCTTAAGTCCAAATTATAAGCAAAGTAAACATACCCGACATTGAATGGAGCTATTATCACTATCTTCTTGTTTTTACCAAAATATTTAGAAACACCACAGCAGTATGAAGTAACTGACCTAGGGTTTTTACCTACAAGACTAATCAAAGATGGAACCAAAAATCCCACATGGAGAAATGAAAAATATGTACATATTGTGTGTAAGTGTCTACAAAACATGTATTACGTATACATTAATATTTAAGAAACCAATTCATCATATATAAAATAAGGTATATGGATGTATAAATAAGATCTCACTATATACATAGCTCTATCATAGATGTATTCATCTAAGCATAACGAAACATCTCCAAAATATCTTGTATAAATAGCTTTTTATCGTATGATTGACCTATAGCTTCCTCCGAAATAGTAACATTTATAGGGCAATTTGGATCATGTTCACCTATCCAATCTACCATACCCCTACAATTAGGATCTAACAAGGTGTGTAGGTCCTTTGGAATCCAACTTGGTACTTTAGGAGGTGGTGGTGGAGGCTGAGATGTAGCGTGTGTCTTTCTTTTGACCTGTATATATAATTTCAGATCAATTGACTCATATATATGTACACACTAACAAATTAACGTAATGTAAATTTACCATACAATATTAGTATAGACGACATCTGCTTTGGGCCACAATATCACTCCACCTTCTGCCTCACCAAGTATTTCAGAATCTGGGTGGGCATATGACAATGTAAGATCCCTCCATTTGGGGACTACACTTATTGGGCTCACACGAACCACACCATCTGGTACTGGAGTCCCATGAAACATTTTCCCTGGAAGGGGTGGGTAAGATGACGCCTCTACAATGACATATTCTTGACTTTTTAGATGGCATGGCTTCAATCCCTATAGATTTACATAAAGAATGTTATACACATATATACATAAACATATCATCTTGAAAAGACAAGCTACTATGTCATAAAAATACTTACAGCAGACGTGCTAGGTGGTGGGTCTATAGGATTACTCCCAACCTCTGTAGTAGAAGAAGAGCGGCCCACCACAGGTGCTGTCTGAGTGGCAGTATGAGATGCCTTCCACTTCGCCATTGCTTCTTGGATTCTCTTATCAATTAATGAATCTAACTATATATGGATAAAAGAAATGCTAGCTTCTGATTATTGAATCCCCTTTCTCAATAACATTCTAAAAAAAGAATAGGTTACCTCAACTTGTGAAAGTCCCACTTTTGGGACAGGTGTAACATCCCAGGATTTGAGGCCTCGGATAAGTTGATCTTAAAAGGAATGATTGGACTACCCATATCACCAAGGTGCACCTCCTTTTCTGGGAGCCCATCTCTAAAGAACTCTGCGGTTAAGCGTGCTCAGCCCAGAGTAGTACTAGGATGGGTGACCAGTCGGGAAGTTGATCCTGGCTTGTGCGTCAGTGTGGACAAAGTGCGCAGTTAAGGCCAGTGGTGGTTTGTGGGGCCAGTCGTCATTCCTGAAACTCTACTAGAGCCTTGGGAAGTGGGCCCGGGCATTACAAATGGTATCAGAGCCATAACCCCTCCAGTAGGTGGGGCCCACATGGGCATGTGGCATGCCACTCTTGAGCCGTGTGGTCCAGGCAAGTTGGAAAGGGCTATCCGTAGAGACGAGATGGAGCCACCCTTGCGCTGGTAGCCATGGACGGGAGCTGGGTGTCCATGGGCCATTGTGGGTCTGCACTGAAATGGGGTCAGATTATGAGGCCATATAGTGAGCCTTGACGAGGACGTCAAGAGTCTAAGTGGGGGAGATTATAACATCCCAGGATTTGAGGCCTCGGATAACATGATCTTAAAAGGAATGATTGAACTACCCATATCACCAAGGTGCACCTCCTTTTCAGGGAGCCCATCTCTAAAGAACTCCATAGTTAAGCGTGGAGTAGTACTAGGATGGGTGACCAGTCGGGAAGTTTCTCCTGGCTTGCGCGTGAGTAGACAAAAAGCGTGCAGTTAAGGCTAGTGGTGGTCTGTGGGGCCAGTCATCATTCCTGAAACTCTACTAGAGCCTTGGGCAGTGGGCCCAAGTGTTACAAATGGTATCAGAGCCATAACCCCTCCAGTAGGTGGGGCCCACATGGGCATGTGGCATGCCAGTCTTGAGCCGTGCGGTCCAGACAAGTTGGAAAGGGCTATCCGTAGAGACGAGATGGAGCCGCCCTTGCGCTGGTAGCCGTGGACGGGAGCTGGGTGTCCATGGGCCATTGGGGGTTTGCACTGAAATGGGGTCAGATTATGAGGCCATATAGTTGAGACTTGACGAGGACGTCAAGAGTCTAAGTGGGGGAGATTGTAACATCCCAGGATTTGAGGCCTCGGATAAGTTGATCTTAAAAGGAATGATTGGACTACCCATATCACCAAGGTGCACCTCCTTTTCCGGGAGTCCATCTCTAAAGAACTCTGCGGTTAAGCGTGCTCATCCCAGAGTAGTACTAGGATGGGAGACCAGTCGGGAAGTTGATCCTGGCTTGCGCGTCAGTGTGGACAAAGTGCGCAGTTAAGGCCAGTGGTGGTTTGTGGGGCCAGTCGTCATTCCTGAAACTCTACTAGAGCCTTGGGAAGTGGGCCCGGGCATTACACATGTGTTGGCCATACTTTTTCTCAATCTCACTAATTAAGAGGCCTTGGGTATCATACTCATGAAGGAGGGAAAAATCCCATCTCTATCACTCATAGTCAGTCCCCATGTGTCAAAGTCACCCAATCATCACCTTTGTAACAACCCATGTTTCAGGATTGTGTTTGATAATGTCAAAGTGTACCCAATGAAATGTGATGAGTGTAGTGATTTTAGGTCTAAGAACCACAACCACCACCATCACTGTCAAAACTGATTATGACTTTCATGATGATGGCTTCTATATGTCAGTCTCATGGTTGGTCAGTTTGATACATTATTCTCTAACATGTATCCGTATGCTTGGTTTGATATTTCCATATCATCACTAATGAGACTCTATCATCAACCAACTCACACTCTGATCTTATGTGTTATTGTTGTCTACCAACCTTCCACAACAACAATTGATCAGGGACATATTGAAAATGTATATACTCTTAACATCTATATGATCTCATTCTTCAGGTCCTCAACCTGAAGACATACGTCATTGAGTAATATCATTCTCTAGACATTTATTATGTTATTCTTTATCTCATAACTAAATATACAAAATAAATTAGAAGCTTTTCTTCACTATTAATCAAATCATTTACATATTATCCATTACAATCATCATATAATTGACTCTCTAGGCATACATTCCAATAGACTCCCACTTATACTTAGAGCCAATCACCCATGGATCTCATCCCAATTGACCTTACATGACCATCATGCTTCTGTTGTGAAATTGCTTTTATAGTGGGTTTAGCAACATCTTCTTTAAGTTGGTATTTTGCAATTCTCACATATCTTCTTTGTACGACTACTCGTATGAGATGAAAGTGTTGTATTATGCTATTCGAGATTCCTAACCTAACTTGTAACTCCATTGTTGTCATCAATATTTCCACTATGTCATCAATGGTTGGAACCTCACACAATTTCACCCATATGAACTTCTTGATCCATACAGAATCCTCTATTGTTCTTATAATAAACAGATACTAAGCTTCTTTTGTAGATTCAAACAACTTTCATTAGATCAAAATCCTTTCTGGCTTATAGTTCTCATTTGTCGTCAAACATAAATATCGATTGTGATTATTTTGTCAGTTTGGAAGATTGCATGGCTGCAACCCTTTACATCCAACTCTTCTTGATTACCATAACCAAGGAACCAATCCTTTAAGTGCTTCTCAAGCACCTAATGATTCTCTTTATGGTAGTTCAGTGACTCTCACTGATATCTAACATATACCCTCTCATCATGTCTAATACATATGAGATTGCTAGGCATGTATATATATATGGCTTCTCATCATGTCAAATACATATGACATGACTAGATATCCTCTCGTCATGTCCAATACATATGAGGTTGTTGGATATCTCCTTTTCATGTCCAATACATACAAGATAATGGAATAAGTACATAGCATTTCATTCAAGACAGATCAAATTGTAAATGCATATGACATGTTATCCATGTGTTCTTGTTATTCATAAGAATTGGGACAGTAGGCTCCTAAGAGACTAACCCCATGGATCATGGACACATTTTCTCTCATTGATTGTTGAATGTTGAACCCTTCAACATCTTACCAATGTATGTGCTCTTACTTAGCTCAAGAAGCTTTCTAGATATATCTCTATATACCTCAATCCCTTTCAAATAGGATGTTTCGCCTAAACCCTTCATATAGAAGGTACTTTACTTGTCAAGTTTTAACATATTTAGGATGAGGATATCATTCCCCATCATAATGTCGACTATTAATATTCTCCCACTAAATCTTTTGTAATCACAAATTCCATCTCAAGTCAAACCCTTTGACTACCTTGTCAAATAGAAGATTCTATCTGTGAGATGCCTGCTTTAATCTATAGATTTACTTTTGTAGCTTATAGACTTTATTTGCATTGATGGATTCATAGAACCATTAGGTTGTATCTAGTACACATCCTCTTAATCACTCCAATTAAGGAATGTGGTTTTAACATCCATATGTCAAATCTCATAGTCATACTAAGCAGAAACAGCAAGAATGATCCAGATGGATTTAACCTTAGTAACTGGTGAAAAGAATTCGTCATGTTCAACACTTTGAACTAGTTTGAAACTATTTGCAACCAATTTATCTTTCCATGTTGCTCTTATTACAAAAACGTAAATGCACACTATGGGTTTTACCCCTTCAGGTGGATCCAACAAGGTCATACTTTGTTGTTGTACACAAAGTCCATCTTTGATCCCATGGCTTAAAGACATTTATCAAATTCTGGTCCCTCAATAGTTTCTAAGTAGGTTGTTGACTCATCTCTATGATCAACTTACCACCTTTGAGTTATAAGATATCATAGTCATTTAAACTCAAGGTGTGTTCTACTAGAATTATGAATTCTGTGTTTACATAAGGAACTTGAGATTCCACAACAACTTGTGATTCTCCTTGTTCCTATTGTACCTCTTTAGGTTCTATGTTTTTCTTATTTGTATCAAACATTTCAAGATCTAATTTTACTCCCAATGATTCTTTTGGAGCTAATTTCCATTTAGGAATTCAGCCTTCACTTTGTTGTTAGGTTGGAATATAAGTAGTATTCAACAAGATAACATTCATGTGATTTGTTAATAAATCCTTTTAAGAAAGTATTTTCTTATACAAGATTTAAATTGTAATCACTATAGAAGACACATCGGGACATTTCCCATGTCATATCTCATAAGGTGTCCTTTTGAAGCAATTTACACAGTACATTGTTTTAGTGTAAATCATGTGCCTAAATGAAATATGGGAAGATTAGCTAGATATGTTGATAATCACATCATGACTCAACACGGTGTGATCCCTTCTTTCTGTGCACTTTAATGATACATTATTATTGTGTTTCAGTTAGAGTTCATCGTGATGACATCCTAGAAGATTCTCAAACTCTTGGTTTACATATTTCAACATCGATCATATCGAGGTATCTTAATACTTTTACCAAGTTAGTTACGTACTTCATTTATGATCTCCTTAAACACTTCAAGAGATTCAACCTTGTATTTAATTAAACACAAATTATCATATTTATTGATCATATCAATAAATATAATAAGGTACTTGTAACTACCTTTAGCATACATTCCAAAAGGTCTACGTACATCACTATGTACTATTCATAATGGAATGGTTGATCTCCCACTTCATCTAGTGAAGATGCTTTTGTCATATTTCACAACAAATAAGACATGCATGTCTCTATTGGTTCCACTACTACAGAAATGTCTTATAACGTCACATTTATAGGCGTCGGTTGTATACAAGAAATGGACGCCTAAACCCTACAACGTCGGTTGAATACAAAAACTGACATCTATCAGTGAAGAGAAGCCAGACACGGGTATCACTTTTAATTTAGCGTCGGTTCCTTAATAAGCAACCAACGCTTTAATATCGACTGGCAATCTAAATTTTCCAATGGGAAAAAATTACCTCCAAAAATTAACATACGACGTCGGTTATTTAACTAATTAACCGACTAAAGATTTTTCACGAGAAAGAAATTGGGCACATTGTTATCGTCGGTGTTCTTGCAATAACCAACACTGATGTGTTTTCGCGCACTGTCCCCGCAAAAATTTCCACCCTCCTTTGACGTCAGTTTTTTACGGAAGCCGACGCTGATTGTGTTAAGTGTCAGATGTTTTGAATAACCGATTCCTATTGTTAACTTAATACACCCGCACGAGCCAGGCTCTTCCCCTTTCTCTATTTCTTCAAATCTGCGCGCTTAGGTCTGGCGATCGATTCCCTGCTCCGGCTGTCGGTCATTGCTCCTCTGCTCGCCGCCACTGTCGTCGTTCGTTTCTCTAGCCTCCACTGTTCGTTGCTCCGGCGCCTTCTCCTACTCGCCATCATTCGTTGCTCTTGCGCCTGCTCCTGCTCCCCTTCTCCTGCTTGCCACTGTTCGTTGCTCCGGTGCTTGTTCCTACTTGCCTTCTCCTTCTTTCCACCGGTCGCCTGCTTGCTGCTCCTGGTCGCCGCCGCCGCCACGAAGGTATTGCTCTTCCACCTCTTCTTCCTCTTTCGACAACCATTGGCTAGCCCCCTACCTCAGGGTGCAAGCAATGGGTGAGGGATGCAAATTAGTAATTTTTATGGTGAACTTATACAAATCAGTAATTTTTATACATGTTTGAGTACATTTGGGTTCTAATCTACCCTTTTGTCCTATATTTGATGCTAATTGTGCATATATGCTGAGTTTGGTACTTTAGTGATGGAATCTGTCCTAAGTTGCTATTTTTTAATCTAATATGAACTCTAGTCTCATCTATCCATGTTGCCTATAGTTTATAACATTGCATTGTGAATTATTGCATGTTTGAAACTATTGAATTCTTGATTTATTATTTAATAATGCTCTATAAATTAGGTACTTGTCATGTCTATTTAAATCCTATAGTAGAGACATATGTATATGAAATTAGAGCATCAATACATCATCAATGAAACCTATATGTGACATTAGAATGACTTTCTCTGGGGTGATGGGTTCATGATATATAAGTAATGAGACCTCAATTCAATGGGGAACTTTGTTCTTATAATTTACATACTCTAACAAGATTTGGAATGTGTTTGACCCTTGATCTAATATCCAAATTGTGAGTGATGCAATGTAAGTGAGCAAATACATGTAGTGGTGGTGAAATCTTATGTTTATGTTCTTTTATAATTCTTTTATCTTATTTTTAATTTTTGCTTTTATTTTATTTATCTCCTTACGTAACTTAGTTATATAAAAAAGATAGTCAACTTGATCCAACCTTGTTAATCACTTTTCTTAATTGGACTAAAATCCAAATTGGCCTTAAGAATAAATGTCCTTAGGTTTGATCCTAAAAATTTAATGTGATCAAATCCGCCTACTTATGAGTGGTATTATATTTTGTTGGCCTAGAAACCCGTACAAGATTTACTCATTAGGAGTAAATATAGGATAGCCCCTGGTTTGGGTCTATTCTTGAACACATAATCTCACTTAGGATGTAAGTGTATAATGTGTATTGGGTTTTCAAGAAAATTTTGGTAGCATTTCTCTGTTTGTTCTCTAAGTACATATGTACTTGGAGAACAGCGGGGAAATGTTGCCGAAATTTTCTTGAAAACCCAATACACATTATACACTTACAAGTGAGATTAGGTGTTCAAGAATGTAATAGGTGGTACACATTTATTATATATAAGAATGACAGCACATGTATTTGTTGGCCTAGAAACCCGTCCAAGATTTACTCATTAGGAATAAATCTTGGATAGTCCCCAATTTGGGACTATTTTTGAACACCTTATCTCACTTAGGATGTAAGTGTATAATGTGTATTGGGTTTTCAAGAAAATTTTGACAGCATTTCCCCGTTTGTTCTCTAAGTACATATGTACTTGGAGAACAACGGGGAAATGCTGCCGAAATTTTCTTGAAAACCCAATACACATTATACACTTACTAGTGAGATTAGGTGTTCAAGAATGGGATAGGTGGTACACATTTATTATATATAAGAATGACAACACATGTATTTGTTGGCTTAGAAACCCGTCCAAGATTTACTCATTAGGAGTAAATCTGGGATAGTCCCCGGTTTGGGACTGTTCTTGAACACCTAATCTCACTTAGGATTTAAGTGTGTACTGTGTATTGGGATTTCAAGAAAATTTTGGTAGCATTTCCTCATTTGTTCTCTAAGTACATATGTACATGGAGAACAACGGGGAAATGCTATCGAAATTTTCTTGAAAAACCAATACACATTATACACTTACTAGTGAGATTAGGTGTTCAAGAATGGGATAGGTGGTACACATTTATTATATATAAGGATGACAACACATGTATTTGTTGGCCTAGAAACCCGTCCAAGATATACTCATTAGGAGTAAATCTTGGATAGTACCCGGATTGGGACTGTTCTTGAGCACTTAATCTCACTTAGGATGTTTTAACCATTTATTATATACAAGACCTTAAACCCTAAAGTTATAACCATAAACTCTAATCTTTTAACCCTAGACCCTAATCTTATTGTAATATATACTTGTTTTCTCTTTGATCATAGAATGGATAGATCATGGATGTCCATTCCAAATCACTGCACCCCAGAGTTTATTTTCAGTCTTGATCAGTTTATTAGATTTGCTGAGGAACATAGGAAACAACCTGGAGATAGGTTCTACTGTCCATGTAGGCATTGCGGTAACAACTTGAAAGTCAGCACTGGTGATGAAATCAAAAGTCATTTCATGTGCAACGGGATTATACAAGGCTATACAGAATGGCACTGGCATGGAGAGATTTCAAACCTGAAATCAGTGGATGTCAATAGCAGTGATTGAGTAGAATAAGAAATCGCCTCCAATGACGTAGATGTGAACGAACCAGTTCTAGTAGACATCATTGATATGATGTTGCATAGTTGTGGGGTAGAGCACACCGATCCACTTCCCATGTTTAGAAACATTGTGCATGATGATGAGATACCATTATACACATGTTGTAAGTTTACGAAGCTTAGCGCTATGTTGAGATTGTATAAGTTGAAAGCTAATAATAGATGGAGCGACAAAAACTTCACGTCATTGTTGTCTTTGTTGAAAGAAATTATTCCTGAAGGAAACGATCTGCCAATCTCAACATACCAGTTAAAGAAATTGTTGTGCCCAATGGGAATGGAGGCCAAGAAGATACACACATGCCCGTATGATTGTGTATTATTTTAAAAGGACTATGTCAATTTAAAAGATTGTCCGAAATGTGGTGCGTCAAGGAATATATTGAAGCTAATGATGACTTGTATGTGCGCGGAGATCACAATGAAGGATTGTTAATTGATAAAAGATTGCAATATTAGATGCGTGTATGTTTATATTTTTTTATATGTTTTATTTTTCTAAATGTGAACTTTACAATGTGAATGTGAACTTTACAATGTGAATTACTTTACAATGTGAACTTTACAATCTGAATGTGAACTTTTAGATGGCTGAGCATTCATATGATGACTGTGCTGATGAGTGAGGGTGACAATGTCAATGCACTGCCTCACAATGTAAGTTTTAAAAATATATCCCACCTCACATTTATATTTATATTCTGTAAGTGTGTTTTTTTTGTCAAATTTTAGGTTGGTGATGTACCCCCTGAAGAAATTGGGGCACTTGATGAGCAGCAAAAGAAAATAGAGAAAGTGAGGGGCATCACAATGATGAGAAAGTTACAACAACAAAGGGGCAATGGACCCAAACAGGCTGTAGATTTTGATCATGCAGGAAATCCAATTGGAGTGAACTGTAACTCATTTATTTCATATCTTGGGGTTCTTACTCGTAGCCATTGCAGTCCAAACGTAGAATCCTAGCATAGAGTTCCTAAGGGGAAGAAAGACTTAGTATGGAAGGAACTATGTGTGAGTTATTATTATTTGCAATTCTATTTTTGTAGATTACTACTTTTTAGGATACTAGTTAATAACAATTCTATTTTGCAGAGTATATTTGATATGGATGAAAAGTTGCATCATAAATGTGTGATGCAACGCTGTGGGAGGGTCCTAAGGAACTATAGGACAAATCTCACTTGAGATTACATACGCGATGTTGAGAAGAGGTTCTTGATTGATTTCCAATTCTAGACATTGATCACTTTTTGACTAACTCTACACTAATAATTTTTGTTTGTATTCTCTTTAAAAAATAAATTTAGGAAGAAGGCATCCCCTAATTAATAGAACTACTTGGACCCCAAAGACTAGGAGGAGTTTGTTACCCAAAGAAAAATGGATGAATTCAAGGTATTAAGCGCCACTCCCAATTTAATTAATATATGTTCTTATGTATTCACCTATTCAAGATTAACCTTTAGTGTTACTAACCAAATCAATGTGCTTACTAACAAGGCTATCAACGATGCTCAAAGACCAAGACATGCACTAAATGTGTGTGAGCACACAATGGGTCGAAGAGGCTATGTAGGCGTTCGCCAAAGACTACATGATGAGTCTGCTACTCAGTCTGCTGCTACTCAGGAGACAATAGAGTCTTCTACTATTAGTCCCGCACCTCTACCTCACCATGCTATGTGGATAGCTGGGAGGCAAAATAAGAATGGAGATATAATGAAGCCTGCAACTACTGAGGCAGCTACAAAAATGGTAAAATTCAACTCTTAGAGAAATCAATCAATATTGATTATTGTTATGTTTACTTACCAATTTCTGTTGATGGCGATTTGCAGAAGCTGCACGAGCAGAGGAAGGAAGGCAAGTTCATTCCTAATGGCACAAGGGATGAATTGAAAGTTGCTCTGGGTAACCCATAACATCCTAGACATGTTAGGGGTGTAGGTGCTGGTGTGGGCATCAAAACATTCTTTGGGTCATCCCAGCGCAAACCTGTTGTAACGCTTGGGCCCACTGCCCAAGGCTCTAGTAGAGTTTCAGGAATGATGACTGGCCCCACAGACCACCACTAGCCTTAACTGCACGCTTTTTGTCTACTCACGCGCAAGCCAGGAGAAACTTCCCGACTGGTCACCCATCCTAGTACTACTCCAAGCTGAGCACGCTTAACTATGGAGTTCTTTAGAGATGGGCTCCCTGAAAAGGAGGTGCACCTTGGTGATATGGGTAGTTCAATCATTCCTTTTAAGATCATGTTATCCGAGGCCTCAAATCCTGGGATGTTATAATCTCCCCCACTTAGACTCTTGACGTCCTCGTCAAGGCTCACTATATGGCCTCATAATCTGACCCCATTTCAGTGCAGACCCACAATGGCCCATGGACACCCAGCTCCCGTCCACGGCTACCAGCGCAAGGGTGGCTCCATATTTGATATTGAGCTTACATATATCTCATGCAGTTTACTTTGGTTCAAGAAGCAAGATTGAATAATAATAAGGATGATTGCTCCATGCCTCTAGTTCAATCTGGATATTAGTGACAAAGGAAAAATACAAACATTGTAACACCATACATAGATTGTAGGTTGAAGTTCCCCCCCAACTTTCCATTCACTTGGGTAGCACTGATGTGCGACTAGGCACCACTCTTTTCTTGTGATGTCGTAAGTTGTTATTAACATTCACTGCCAACGTGATATGGGACCTATAGGGTCACACACATAGGAAATCATCTAGAAGAGGAGTTTGATCTTGAATGATGATTGAATTGATTACTAATCTATTTCAGTATTTCAATTCACATAATAGATCAGCTGTATAGACTGCCAAATGATCGGTTCAAGTGTTGAGACAACCGTTTAGAGTGTAAGGTTGATTGTATTATGCATTGGGAAGAATTCAATTTGAAATGGTCTACGAGACAACCGCCTCTAGTGGTGTGAGACACCCCCTCACACTTGCACCAAATGGCCATTTCGGGGGTAACAATTTGATTGCATCTAGGATTGGTGCTGATGTAATGACATGCACTAATTGGAATTGAATTGTCGACATATGTAAAAAATGAAAAGTGCAAAATGGCTATATCACTGAGTGATACAACTGTATCATGTTCCAGATGACCGTCTCTCTGGGTGAGATGACTGTCTCGACAGTCGTAGGTTGTAAAACTTCCATAATTATTGTGAAAATATGGCATTTTCTGGTCCTTTCCACTCCCGCACAGACTGGGAACCCTGACCCTGGACTCTACTATAAATAGAGGGGTACTGGGGGCTTCCCAGAGACAACACAAATGATTGAGAATCAGTTTCTTTAACAATTATTGTCCTATCTAGTTGTGGTAACCAAGAGATCCCAAGCAAGTACTACCCGACTAGGGAGGGATACCTATAGGAGAGAAATAATTGAGGATTATTGTTGTGGGAGAGTAGGTTTCTGACTAGTACACCAGCTGGTGGGACAACTCCTCTCTATCCATTCTAGAAGGATGAAAGGAGTTCTGGTTGGTCTGTGTGGACTACTCTAGTGGTAGGAGTCCTTTAGCTACTGCTAGGAGGGCAACATCAAAGGAGCCGTTGCAGTAGTTGTTTGAGTCTGCAATTCATGGAGTAGTAGTCACACGAGCCCAAGTACATCCAAGAGATGCGTAGACACTTTCTAATATTGAGTTTACATCTACATCGATAAGGATTGTCACTAGACTTGCTCCAGGACCAGGTATATCTTCATGAAACTATCATTACCATTGCATAGTTATTGACGCGATCTCTTGGTTAATAAGAAATATGTCAGTAATTTTTTTGTTTCTGCTGCCTATCTAATGTTGTATTTTCCTACAATTTTATCATGTTATCCTAGGTAATCCAATGTTATATCATGTTATCCATGTTATCCCATATGTTCCATCTCCAACTAATCATCCTATGAATAAAATACTTATTATTCTATGTTATCCATGTTATTTTATATTATCACATGTTATTCTATGTTAATCATGTTATTTCATGTTATCACATATTATCTTGTCAAATTGGACTAGTTGTAACGTACAATTTGAATGGAGATAACTTCCAATTGGACCATATATAATGTCTGACATTACTTCCCTCCTATTTTTGATTTTTCTCTCTATTTAAAAATATAGAAAAACTTAGGTTATAAAATAGAGATAACGTCCAATTGGACCAGAGATAACATATAATTATGTGTTATCTCATGTTGTCTCATGTTATGGCATTTCGTTGCATGTTATAATATATTATACCATGTGTTAGTCAATGTTATCCTATGTTGTAACATATTAGTTCATGTGTTATAACATTCTATCCCTATGTTATAACATGTATTCCATATTTAGATCGAAGATAACATATAGTTGGACCATAGATAACGTGCAATTTGACCGAAGAGAACATACAATTAGATAGGAGATATCATACATTTAAATAGGAGATAACATATAATTGGTCCAAAATTAACATACAATTGGACTTGAGATACCATATAATTTCGACTGAAGATATCATATAATTGGACCAGAGATAACATATAGTTAGACCGGAGATAACATATAAATTTGTCTCTCCTCTCTTTTCAAGTAAAAATATGAAGAATAGGATAGAATAGTGTCATTTATTTTCTAGCAAAAGCATGTGAGCATTGATTTTGTTTTAAAGTATATTTTGTAACAAATCTAATTATTTTATTTTTTCAAAAAAGCATTACCAATTGAAAGTTATGATCAAATCAAATTTCTCTCTCCTCTTTTTTTCCAGCAATTCTTTTCTTTTCTTTTTTCTCTCTCCTCTTTTACATTGATATACTTATTTTATTAAAAATATTATAATATGTTATATCATGTGTTATACTTATTTTGTTAAAAATGTATTATCAAAGTATGTCGACAGTCTTATTTTAAAGTATTTTTGTTAGTAACCCGTCAGTTTTTATTTCAGTTAAAAAATCATTATAGTTTGAGAATTATACACAAAGTAGATTTCTCTCTCATCCTTTTTGACTTTACAATCAAATTATCTCTTCTCTTTTACATTGTATATTTAATTTTTTAAAGACATGTCGAACTTGATCTTGTTGTAAATATTTTTTAAAGAGTGTAATGATATTTATTTCTTCAAAAAAATCATTATCATTTATTCATTGGTGAGGTTTTCAGAATCTAAATCTAAGTTTTGCTAAAAAGTTCTAAAATTAGGGTTTCTATACATTAATGTGCATTATTACTGTAATAAATGTTAATACATTGAAAATAGGCAAAGAGGAACTTAGACTCAATTAAAGTGGTGAACATTAGTAATTGATATCAATAAGAGAGGTATGTGCATTCTTATACCCTAAGTTGGGATATTTGCAAACCCAACCCTGTATTTCCCTAATGAGGCTTTAATGAACCCTATTCCCTCTATTCATGATTCTTTTGTTAAATTGCCTCCAAATTAGTAATGATATTCTTTTTCTTGGATCTTGTGCCCAACTGCCATGTTCTAATTGATATGATGCTTTTACTTGCCATGATTTCTTTTCTAGAATGTTGATTTTATGGACTATTTAGCTATATAGTTGTACTTATGTAAAACCACCCATAGATAGGGCATCTATTAATTCACCCCGGGAATGTCTTATTCTCCCCCATAAAAATATGTGTAGGTGACTAGGAATTTATTAATTCTCCCCTCAGCTATAGGTTGAGGTCTGGTAGGTGCCTCAACCCTACATAGTTAATGTAGTCAATATTAATCATGCATGCAAATCTTTTATTATTTTTCTTGATATGGCAAGCATCTATCTGATTATGCCTCATTCTCTTGTTCTCTTCATCTTATGATAAAATATTAGCCTCTACTTTCATGTTATTTCCTTATCTGTTGTTCTTGTTCATTATTTGACACATACCTTGTTTTTATCTCTCTTACTGGATGATTTCCCAACCACCTAGGTTTAGATCGAGGTGTTGAACATGATCAAGGAGAACATAGCTTCCAACATAGACCTAGATCTTGAAGATGTTGCTTGGAGACAGATTTGAAGTAGTTTAGATTCCCTCTAATTAGATCCTTATGTTGTATCATGCATGTAAACCCTTATGGGATATTATGATTTTGTAATCTTTTGTGAAAATTGAATGTAGTCATTTGTTTAATTCCATTGCTACACTTTGGTTTTTTTAAATACCATTCATTGAAATTTGAAATTTTTTTCACCTATTCCAGCATACCTTTGAGTGTGTTCGGAATGAATGTTTTATTCTTCAAATTTGTTTTTAGTATGGACTAGATCCCCTCTCGAATCCCACTCCTGATAGTGGGTTTGGATCTCTCACCTTCCAAACACAACGAAGAAGTTATGACAAGCCGCAAGGGTTGAGACTAGGAAGAACCCACCACCATAGTATACCCATGTGCAAAGGATTTCACAGAAACATAAAGGCACAGACTCATTGGCTTCACTTCCTGCAATCCACCTGCTTTCTCCTTCCCCTACCACCCGATCTTCCACACCATGTCTAACCTGCCTCAACAACGACTATCAACCATATCATGTTGGAGCAGCACAGTCTTCCCAGTTGTGATTGCGAGTGGCTGAGATCCACCCGCGACCCTAGAGCATCTTAGACCCCTCAAAGCCTCACAAAGAGGTTTGGATCCCACGCTGCTCCTCATCGGAGCTCATAGCTAGGATGGAGCCACAACTGGAGGCCTACGCGTGGAGCAGGGCAATGGAAGGCAACACTCTTTTTTTTTTAACCTTCCATCTAGGGGTGAGCATTTAGTTAATTCGGTCGCTTACGGTTAATTCGGTTCGGTTGAATGGTTAATTTGTGGTTTGAGATTTTAACCATTAACCTAACCAAATTGATTCGATTAATTCAGTTATTGTCCAATCAGTTAATGTTTAATTCAGTCGGTTAATTTGGTTAACCAAATAACACTCATGTAATAATATTTTTTGAAATACTCATAAAATTTGGGACAATTGTTATATTATAGTAGTATTTTTATAAATTTAGTTCTATATGGCTCATAAAAACTTGATTACTATATATATGTGGAAGTATTTTGAAATAAAAATACAACTATATATGTATATATGCATGTGTAGCATATTATTTATGAATCAATTTTGACTATTCGGTTAACCAAATAAAAAATATCTTTAACCGTCAAATTAACCATTTAACCGATTAACCGAAATAAATTAACCAAATTAACCAAATTGACCCAATAAAATTAACCATTCGGAATTAACCGTTTGGTTAATCGGTTATTAACCAGATTCTGCTCACCCTTACTTCCATCAGGTTCGTGAAGGTCCTACAGAGCTCTAATGCATCTAAATTCATGCTAGTATAGGATGGAGCACAGACGCCCCTCCCAAGCACCCTTCTCCGACACCTCCTCCTTCACGGAACAATGGAGGATTGACTTCTGAGAACTCACGATAAGGGCGCAGCGAGCAAGGAGTGACCATCAAGGACTTTGGTACCTCCATGAATCTTTTGGACTTATTGAACTCAAAGGCAAGGATTCCAGTACTAGATCATTCACTGAAGTCCCTCTCTGTGGCAGCACTCGCGTAAGGAGAGTAGCGCGTAGGGGAATCTGATCTTGAACACATTTGGCGAGATGAGATAGAGAGACGACGGCTCAGATAGACCAACCGCTAAAATAACAAGAAAACTGGGCACTCAATCACTAAACTGATCAGCAAAAGCAGGCTCAAGGAGTCCAAGGGAGCCACATGGCAGCTCCTGATTCACCTAAAGGTAACAATCCACTCAAAAATCTAGAAAATGACCTTATATTAGAAAATACACTATAAATAGCTACATTGGCCAATAATTACCCACAAAATATCTACAGATTCAAAAAAAATCCTTCTTTATTATGAAACCATTAGATCAGAACTTTGAGACATTATTACTGATGAGTTTTTATCTACAAAACAATACTCCTTGTTAGGGTTCATTAAATATAATAAACAATATCCAGATGAGATTAATTATCTAAAAATTCTTCTAGAACCCTATTGATGATTTAAATATATATTTAATTTCTTATACTAGTAATATACATAAATAATAGGTCTGTTTTCTGTTAATTCATAATTAGATCATTTAAACCTCATATTAATTCTAGAAAATAGGAAAAGCCTCAGAAAAATATGAAATTTGGACCAAACCCCAAAAATGACATCTTGATCAGTATAAAAATATTAAAGACATGTTTTAGATCAACAACACATAGATTTGACCTAAAACCCTAAACTAGAGCTAAATACCATTAATAATGGTGAACCTTGTATTAATCATGAATATTTGTTATTAATCAGGTGATGACCAGAGATGTAGATGACCCAGAATATAAATAGGAATCTTTGAATTTAGGTACGTGGATATAAGTATTAGGCTAGTTTTGTAGGATGATCTATTTATGAGTAACTACTTGCATGTAGTTGTATTATCTTGATTGGATGTATATCTATAAATATTGTCCCTTTTCCTCTTAAACATTAAGAACACTAAGAAAAGAAAATGGAATGTAGTCACAGATGGTTCATTAATCTCCCTATTAGAGAGGGAAAGTATTAATGATGACTAGCACCTCCCTAATGGTACAAGGTATGCGGGGAGATCCCTAATGGTACAAGGTAAGCGGGGATAGGGCCCAATAATATATGTTTGTGCTAAGTCCACCATAGTAATACATGTCCATTGAAATATAATTAATAACTTGGGTTTACCTAATTTTCCATGTTAAATAATGATTTCATTTTTTTCTTTTTTTTCAAGTATTTTAAATATGCCAGTATAATATAGTATCTTTCAACCACCTACCAACTTTATGTTGATTCATTGTTTCACATATGTTTTAGGTTCAGAGCTAGCATGGGATAAAAGAACAGGATGTGAGAAGTTGTACAGGTTTACCTATTATGTGTAGGTCCTAGTTAGCATACATATTCATAGACTGGTAAAAATATCTATTCAATGTGTAAATGTAAGTTGTAATAATTCATTTTGTAATATACATGTTGAATGTTGTGAAATGTTATGGTGTTTGTTATATTGAATGTTCATGTATGTGCATATTATTTCCGCAATGCACTCTGATACAATTGGTTAACACTTTCGGATTTTGTCTTTTCATCCCCATGGGGTTTTGAGAAGGTGGAAATCCGGGGACGTTACAATTTGGGTTCCTCATTCACACTTAGTAACAAAAGATTAAAATAGAGACAACTTTATTATTCAAGCCCATGTTGTTCTTGTGGAGAGTTAGTTTGTTGTTATAGAAAATCTTTCTAGTCAAAATATAAACTAAGAGGATACTCTACAATTGGTTTTATGCAATTATAAAAGTGAAACAAACAAAACAACTTGTATAGTGTGCATGTAATATTCAATAACATGCACTAAAAGTTAAATATATTGCATACAAACATATAAAAACATAGTAATATTGTTAAATAAATGTGGTAGATTTCTTAGGAGCTAAATCACTAAATTTTTGAACCATTAAAGAGACTGGCTAAAGTATGTCACTAATTGTAGTTTTGGTATAGCTTTGACTACAATTTAACTTCGAATCTTGAAATCAAAATACATTTCAACCAAAATATATAAGCATGAAGCTTTTAATCAGTCCTAATTTAGGGCTCCATATTATGTCTTATTGCACTTCAATCACATCTAAATCTAGTATATTGCATGTTATTTCCCTCAACATGCATATTTCTATCAAATACACTTATGGACACCTTTTGCATGTTTTTCAGGTACTTGGGCCACACCTTGAATGGATGGGAGAGAAGGAAGGTGTTCTAGGATTCCTCCACCCATGAAGGGTCCAAAGAAGGTCCTAAAGCTCCCCCAACCTACCCCTAGTGGTCAAGGGTCGAGCTAAAGCAGAGGTGCCCATGGATCTCAAAGGTTGAAGTTCATAGTGCAAGCAAAGGACCAAACATGGCCATGGTGACACAGAATGGTCGTGCTGCAAACATCAAAAATTATAGAGAGATGAAAAAATTTGACAAGCTACAACAACTTCAACAGCATAGTCAGCAAGAATGATCATGCCAAGAAGAGCCCATCATGAGAGTGCTAGCCAGAACAGTTGTTCTAGCCAAAAGCAGAACATGCATTCCAAGCAGAACCACTAAGCCCCCAACTCACGCACTATGGTTGTGCTACCATGCATTACCATTCTACCTAGCCTTCATTATAGTCGTGCTTCCCAGCATGGCCCTACTACCAATCTCCATTTCACCCATTTCCATTGTAACTTTGCATCCATCTAGTATAGTCGTTCCCTACCACCGTGGCAGTTCTACCTAACCTTCACCATGACTGTGATGTTCGGCACGACCGTGCTACTAGACTCAATTTCACCCATTTCCACTGTAACTTTGTCTCCATCTAGTATGGCCGTTCCCTACCACAATAACCATTCTACACCTAACCCACCATGACCATGCTCGGCCACACAAAAACCCCCACATTTTCAGCATTGTTCTATCCAAAATGCTCCCAATTAACCTAGTGTTTCCCCACCACCTATATATACCTAGGTGGCTATTGTAGTACGGGGTTACACCCCCATAGCATTCATTTCTACCTCCTTTGAGCATTGAAGGACCTCCCATCTACCTCTACCTTATTTACACCTTCCTCTACCTTGAAACCCTATTTTTAGGGTTTTGACCATCATCCACCACCATTTTGTGCCATACATCTATCTTGGGAGAAGAAGTGCAAGCTCCAACAGATAGGAGGTGAAGAAAGAAGAGTCTTCACCACGTTCTATGGTCCCCTACTCCTCTACTCCTTCTTATTTATCTTCTTTTTCTTGTTTTATGTCTAGCTAAGCCCTTTATGGTGGGTTGTTTGGGGTAAAAATTTTACTTTAATATCATGTTGGGGGATATAACTTTTAATCTCTATGATTTTGTTTAATGATGATTGCTTTCTACTTGCATCTTATTTTCCATGTTGCTTCTTTTGGCTTTTGCTTGAAAACATGAACTACTTGTTATTTTACTCTTGAAACCACCTAAGTCTAGGAGAAGATGGTATAAGTGAGGCTATCTTGGTATTTGCTCCTAGGTCCAACCAGTAGATTCTGAGCTAGAACCCCATCTTCCTGCACATATATCCTTTCTCTTACTTCTAGGTGTGAGATCTAAGTAGCTAGTGTAGGAGTGTTTAGTGTAATTTCCTAGGAAGTTCTAAGAGCTAAATGCTAAGTAATGTGAGGTGAAACAACCTCACCTATACTCCCTACTTCTACCTTTGTCTCCCGATTACACTACACAAACCCATCCTAGAAACCTAGATTAGTCAAATCTTATTGGAATCTCACCTATACCTTAGTCCAATTGAGCCTCATAAGGCTATATAGAGTGTGTAAGGATGTAGTTCCCCTTCACACACTCTATTCTATCCATGGGCAACTAATAGTCTAGTGTGATATCATAGCATTTGACATGTAGTTTGGTTTAGCAATCTAGAATGAATGGTTAGGTTTTGCATGGTATGTTCCCCCAACTAATATCTTAATAATATTACTCCAAATGGCCCGCCTCTCTTTAACTTGCATTAAAACCTCAATTGCACTTTTAGCTAGTTCATGATAGTTTAGTTAATTTCTTTAATTACTTTGTTTGTTAATTGTCTTATTTAGGATAATTTAATCTTGCTACAGTAATTAGGGCTTATTTAAGCTTGTTAGTGTTAATCTTGCTAGTTGATGCTAACTTAGGCTCATAATTTCCTTAGTGTGTAACTCGCTTAGCTAATGTAACTTAGTCTTAGTTTCTTGATCTTGCTTAGTATCATTCTTTGTTAACTAGAATTATCTTGTTTAGGGTTAAAATAGGGCTTTGATTGTTTTGCTTCCTTTCTTGCTTTCTTACATGAATCCTTAGTGTAATCAAACCAAAACCAGCCACAAACGCTAAAAATCCTAATGTCCGCTTTATGAAAATTTCTTAATCTAACTTGGCTCTAGTGCCCCCTCTCCCTATGGATCAACCCCTCACTTGCCATTGACCTATACTGTAATACGATAATGTGCGCTTGCAGGCGATATATTCTAGTCTATGTGGATGTGTTAGTATACATCCCACTACATATTTGAAAGATCCCATGTGTGTTTGAACCCTAAGGTTGCATCTAGTAATCATCAAATTGATTAGTCGTGATCCTAGGAGAAACACACCAAGCTTTCTGGTGTTGTTATCGGGGATAGAAAGCACCGCAACTATCAAGTAGTTGTGGTGTTGACTTCCCCTTTAGCACCGTCTCTTTCTAGTTTGTTTGGCTGCATTTGAGAAACGCATCTGCATTCTCTTAAATTACATATCAAATATATTTGCATATCATTATATAAAATATATTGTTTTGATAGGTATATATCTTGTAAGAAAAATGGAAAAGTTGATGGTCATTAATTAGAGTCTTGCTCACTTATTGTGATGGTTATTTCCATGGAATACTCATGATGCATATTGTAACACTAAGTCATTAAGACCTGACTAAGTGTTATTCTTTGAGCATTATTCCCCCAAGAAATGACCAATACATGTGGTTTATGAGGAAAATAATGACATGATGAGGAATTTTCTTTTGTGTAGGTTTTTTTATTGGTAGAAGGACACCCTCCCTAAGAAATTTACATACCCTAAACAATCCCTAATGGACCAAGACACAAATGGGTCAACCTTACCAATAGACTCAACAACTTAATTAACTAATTAAACAGACAACACAGATACTATAATTATTATTGACATTGCTAATTGAATCATGTGGTCAAAAAATGAAAGGGAAATGTAGAGATGTAAGGCACACAGACGGACATGGAAAAATAAACATAAGAAAGTGAAGAAATGAGGCACAATGCTTCCTATAGTTTTCACTAAAATATTTGAAAACTTTTATTTTGTGTGTTGTACCATTCGAGATGCATAAAGCATGATTATTCAAGAATATCCAAAATGCAAAAAGATAGCAGAAATTAAATTAATATATGATGACAATGAGTAAATTAATGATGTTAGAAAATCACAAGGTATATGTCGCTTCAGGTTGAAACTAATGTCAACTAGATCAAGTAAAATGACATACAAATCAGGTTGCGCAAAGTTATTCTATAAAATTATTTCAAACTCCAACACCACAATAATATCTTTTCATCGACATAATTTTATCATTGACTATGCACCGTAAAAGTAGCATAACTAACATCTATTAATCTATGTGGTCATTCTCTTAGAAAATATTTATAGCATATAGAAAAGGTAAAGTATACCATAAAGGAAAGATGGGATTTTTCAGTCTTTGAGTACAATTGAATATATTCATGTGAGCTAATGTGTCCTAGGGTACATATAATTATTAGAAGTAACACCACACCAATATCTTTTCATCTAGATAGTTTTGTCGTTGACTATGCACCATAAACATTGCATAACTGTCATCTAATAATCTTTGTGGTCATTCTCTCAGAATACATTTATAGTACATCAAAAAGGTAAAGTATACCATATAGAAAAGATGAAATTTTTGAGTATTTGAACACAATGAAATTTATTCATGTGAGATAATGTGAACTATGCTACATAAAATTATTAAATAAATTATTATTACATTTGATATTACATATTTAATAGTGTACTTTTACATATGCACATAGTACCACTATTATGAGTACGCTACATGATTCACATACCTCTCTAATACTAATACTTGGAAATAAGATAAACCTAATACTTGGAAGTAATAAAAGATAACAAAAGCATACTTGAAAAAATATTTTTATTAGCAAAAGAGAGAATATATTTAAATGCATATATCCATGTAATATGCTTCATATATGTAATTAGGGTTAGTAACCCTATATAGCATGCTATAGATATATTTTTCATTGAAAAAATGGTGAAATATTCAGTATAAGATCATATAAGCACATGGAACCTTATATGTAATTTTGAGATGGTGATTATACACATAATTCATTTTAAAAAATGATGATGACTCCTAATGTGACACAAACACTAATATGATAATGCATCTAATGTTGGTATGTATGCTGAGAGAGATAATCATATGATGATTGTAATGGCATAACATATAAATTATGTGATTAATAACAAAGGCAAGGTTCCAATTTATTTTGTATATTCAATTAAGAGATAATGAATAACATAATAAATGTATAATGAATATTATTACTCGATAACTTATGTCTTCAAGTATTAGACTTGGAAAAAATGAGATCAATACAAATGTTAAGAGTACAGATAGATATTTTCATTATGTCCCTGATCAGTTGTCATTGTGGAAGGTTGATAGACAACAATGACACATAAAATTAGAGTGTGAGTTGGTTGTTGACTGAATCTCATTGGTCATGATATGAAAATATCAAACCAAGTGCACATATACATGTTAGAGAATAGTGTATCGGACAAACCCACCGTGAGACTAACACATGGAAGTCATAGTCTCACAGTGATGGTGGTGGTTTTGGTTCTTAGACTTGAAATCACTACACTCATCACATGTCATTGGGTATACTTTTACATCATCAAACAGAGTCCTTAAACATGACTGTTTATAACAGTGGTGATTGGGTGACTTTGACACATGGGGACTAACTGTGAGTGATAGATATGGGACTTTTCCCTCCAATAGGATTATGATATCAAAGGCCTCTTGATTACCGAGATTGAGAAAAGTATGGCCATACACATGTGAGTCAATATATGATATTGATCTTACATATATCTCATGCAGTCCACTCTGGTTAAAGAAACAAGATTGAAAAATAATGAGGATGACTACTTCATGCCTCTAGTTCAATCTGGATATCAGTCACAAAGGAACTATACAAGCACTATAACACCATACACATATTGTAGATTGAAGTTTCTCCCCAACTTTCCAGTCACTTGGGTAGCACTGATGTGCGACTAGGCACCACTCTTTTCTTGTAATGTCATAAGTTGTTATAAACATTCACTACCAACGTGATATGGGATCTATAGGGTAACACACAAAGGAACTAATCTAGAAGAGGAGTTGAATCTTGCATGACAATTGAATTGATTGCCAAATTGTTTAAATACTCAATTCTTGCAATAGATCCACATATTGGCTGACTGAACTTCCAAACGACCATCTCACTGGTTGAGACGCTTGTTTGGGCAGCCAGATGGGCATGTCAAGTGTTGATATGACCGTTTGGGTTGTCAGGTAGATCAGAAATTGAATTCACTTAGTTCTCCCTATGAACTGACCGGTTAAAGCTGTGAACCAATCGACACAAATCAAACTCACCATACGACTATCCAGGTGAGTGAGAGGGGCATGTCTCTTGTGTGAGATGGCCTGATTGGGATGAACGAATGTTCTAAAGTTTTCCCAAGCATGTTTCAATTGTACTTACTTGGGGTGCAAGTAAATTAATGTATGACATTAATTAAGAAATGAATTTCACAATTTGTATCTGACTGATACAGTGTGAAATGATCATCTAGCTTAGTGAGATGACCATCTCACATCCCATACGACTGTCTATCTAGGTGAGACGACCATTTCCACGCATGTAGGTTGTGAAACTTCTAGAATTATTGTGAAAATTTTGTGATCTTTCGGTCCTTCCCACTCCCGCGTCAACTAATAACATGGACCCAAACGTCACCTATAAATAGAGGGCTACTAGGGGCTTCATAGATCAAAACACAGGTAATTGAGAATCAGTTCCTCTAAACATTATTGTCCTCTCTAGTTGTGGTAACCACGAGAGCCCAAGGAAGTCCTACACAACTAGGGAGGGATAGAAAAAGGGGGAGAACAATTGAGGATCATTGTTTTAGGAGAGCAGGTTGGTGACTAGTATACCAACAGAAGGGACAACTCCTTCTTGTCTGCTTTCACAGGACGATAGGAGTTCTAGTTGGTCTGTGTGGACTACTCTAGAGGTAGGAGTCCTTTGGCTGCTTCTACGAGGGAAACATCAACTCGTAGTTCATAGTTAGATCTGAGGATTCGTTGCAATAGTTGTACAACTCTTCTATTCATGGAGGAGTAGTCAGATGAGTCTCAATTCGACTAGGAGATTCAAATACACCGTCCAAGATAGAGTGTCGATCTACATCAATGAGGATTGGCGCTGGACTTTCTCCAGGACCAAGTATATCTTCATGAAACCATGCTTCCCATTGCATAGTTATTGAAGCGATCTACTAGTTAATGGAAAATATGTCAGTAAATTTTTTATTTCCACTGCCTATATGTTGTCATATTTCCCTATAGTGGTATCAAAACCATGTCAATTAATTATGTTTTGGGACAATCAATATGATCAGATTTTGGTTTTACTTTGTTTATTTATTGCATGTGATGTGATATTTAAACTGGTTGATGTGAATGTCTGTCTAGTCACCACATAAAGAACCCAAATATATATATATGTTCATATATATATATATATATATATATATATATATATATATATATATATATATATATATATATATATATATATATATATATATATATATATATATATATATGAACATTACAAGCATCGCAATAAAATCAGTTTTGATGGTGGATGTGAAGCATGGTTATGGCCAAAATCCCAAATATGTGTGTTCATGGTTGTGGTTATTTATTCCTATTGTTAATCAGTCTATGTACCGAGCCTCTCTCTCCTTTTGAAATTTAAATTAATGCTCATCTTTCTTTCCCCTAAAATGTAACTCGAGGTATTCCCATATACAATGTAATATAAAATAGGATAGTTTTAATTTATATTTTGACATGAGATGATGATCTATACAAAGGTAGAACGAATGACTTATAAGACGACTCGATCGACTGGAGGACCGAGGAGGCCAAATGACAAGTGAACAAACCGATCAATTGGTGGCCCAATTGATCGGTTGGAGGTGTTCACACACTGCTTGGACCTAAGAACCAGAGGACCACATCAGAAGAGCCTAACCAGTCAACCAGGAGGTGACCCGACTAGTTCAAGAGTTGAAATGATCAACCTAGATTGGTTTGAGCACATATCTTTATGAATGATACGTTGCATGTGATGTGGACCTTAGGTGGTAGTAATTCCTTGTAGCTCCAAGGAATTACATTTGTACGGCCATAACCATCACTTGTGTATTTTATTTATTGCATGTTCTCATTTATGGTTATAGAATGTATATGATACATACTATATATGTGGTGATTTGATAAAGTATATGTATTTTATATATACAAAACCCCTCAAGTAAATTATTAAGTCTTAAATGCTTCCCATAAGAAGCACACATGAAAAGCTTGACCGACCAAGCGTGGGCACGCCCTAGCGTGGTGTTCCCTCTATCTCATGGAAGTATGATGGTAGATATGTGGGTCTTCCCTAGCAGGGTGCATATTTATCATGTTGGATTTTGGGTCAGGGTTAACTAGGTGACCTTAATTGGATTAAGCACCTAGATATGTGTAGATGATAATGGAAAGGAGTTGTGCATATCATCTATGAAGAGTTGCATATGATGAAATTGGCAAAAGTTGCCTACCAAATAGAATCAAGTTGTGGGTGGAAACCCTAGCTGGCTCATGACTTTGATGATATTTGGATCTTGGCTCACTAGAAGGTTGTATGTTGCAATCTTTCAAATTGATACATGAGGGTTATCAACTTGAATAAAACAGTGGAAATGGTAGTTAATTAAAGACCTAATTAACATCATCAAATCAAACTAAATAAAAATGTTTTGAAAAGTTGCAATATTTCTTTGTAGAATCAAATGTCAAACACAAAATGTGTTCAAATTGAGACCAGTCTTTTTGAAGGACAAAATGGGATAAAGTTCCACAATTGGTTAAGGACTTTGAGAAATGTTCTCATCAATGAGCCAAAGCTCTATGTCCTTGATAGACCAATGCCAGAGGAACCTGCTCCAAATGTGCATAAAGCTAAATGGATACTTATTGGAAGCATGCCAATACCTAATGCATTGTTGTATGAACTATGAGTTGCATGAACATGATAACATGGAAATTCTTGAGATGGTAACACATCCTAAGAATTGTGAAAAGAAAAGAAGGTATAATGTCTCCTAAGCTCTAATATAAGTGCAAACTGACAAAGGGATGTCCAATAGAACTCCATGTGCTCAATATGATTAGACATGTGGAATGATTGGGTTTTCTCTTAGGTCAAGAGTTGACCATGAATATGAATATGCAAGCTTTCATGAATCATAAAGTCAATTTATCATATGCTAGGAATGTTGATGCCAAATCAAAGGAGAAGAAGGACAAATCCGTGATGGTGATCAATAGAAGTGAGTCCTAGGGTAAAAGCAAGTCTAAGAAGTGTTATGAGGCTAAGCTAAAGCCCAAGTCTTCTGCACTCAATATATGGACAATGGTAAGCGTAAAAGAAATCGGTCTTTTTCACTTGAAGGATAAAGTGCCACAATTGTTACTTATCTGGACATTGAAAAGAACTATCCTCCTTATAGAGAATCTCAGGAAGAAGATGGAGATAGAGATATCTACTTCAAGACCTGAGAAGAAGTAAGATGGAATTGTGTGGAGCAAGGGTTGTAAATATTCATTCATGGGCACATAATAGAATTAGTGAATCACTATTATGTACTTGTCATTGATGAAAACATAATATGTTTTGTATGACAAGAACATTATGTTTTATTTTAAAATATATGATCTTTTATGGCAATGCCCTATGTCTTACAATCTATACTTGATAGTAATAATGAAAAATATGTGTATGAAACATATATTGAATGACTTGATAACTCAAACATTGAATACCTATAGCACTGTCATTTAGAGAGCATAAATGAGAAATGCATTTCTAGACTCCATATGATGGTTATTTGGACACTTTTGGTTATTGAACCAATGGAGACATCCATGTCTTATTTATTGGGTAATATGACAAGAGCATCTTCACTAGATGTAGTGGGAGATCTGCTATTCCATTAGGATTAGTACATATTGATGTACATAGACCTTTTAGAATGAATGCTAAAGGCAGTTACAAGTACCTCTTTATATTTACTAATACGATTAATAGATATTGAAATTTGTATTTAATGAAATACAAGAATGAAACTATTGAAGTATTCAACGATATTATGAATGAAGTACATAATTCACTTGGTAAAGTATTAAGATACATTGATGTGATCAATGCTGAAATATTTTAAAAAAGAGTTTGAGAACCTTATGGAGAGACTGTGATAGTGTATCACAATGAACTCCACCTAAAACGGACTGATGTGTCAAAAAGAAGGTGTCACACTCTGTTAAGTCATGGTAAGATTATCAATAAAATCTAGCTAATCTTACAATTTCTTTCTGGAACATGCTTTACACTAAAATAATGTATCGTGTAAATTGGTACAAAAGACACCATATGAGATATGGCATGGGAAGTGTCATGATGTTTCTTTTATTGTGATTAGGATTGAAGGCTTATATAAGAAAATAGTTTCTTAAATGGATTTATCCAAAAATCGCATGAATGTTATCTTGTTGAATACTACTTATATTCCAACCCGACAACAAAGTGTTTGTTGCTAGATGGCTGAATTTCTAAATAGAAATTAGTTCCAAAGGAATCAGTGGGAGTAAAAGTACAACTCAAAATGTTCGAGACAAATAAGTAAGCATAGAAGCTAAATAGGTACTATAGGAACAAGGAGAACCACAAGTTGTTGTGGAATCTCAAGTTCCTTATGAAAACACAAAACCCATAGTTCTAGTAGAACACACTTGAGTTTGAAAGATTATGATATCTTATAACTTTAAATGTAGAAAGTTGATCATAGAGATGAGTCAACAACCTACCTAGAAACTATTGAGGGGTTGGAATTTGAGAAATGGCTTTAGGCCATGGGATCAAAGATGGACTCTGTGTACACCAACAAAGTATGACCTTTATGGATCCAACTGAAGGGGTAAAAACCATAGAATGCATTTGGGTCTTTTTAAGAAGACCGACATGGAAGGGTAGATTGTTTTCAAAGAGATTCAAACTAGTTAAAATTGTTGAACATGATGAAGTCTTTTCACCACTAACCATGGTTAATTCTATCTAGATCATGCTTGTGTTGTAGCTTAGTATGACTGTGAGATTTCACATATGGATGTTAAAACCTCATTCCTTATTTGGAATAATTAAAAGGAAGTGTATGTGACACAACCTAATGGTTTTATAAACTTAATGCAAATAAAGTATATAAGCTACAAAGGTAATCTTTGGACTGAAGCAAGCATCTCAGAGCTGGAATCTTCTATTTGACAAGACAATCAAAGGGTTTGACTTGACTCAGAATAAAGATAGAATCTATGATTACAAAATATTTAGCGGGAACATATTAATATTCCACATCAAGATAGGGAATGACGTCCTTATCTTACATATGTTAAAACCTGGCAAGGAAAGTACCTTCTCTGAAGGTATTAGGCAAAGCATCCTACGTGATAGGGATTGAGGTCTATAGAGAAAGATCTGGAAATCTTATTGACCTAAGAAAAAGTAGATGCATTGGTAAGATGTTGAAGGGTTCAACATATAAGACTCAATGAGAGAAAACATGTCCATGTTCCATGGAGTTAGTCTCTCAGGAGCCCAGTGTCCCAATTCTTATGAAGAATAGGAACACATGTATAGATGCCATATGCAATTGGATATATCTTGAATGTAATGTTATGCAATTGGATATATCTTGAATGTAATGTTATGTACTTATCATGTTATCTCATATGTATTGGACATGAAGAGAGGATATCCAGTCATCTCATATGTATTGACATGATGAGAGGACACATACATACCTACCTAGCAATCTCGTATGTATTGGACATGACGAGAGGGTATATGTCAGAATCTAGTGAGAGTCACTGAAACACCATAATGAACATTGTTAGGTGATTGTGAAGCACTAAAAGAATCCATTCCTTGAGTATGATGATAAGGATGAGTTGGGTGTAAGGAGTTACACCGAAGTAAGCTTCCAACTTAACAAATAAAGGATCACAATCCATATTAATGTTTGACAAAAATGGTAAGCCAGAAAGGGTTCTGAGCTAATGATAGTTGTTCAAATCTACAAAGAAGTTGAGTATCTCTGTGTTTAAGAATAGTAGAGGATAATGTATGGATCAAGAAGTTCATATGGATGAACTTGTGTGAGGTTCCAACCATTGATGATACAGTAGAAATACTGATGACAACAATAGAGATACAAGTTAGACTAGGAATCTCATATAGCATATTACGGTACTTCCATCTCATATGAGTAGTCCTACAATGAAGAGATGAGAAAATGCAAAATATCGACTTAAAGCAAACTTTACTAAACCTACTATAAAGCACTTGCGCAACAGAACCATGATGGTCATGTAAGGTCACTCGAGATGATGTTTGTGGGGGATTGGCTCTAACAGCAAGTGGGAGTTTGTTGGTATGTATGCCTAGAGAGCCAATCATATGATGATTGTAATGGCATAACATATGAATGATTTGATTAATAACAAAGGCAAGCTTTCAATTTATTTTGTATATTTAGTTATGAGATAATGAATAACATAATAGATGTCTAGAGAATATTATTACCTGATGATGTATGTGTTCAAGTATTAGACTTGGAATAAATAAGACCATACGGATGTTAAGAGTACATATATATATTTTCATTATGCCCCTGATCGGTTGTCATTGTGGAAGGTTGATAGACAATAATGACACATAAGATCAGAGTGTGACTTGGTTGATGACTGAATCTCATTGGTCATGATATGGCAATATAAAACCAATGACACATATACATGTTTGAGAATAGTGTATCAGACAGACCCACAGTGAGACTGACACATGGAAGCCATCATCATGGAATTCATAGTCATTTCTCACAGTGATGGTGGTGGTTGTAGTTCTTAGACCTGAAGTCACTGAACTCATCACATGTCATTGGGTACACTTTGACATCATCAAGCACAGTCCTGAAAGATGGGTTGTTATAATGGTGATGATTGGGTGACTTTGACACATGGGGACTGACTATGAATGATAGATATGGAATTTGTCCTCTGAAAGGAGTATGATATCCAAGTCCTCTTGATTAGCAAGACTGAGAAAAGTATGGCCATACACATGTGAGTCAATATATGATATTGAGCTTACATATATCTCATGCAGTCAGCTATGGTTCAAGAAACAAGATTGAATAATAATGAGGATGACTACTAATATGGATATTAGTGACAACGGAACTATACAAGTACTGTAACACCATGCACAAATTGTAGGTTGAAGCTGCTCCCCAACTTTACATTCACTTGGGTAGTACTGATGTGTGACTAGGCTCTACTCTTTGCTTGTGATGTCATAAGTTGTTATGGATATTTACTGCCAATGGGATATGGGACCTATAGAATTACACACAAAGGAACTCATCTTGAAGAGGAGTTGAATCTTGAATGGCATTTGGATTTATTGCTAAAGTGGTTCGATACTCAATCCACACAATAGATCAACGAATTGGCTTACTAAACTACCAAAAAACCATCTCACTGGGTGAGACGGCTGTTTGGGTAGCCATACGGGCGTCTCAAGTGTTGAGACAATCATTTGGGTTGTCAGGCAGATCATAAATTGAATTGGTTTAGTTCTGCCCTATTAACCAACTTGTTCAAGGGACTGAACCGATCGAATCAACTCAAAATCACCAGAAGGCCATCTGGGTGAGTGAGAGGGGCATAATTCTTATGTGGGATGGCCCATATGGGACAAATGAAGGTTTTGGATTTTCCCCAAACATGTTTTAATTGCACTTACTTGGGGTGCAAGTAAACTAATTTATGAAATTAATTTAGAATCAAATTTGGCAATTCATATCTGATTGGGAAAGTGTGAAATGTCTGTATCACTTAGTGAGACAACCATCTCACTTCCCAGATGACCATTTTAGTGCATGTAGGTTGTGAAACTTTCATAACTTTTGCAAAAATTGAAGATCTGGGGTATTGGGAACCAGGACCCAAACCTCACCTATAAATAAAGGGGTATTGGGGGCTTCCCCGAGCACAACATGGACAATTGAGAATGAATTATTCTAACACTTGTTTTCCTCTCTAGTTGTGGTAACCACAAGATCCCAGGAAAGTTGTACCCGACTAGGGAGGGATAGACAAGGTAGAGAACAACTGAGGATCATTGTTCTGGGAGAGCAAGTTGGTGACTAGTACACCAATGGGAGGAAAACTCCTTCCTGACCGTTCTTGCAGCACGATAGGAGTTCTAGTTGGTCTGTGTTGACTACTGTAGAGATAGGAGTCCTTTGGCTGGTTCTAGGAGGGAGACATCAACTCACAATCTGTGGTGAGATCTGAGGAGTCATTTTAGTAGTTGTCCAAGTCTTCTATGCCTAGAGGAGCAGTCACACGAGTCCCAGTGTGACTAGGATCTACACAGATACTGTCCAAGATACAATGCACATCTACATCAATGAAGATTTTTGCTTGACTTACTCTAGGACCAGGTATATCTTCATGAAACCATCCTTCCCATTGCATAGTTATTGACACGATCTGTTGGTTAATGGGAAATATGTCAGTAAATTTTTTGCTTCCACTACCTATCTGATGTCGATTTCCCTACATCTAATGTTAAGTGTAATGAGGCATGTAATGAATAATGAAAATATTCTGATGTTCAGAGAAAAAATATTAATCTAGAACATAACATCATTACATTAGCTAAAATAATGAGATAATAAATAATTATGGGAATATCCTAATGAACTAATCATAGACCTAAAATATACATGTCTAGAGTTAATGGTGATAATCGAATGATGGTATGTATAATGTTGTCTTCATTAGGGTTTGACCAGGGTGTCTTTGGCCTTAAGGAATATGTGGATTTGGAATATCTTTATTGAAGGTATTCTTTACATCTTACTTGGCCTACTATTTAGTGTGATTGTGCTATGGGTGTTCAAATACATGGAATATGATATTATATGAATAATTATTCATGTATGCTACCTTGCTTAATTTTTAGTATATATAGTCTTGAAAACATGAACCATAATATATATGTTCCATTATATTAAAGCACTTCAACTCATTGGTAGTTAAGTGCTAGAAAGTAAAGTACTTCAATACTTTGTCAGTCAAGCACTTGAAAGTGATCCAATTGTTTGGTAGTCTGATCACATTATGAAATGATCCAACTCGTTAGAAGTAGATCTAAGGCCTTCGGTCCATTAAACCTTCATCGGTCAATGAATGGATGATATAATGGAAAATATGCTTAAAATATGTGTTATTTTGTTGTTAATAATCATCCTTGTTCAAGTATGCTTTTGTTATCTTCTATTATTGATGAATATTAGTATTAGATGGGTAAATGAATCACATATCATAATAAAAATAATATTTTAGTATTTTATGTTGACCTGTACTACTTGTAATATATAAAATAGTTAATGTAGACATATGATCTTTAAGACCTTGACAATTGGGAGTTGTGTGGTGAGAAAATGTATAGATAGACCTATTACCTAGAAGATAATGTTGTATTGGTAGTATGTGCATATGTAGAAGTTTATGATTGAGTAAGTAATATCAAATATTGTAACCATTTAGTTCATAATTATATGTTGAATGGTGAACTTGTGTTATGGTTTTTCCTTATTCATGTGCATGTGCTACTTCGGTTTCCTTTGGCTTCCTCTATTCTTCTTCCTCTGTTGTTACTTGATTCAGAGCATGAGTTGGTTGATGACTAAATCTCATTAGTCATGATATGGAAATATCAAACCAAGCACACGGATACATGTTAGAGATCAGTGTATCCCTGTCTGAGTTATATGTAAGCCAAATATCTCATATTGACTCACATGCCCATGGCTATGATTTTCTTTGTCTTGATTATCAAGAGTCCTAAGATGTAATACTCCAGTAGGAGGGACAAATCCCAGATCTATCACTCGCAATCAATTCCCATGTGTCAAAGCCTCCTAATCATCACCGCTATAACAACCCATGTTTCAAGACTAGGTTTGATGATGTCAAAGTGTACCCAATGACATGTGTTGAGTGCAGTGGTTTTAGGTCTAAGAACCACAAACACCACCATCACTATGAGACCTGACTATGACTTCCATGAAGATGGATTCCATGTGTCTGTCTCACAGTGGGTGTGGACAACGAAACTATACAAACATTGTAACATCGTACATAAATTGTTGGCTGAAGTTGTTCTCCAAATTTCCATTTACTTGGGTAGCACTGATGTGTGACTAGGCATAACTCTCTACTTGTGATGTCATAAGTTGTTATGGACATTCACTACCAACATGATATGGGACCTATAGGGTCACACACATAGGTCTCGACCTAGAAGAGGAGTCTAGATCTCAAATGACATTTGAATTAATTGTTAAAGTGTTTAGGCATTTGATTCAAGTAAAAAATGGACTGACATCACTACTAAATGACCATCTCAAGTGTTGAGACAGTCGTCTGGAAGTACCAAACGATCGTCTCAAAAGTTAAGACGGGTGTCTAGGTGTCAGGCCTGGTTGTGAGATGAAATTGTCAAAGGAACGAACCAACCCAACCAAATCGGCTCAACTCGGATCGCCAGACAACCATTTGAGTAATTGAGACAGCTGTCTCGCATGGGCAAGATGGTCCAGTTCAGTCGGGGAACGTTCTAGATGTTTCCCTATTTATTTTGCTTCAGTAATATTTGTTGCATAAGGAAGTCAATGTCTAAAAATGATGGAAATTGATTTTCTAAATTTGTGTACATCTAGGAAACTGTGAAATGAATTTCTCATAGTGCAAGACGACCATCTCACAGTCTAAGACTACCATTTTTTCTTCCCTAGGATGTAAATTTTCTAAAATTGTTGTGAAAATTTAGTTCTTCTGGTCCCTTCCTCTCCCACATAGACTGGGAACCTGGACCCAAACCCCACCTATAAATGGAGGGGGTCCTGGGTCATCCCAGAGCATAACACAGACAATTGAGAAATAGTTGTTTTGACAAACATTTTCCACTCTGGTTGTGGTAACCATGAGAGCCCAGGTTAGTCCTACCATGATAGCCAAGGGAAAGAGAAATTGTAATCATTGTCATGGGAGAGCAAGTCAGTGACTAGTAAATCGACTGAGAGGGATGACTCCTTCCTGATCATTCTAGAAGGATGATAGAAGTTCTAGGTGGTCCGTCTGGACTACCATAAAGGTGGGAGGCTATTGTCTACTACTAGGAGGACAGCATCAACCAATAGTTTGTGACAAGAAGGAGTTGTTGAAGAAGACGGCGTGCGTAGATGCAGTCTGTGGAGCAGACTAGGAGGCGCATCAGTCAGATGAGTCCCAGTGCAACTAGGATTCAGAATTTGTGCATCTATGATGATGAGGATTATCGTTGGACTTTCTCCAGGATCATGCATATCCTCAAAACCATCCTTCCTGCATTATAATTATTGACGTGGTCTATTGATAATGGGAATATGGTAGATAAAATTTTAAATTTTGCTGCTTGCTCTTTGATATATTCCCAGCAAAATGGTCATAGATTCTTACCAAATTTTAAATTTCACAAGAGTATGTGGATGATGTCAGCAATGTGGAGGTGGTTGCCAAAAAATAAATTGAGTAGGATGACATGCCACGAGGCACATGAGATAATTTGGAAGAAGAGGAGCCTGGGGGCCATTTTGAACCCCATATTTATAAGTGTGGTGGATGACAGAGACAGTTGTAAACATGGGGTAGGAAGAGGAGTCCAAGCCCTAAATGACATTGGTTCAGTAGGGTATGAAGTCCTCTCAAACCAGGGATGGTTATGTTTGGGTGGAGGTTGTGATTACAATATTGAAGAGATTTAAGAGAAGAAGACTCTATGCAGGGAAATCAAAGTTGGGAAGGGAAATGATTGTTGCTGAGTCCAAGAGGCACATGACTCAGGAATGGGGAAAGTCATCGGTATATGTAAGTCCTATCTAGATTGGTACTCAATGGTCTGTATATAACATTTAAATAACATCAATCTAGGTTAATTCAATATATAATCCAAATATTCAATTAACCTTTAATCTAAACTATATGTTAACTTCTCTGAAAATTTTTTAGGGTAAAATGAAGTTCTAATTACTTTAAATTGTAATCCTAGGTTAAACAAGGAGTCTAAAATATTTCCATTAGATTTTAGTTTTAATAAACTTTTATCCATCAATTTTATATATGTCATTATATGCAACATACACCCATAGGTTAGTCTTATTTAAATGAATGAGATGGAGTGAAATATCTTTTCCTTAGTGAGTTAGATTTTAAATAAAATTTCAAAATTTGGAGTGATCATACTCCCAAAGGTTAGTCTTATTACCTTTTTGTACCTTGGATAAGTTAGTGTTAGAGGAGAGAGAAAGAGAGTCAAAAAATAATGCTTGGTATTATCCTTTATTGAATTCATTTATTCGTAATGAAAAGAAGAGAGGGAACATATTTCGTTTCCTTTCACATAAGGTGTTTAATCACTGGGTAAATTGAATCAATGTTTAGGTTTTTGAAATTTTGAAAATTTGCAACGAAGACCCTAAACTTATTTTATTCTAAATTTGGAATGTTACCCTATATGTCTTATCATGAGGTGTATCCCATATTTTCTTCTCACGAAAGCATAATATTGAGTCATCACCTTCAAGATTACGCACTATAGAATCATATTCATCGATTTATAAAACATGTGTACTATACGTGATCCATGTAGTATCAACCTATGGAACATTTGTATTGAGAAGAAAACACAGTAGCTCAAAATGAAGCCTCCTTGTAAGGAAACAGTTGTAATTATTTATAAGTGATTGTTTCTGAATAGGAATGATAGTTTGGTATCCTAAAAATAACTATGAACATCTTGAGAGTAAATAATTTTAGTACCTTTTATGTGATAGATACATGATATTTTTACCAGGTAATTCCCTCCCGTAAACCTTACTTTGTAGGCTCCACCCATGAGAGTGATAGGAATTTCTTGCAAAATGATTACTAAACAATGATTCTCGACTTTTGAATGTCTCTTTTATTGTTGAAAGGTGAGTAAGTATGGTCTTTCATTACAAAAGTAGGCATATATGCACTTGATATAATTAATCTATATAAATCAAAACTAGCAACCAAAAGATACAACAAATAACAAAAATGTAATTCTTTTTCGACATTGAAAACAATATGCAATGGGTTTCTATTTTCTCTTTATTATGATGTTCTCACATAACAAATTTGAGCTCATTGTGTACATTCAGTTCCTTGTATCCAATATACATGCATATCTCAATGGTTTATAATTAGAAATCCCTATGTCAGTATAGAGGGTCAAAAATGTGTATTTTTTAATTCAAGAAAATATCTTGCCTCCTTCACGTATTGGAGGTTATAGGAAAATATGGCATCAGAACAGGCAGCGAAAATGAAAAAATTTATCTTCCATATTCCCCTTTAACAAACAATCGGGTCAATAACTATGAGATGGGAAGGATGGTTTATGAAGTCATACCTGGTCCTTGAGAAAGTATAACGACTATTCCCTCATTACAGTACACAACTTTCTTCAAGTTCTACTCAAACGGTGTCAGAAGTAGCTCCTAGTTGATCATCACTTATAGCAGTATGATGTTGTCCTCCTAGTGGGAAAAACTCCACACCTCTAGAGTTGTCCAAATGGACCACCATGACCTCTTATCAATCTAGAAGAACGAACAAGAAGGATTTGTCCCCACATGTTGGCGCACTAGTCAACAACTTGCTCTCCCACAATTATTCTCCCTTTGTATCCCTCCCTTTTGTGGGTAGGACTTTCTTGGGTTCTATCAATTACCACAACAAGAGAAGACAAACAATTGTCATAGGAAATTGAGTTGTATCTGAGTAGCCCTGACGTGGCTTTTACTGCACTAACAAATCCACCTTGGGTTGAAATCCCTAAGTTTTTACCAAAACCTTGTGCAATAGTAGCACTCACAAGCAGACGGCTCTTATCATAGTGTATTTAAGGATCAAATTCCAAGGGACAACATTTTTTAAGAATCTTTCTAGTCAAATCTGGATCAATTAAGACTAATATTTAGAACAAGAGTTGATTTGGGTTTAGTTAAACTAATTGTAAGGAAAGTAAAAGAGAGGGATTAAAATTGAGTTTATATTAATGATGGGAATCACTAGGGTGGAATTGGGTTTCACCACCACTACACATGCAAACACATCTAAAACACATCCAGGCAAGATACAACTATCTAAATGGAGTAAGCAAAACAATTTGTTAGCAAATAGGGTTTGCGTAAGCATCTTCATAGGCTCGATGTTTCGTTACCCACAGATCACACACTTACTACTCCTGAGATATCCCTTCGAAAGTTCTCGTCTGGGCATCAACCATGTGAGTCGATATTCAAATCCTAAGTATTAAAGTTCTCACAACAAAGGAATGTAATAGATCATGCAAGGCAGGTGATCAATCCACAAAGCATGCATTAAATGATTAACAATAAAATGAAAAGTTATATAGAAGCCATGAAATGTTATAAATAAAACATTTAAGTACAGGTAGCAGGGCTAGTCCCTACACCCCAACAAAATGAACTACTCACTCCTCATGATAGAAACAAAAAGAACAAGAGAGAGGGAAGATTTCCTCATGGTCATGGTGAATAAGATGGTCATGTCTCGATGAAGAAATAGTCTTCTACACGAAGTCAGGGTAGATCTGGATGGGGAGGGGAAGAATGCCAAGGTAAATGATGATGATCTTCTCTCTCCTTCTTCCTTCTCTTCTTGTGCTTGTGCTCTTGCTCATTGGAGATGGAGTGGTAGATGGTTGATCGATGAGGGTGCTGCAGATCTGGAATCCCACCACTTTCAAGGCTAGGAGATAGAACTTGATGGAGTGGAGATGGAGGGGTAGCAAGGACACCACAGTGGCAGTCTTTGGTGGTGGAGATTGTCTTCCTTGGCTGGGTACAGAGCGACATCCAGTCGGCATGGATGGAGAAGAAGTGATACCTCAAATGAAGGAGGGGGTTGTCTATTTATAGGTATAGATCTGGGGATCACTGACTTAGATACCACATTCGTGGCATTCAATAGGGGTCAAGGTCATGTGACGCAGTCATGGTGGTGTGTCGTAGTCGAGGTTGTGAGTCGGTCGCGACACCTTGGCCTTAGCCCAGCCGTGTCGAGCTGGGCCCAATCATGTCGAGTGTCGGTCGGCATGACGTCTTGGCCAAGTTCACGACATTGTCTTCTTCGTCGTGGTCGCAACATCCTTCTTGGTCACGGTCATAGAATTCTTCTTGGCCACAATCGCGACATCATGGAACAAACTCACCCCTACGTGGGCGGGGGGAGGGGTATTGCTATGGGTCGATGGGCCTGCGTTGATGAATCCTCTAACTGATGAGGATGTTTCTTATGAAGGGATTGTTGCTATTTCTAGCGAGACCACCATATCATACAGTGGTGAACATAGTATGATGCTTAACCCTACAATGGAGACGAATGGATTTTCTCAAAACTCTAAATAATCATCTAAAACTGAGGAAAATTGTATATGAGCAGAGTCTGGGGTTATATGAGAGCTTTCAGTACAAACTAGAACAAAAATGGTGACTTAAACTAAGATGAATATTTCTTTATCAAGTCCCAGTACCCCTCTATTTATAGGAGGTTCAGGGTTCCCAGTATGAGTGGGAGCAAAAGGGGTCAAAATTTCATGCATTTTTGCAACATGTGAGTAGAGAAACGGTCGGTTCACAGGTGAACCGATTGGTTTTCATGTGAGTTGATCAGTTCACCCAGTAAATTAGTCATTTCATCATGTTTCCTAATAGCAATTTTATTATCAATTATAATCTGATTTAATGCACAACATGATGTCAACACAAAATCCTTGAATCAATCAAAATGATTCACCAACCGCTCCATTCAGATATTGAGCTGGTTGGTTCATGGACCTGAGCCTACCAATTCACTTCGTAAACTAGTCATTTCATTGTCTAGAATTGCCAAAGTTAGTTCAAATGACCTGACATACTGTAACGGCTGGTTCAACATTTGAATTGGTACATTCACTTATCCAGTCAATCAATATTCAACCAACATTGTTTAAATTGAATACATAATACTTTAGTAATCAAGTTTAAACCATATTCATGAAATAAATACTATTCCAAGTGTATCCTATGTGTGTGACCCTATAGGTTCTATGTTATGTTGGTAGTGAATGTCCATAACTCACTTATGACGTCACAAGCAAAGAGCAGTTCTAGTATCACATCATTGCTACCCAAGTAAATGGAAAGTTGGAGAAAAAATTCAACCTATAATCTATGGTTGGTGTTATAGTGATTGTATAATTCCTTTGTCTCTTATATCTGGATTGAACACAAGGCATGGAATCATCATCCTTTCAATATTCAATCCATGTTCCTTGAACTAAAGCAAACCGTCTAAGATATATGTGACGTCAATATCATATATTGATCCACATGTGCATGCACATGCTTTTCTCAGTCTCGCTTATCAATTGGACAGACTATCAAACTCCTATAGGAGGTACAAATTCCATCTATGTCACTTATATTCATCCCCATGTGTCACAATGCATTCTATCATCAACTTTATGACAATCCTTATTCAAGGTCACAGTGGATGATGCCAAGGTACAATGAATGACATGTGATGAGTGTAGTGATTTTAGGTCTAAGACCCACAGTCATCACCATCACTATGAGAGATGACTATGACCACCAATTATGGTTTCCATGTGTCACTTTCAAGGTGGGTTTGTCTGATACTCTATTCTCTAACACATATTTATGTGCTTGGTTTGATATCCATGTCATGACTGATGAGATTTTTTCATCAACCAACACACTCTAGTCGGATGTGTTATTGTAGTCTATTAGCTTTCCACAATACCATACGACTAGGGACATAAAAAGATTTTACATACTATTAACATCTGTAGGATCTCATTATTTGGGTCATCAACCTGTATACATACATCATCGTGTAATGTCATTCTTTAACATTCATTATGTTTCCTTGTTATCTCATAACTGAGTGAAACAGAATACATTGGAAGATTTCCTTTATTATTAATCAAATCCTTTACAAAATATCCCATCATAATCATCACATGATTGGATCTCTGGGCATACATTCCAACAGACTACCACTTGCACTAAGAGCCAATCACCCATGAATCTATTTTACATAGATATAAACATGCCTATCATGTTTCTACTGTACAAATGATAATTTAGCGGGTTAGAAACATTTGTTTATTAGTCAATATATCACAATTTTCACATCTCTTTGTTGTACCACATTTCTATATGGAATTTTTGTAGTATGCTATCCAATATTCCTTGCATAACCAGTATCTCCATTATTGTCATAGTATTTCTATCGTGTCATAAATTGTCGAAACATCTCTTAAGTTCATCTGTATGAACTTCTAGATTCATACAATATCCACTCCTGTATGCATAGAACCAGGACATACAACTTCTATTGTAGAATTAAAATAATGGTCTATAGGTTAAAACTCTTTCCAACCTACAATCCTTCTTTTAAGATTAAAAAAAATTATATTGAGATCATTTTCTATCATTTTAGAAGCTTGCATCAGTGTAACTTGTTACGCCCAACTCTTCATTATTACCATAATGCAACAACTAATCCTTAAGTGCTTCTCAAGTACTAATGGATGTTCTTTATGGTAACTGAAATCTGACTAATATCATCTTGTCATGTCCAATACATAAAAGATATTGAGTACACTATATATGATAGATCCAAATGTGAATGCATATGGCAACTCTTCTATTATTAACAAGAATTGGAACATTGGATACTTGAGAGATTGATCCCATCTACATGGATAGATTCTCTCTCACTAAATACTTCATGCTATACACTTTCAACATCTTCCTAATATATGTGCTTGTACTTAGGTCAAGAAACTTTCAAGATCTCAATTCCTATCACATAGGACGTTCACCTAATCCTTCATGATGAAGGTGATTTCCATGCCAGGTTTCAATACTTCGTATTGAGATGTTATTTCTCATAAATACATAGAATATCCATATGCTCCCTTGAAATCTTTTGTAATCACATATTTCGTCTTTCATCTTGACTCAAGTAAAACTCTTTTACTATCTTATCAAATCAAAGATTCCAGCTCTGAGATTCTTGTACCAATATCTAGATTGAATACCTCCTAGACTTTATTTTCTTTAATGGAGTTATAAAACCTTCTGCCTGTGTCATGTACACATCCTACCTATTATTCCTATTAAGGAATGTGGCTTTAATCTTCATATGCCAAATCACATAGTCTGATTAAGCTGCAATAGTAAGGATGCCAATTGGTGAAGGGATTTCATCATGTTCAAAACTTTGAACTGGTTTGAAAACCTTTGTAACAAATGTATCCTTTTATGTTATTCATGTTGGTATTCCTCTTAAAAACCCAATTGCGCCATACGAGTTTTACCCTCCTAGGTAGTACCACAAAGGTCATACCTTGTTGGTGTTTATGGATTCCATTCTAGATACACTGGCCTCAAGCCATTTCTTAGACTCTGGTCCCTTAATAGTTCTTGGTTGATTGTTGGCTCATCATTTTATGACCAACTCATGACTTGTCTAAGTTATAGGATTCACAATCTTCTAATCTCAGATGTGTTCTACTAGAACTATGAATTTCGTGTTACATAGAGAACTTGAGATTCTGCAACAATTTGTGATTCTCCTTATTCTCATTCTACCTCCTTAGGCTCAATGTTTTTCTTATTGATCTCAAACTTTTTGAGATCTAGTTTACTCCCACCGATTCTTGTGGAATTTATATATCCTAGCAACAAAAACTTTTGTTATTAGATTGAGATAAGTAGTGTTCACCAAACCAATAGTTATGTGATTAAATATTTTCATGTAAATATTTTCTTGTATAAGTTTCAATCCTTAATATATATCAAGACATTCCCATACCATATCGCATATGGTGTCTATAAAACCATTTTAGATGGTACATTGTTTTGGTGTTGACCATGTACCCAAAAAAGATATTTAGAATTAGATTAAATGATAATCACATCATGACTCCTAAAAATGTGATTCCTTCTTTCTCATACGTCATCATGTTTTAGGTGGAGTTGATTGTGATACACTATCATAGTTTCTCGAGAAGGTCCTCAAGCTATTCCTGTAAAGTATTTCAACATTGATCATATCAAAGTGTTCTAATAATTTTAAGGAAGATGTATACTTAATACATGTAATCTCCTTGAACATTTCAAGATATTTGTATTTACCTGAACACATATCACCATATCATTAGTAAATGCAATGAGGTAGAAATAACTATGTGTAACATTTATTCTGAAGATCTTTATACATCATTATGTACATGTCCTTGTAGAATTTTTATTTTCCCACTAAACATAGTGAGAGGTGGTTTTGTAATGTTTCTCATATAGAAGACTTGCATCTCTTACTGGTTTAATAATCAAAAGAGTCTAGATAAACATCAATATGGATTCTATAGATGCATTTCTCATATATGTGTTCTAGATGACAATGTTGTAGATTTCTTTGAGTTGTCAAGTTTTAATCCTTTAGGTATTTATGATATGAGAATTCAACTTTATATCCTTCAAATAAAGATCAAAATACATTTGGGCCATTTCCATACAAGATCACATCTTTGAAATAGAACCATTCACAACTCTTTATTCATTATCATCCTTGTCCATACAAGATGCATTAAATAAAATGTTTTTATTATTGACATAATGAAATAGCAGTTCATCTAATTCTATTACATGCTCTGTGGGCTAAGATAATTTCTAAACATAGACTGAAGTTGTAGCAACTCTTTCTTCGCATTGTCCATCCTTGTCCTTTCGTAAAGGCTTACTTCTTATCAAATCTTGCATATCAGATATATGTCAGATCTACATATGGTATCACATAACCAAGAAGAAGAAAATATCTAATTTATCTTATTACGTATATACCTGAAGTAGATGTCTCTATCCCCTCATTCTTCTTCATTTGTTCCTCCAGGTAGAGAGGGAAATTCCTTTTCCAGTGTCCAGGCTAGTGACAGTGGTGACATTGGCCTCCCTTATTCACTCCTCCCTTTGCCTTGAGTATTAAAGACTTGGTCTTTTGGCCATATTTCAAACTCTTCTTAGCTTTGCCTTTGCCTTTGAACTTTCCCTTTGTTTTATTGATCATCAACATAGACTTGGCTCATCTTCCCTAATTTGTGCCTCAATTGTTCTCAACATGACAAGTAACTTTGTTGATGTCTTGTCAAAGTCATTCATATTGTGGTTCATGACAACCTGACTGTATGACTCCGGCAGAGACTGTAGAATCACATCAGTGGCCAACTATTGACTCAAAGGGAATCCTAGTCTACAAAAGTTTGACACATATACAATGAGCCTTAGAAAATGAGGACCTACTAGATCTCCTTTTGCCATGTTACATTTGAACAATGCCTTAGAGACATCAAATTTCTCATGTCTTGCCTGGTCTCAGAACATGTTATTAAGATGTGTGACCACCTTAATAACATCCAAGTTATCATGTTTGCTCTGCAACTCATAGTTCATGGAGCACAACATTAGGCACTTGACATCAACAACATATTGAGTATGATTCTTGTAAGCATCCTTGTCATCCTTAGGTGTGGTGGGAAGAGGTTTATCTGGATCTGGTGTCTCTAAGACATAGAGCTTGTTCTCTTGTCTGAGAATAATTTTTAGCATCTTTAACCAGTCGTGGAAGTTTTTATCACTTAATTTGTCCTTGTCAAGGACTGACCGTAGAGAAAATGTGTTGTTGTGTGTTGCCATTTGATTCTACAAGAGAAATTTGCAACCTATTGTTTATTTGATTAGATTAAAATTTGACGATGTTCAATTAGGCCTTCAATTAACTACCACTCTCATAATTTTTTTCATAATGATAACCTTCAATTATTAATTTGAGAGTACATTGCAAAAACTTCTAATGAGCCAAGATCCATAATACTTTAATTATTACCTGGCCAACGCCAGCGTTTGTAACCAATCATTAAGATAGGAAACATTTTCCAATCACATCTTATGCAATTCTTGGATAAATGGTATGGGAAACTCCTTGCCATAGTCATCTGCATGCCTCAAGGTGCTTAATCTCATTAAGGACACCCAGTTAAGCCCAACCCAAAAGCCAACACGATAGTATGCACCCTACTTTGGTCGAACCTACATATCTACCATCATATTCCTATGAGATGGATAGTGCACCACGAGTTAGCATAACTTACATTTGGTCAACCAAGCTTTTCATGTGTGTTTCTTATTGATATCATCTTAGACTTAATATATTTAATTGAGGAATTTTATTTAAATATATATACATTATCCAATAACCACATATATAGTATGTATCATATACATGCTACATCCCACTGCATAAATATGCAATATAAAAAATTAGCAATGGTCATGGCCATACTAGTGTAATTCCTTGGAACCATAAGGAATTACTACCACCTAGATCTAAATATCATGCAAGAACTTGTTGCTGGTGAAGATCTATACCTGACGTTCTGGGTTGATCGGTTTAACCATTGAACTAGTTGCCTCGCCTCTTAGATGGTAGGTCGGTGGTCTGTAATGATTGTCTGGCCTCCTATCCAGTTGATGTTTGGACACCTCTAAATGATCAGTTGGGCTCACCAATAGGTTGTTTCAACTCCTCCTATGATGTGCCTTGCTCGGTCCTCCAGTCGGTCAACTCGTCACGTGAAATGGTCGGATCACTTGACGCTGAAGGTCTTGTTCATTATTACAAGAAAAGGAATTATCCTATTTCTATTTAAACTTATTACATGGTAATGAGAAATATCTAGTTACATTCGACTGGATCATAGGTAGAAAAAAATAATATTTTTACATAGGGAAGAAAAAGTTAGAGGCTCAGTATGCAAACTGAGATATAACATGAAGAAACAAACCATTCAATCACACATAGATATTTTGGATTTTTGGCCATAACCATGCTACACATCCACTATCAAAACCAATTTTAAGGGGACAAGCATAAATTGCATATATATATATATATATATATATATATATATATATATATATATATATATATATATATATATATGTAAATATGAGATTGAATGTGGTATTTAATATGATATTCCCATCAATCAATTTAAGTATTCATACCGTATGTAAAAATTAAATGATAAAAACCAAAAATCCGATCATATTGATTATCCCAGAATATAGTAGATTGACGTGAACCGGATACCATTGTAGGGAAATATGAAATAAAAATAGGCAGATGAAATGAAAAATTTAAACTAACATATTCCTCTTTAACATAAGACCGTGCCAATAACTATGTTGACGGGAAGGATGATTTACATGGCCATTCCTAGTCCTGGAGCAAGTCCAGTGACTATTTCCTCGTTACGGTATGCAACTTTCTTCAATTTGTACTCGAACGTCGTCAACATCAGCTATTGGTTGAACGCCACAGACAGTATTATGAACCAAAGGTAGATAACCAATCTCTCGCAAATCTATTGGATGAATTAAATATCTAGTTGTAACCTAAGTACACGGGTCACCTTACTTCATGTGTAGAGATGGTACATCCACACTTTGTTTATAATTTTGAAAATTATGTTGAGTCACCTCATAAAAGTGCCTATAAACCATAAGTGTTCTTCAAACTCCAAGACTTTTCGTAAGTGTAATTAAGATAAGGGGAAAGGTGGTTTTATCTGGGTCATTGAGTTGTGAACAACCTCCCTTAAGACTCATATATCAATAATACATAATTATTAGCATTATCATGTCTACAACATGTGTATCATTACCTTAATCATTTCCCTAAGGTCTCAAGGGAATAGGTACTTATGGAGTGATCTTACTCTAACCCCAATCGCCTCATGTACTTTCTAGACCCCTTGGGCCTCATGCATTCATAAAGTTTAATTCCCACTTGACCCCTATAACCTTATGTGCACATGCCCTTTGGCCTTTTTTACATGTGGATGGCTTTATCCTGACCCCTTGGGCCTTAAGTACATAGGAAATGATCAACTACTGACTGACTGGGCCTTATATGCGTGTCACGGAACTATTTTTACCCTAAACCTACCTCTGTTGACTACAGAGTCAATGGAAATAAGCTTTGGGAGCCCATCTATAAAATGGCACAAGACGCATAAGCATATGTAAATAAGTGCAAAATAGTGTCCATCATCATATTTAGAACCAAAGTGTCTTAAGTACAACGTAGTTCAAGGAAACAATGTGAAGAGATTACAAGATCAACATAACTATTCCAATACATGAAAAGATTGAGAAACCCATTTATTTACTACAAGGCCCATTTTGAGATGTTGTTATTTGTTGTAGGAGTTCCTTCATATAGCTTGATTCCCATGTTGATCACCTAATAGGGAACAAAATAGGATACACATTCAATCCGGGTGCATTAGTACACTTTGCAAAATGAAACTAGAAATATTATGAGATTAACATAATATAAGTTTGGCAAGATAAAAAGAAGTAAAGACCAAAAAACAACAAACATAAGAAACATGTAACAAAGTTTTCAAGAGCATCTTTTAGGTGAATTTAACCATTGTACTTAACAACATCATAAGTCCTTATATTCGTGTGACAGCTTCCAAAGGAAGAGTCTATATGGAAAACTAAGTCATAGCCAATAGTTGTACGTTTCAACCATGAGGGGACCCAATGATCAAAGTCGTAGGTCACCCTATATTCAACCAAGTAATTTTCTCCCTATTTAACAACTCAAGGGGGAGTCACCATGCCTTATGCCTACATCCCATGAGTTGGGTAGGGAACAAGGATTATTGCACAATGGTTTTCTACAATAATGTTTTAGGGTGATGTTCAAAATATAATATATATCAAAAGCATGAAAAGGGTATCATAACGTCACTTATGTCAAATAATATTCATAGCCAAGCATTTAGACTCTACATATACAACTAGTAACCAAGTCATAGCAATAGAAATAGTTCAAGAGTAAAAAGTGTGTCTTGCAAGTGTATAGTAAAACCTAGCACCAAGAGCTCAAGGTAAGGACCTCAATGTCAACCTCGAGTACAAGGATACATCTCTCGTTAGTGTGGAGTGGGATTACCCACATGGACATTCTCAAGAACTTAGGTCCCCTTTTTAAACAAGCATGGTTCTAGTCATAACAACATATTCACAAAAGTGCACTACATGGTGCACAACATCATAGGGTGCCTTAGGCTAAAAGAATATCCACGTTCAGAGTATAATCAAGGAAAAAACCAATCTGTTTTAACAAGGTGAGTACGATAATTCATATCCTTAAAAGCATGGTTTCAAGATAAGTCATTTTAGATCATAATCATGTACTAAAGTGAGCATCTAAGGTCTTATGATGTTAGCATGGAACAAAATTGTGAGATCTTGATTCTAAAGTGCATAAAATAGAATAGAGGTTATTGTTTTCAAAGTTGATAACATTTCATAGAGATCAAAAGATCTTACGTGCTCAAGTTACATAATTTATCGCACAAAAAGGCAACTTATGAGTAATGATACATGTAGAATGTCATTATGGAGCAAGTAGGTATGCTAGATCAGTTTAAACCCATTCAAGAGAGTAGAAGTCACAGATGTACTTCAAAATAGAGTTACAAGCCATTAAAAACACATAAATAGAAAGGTTACCTAACTCTAGATGATTAAGGATCATGCAGTTCTATAAAATAGAAAATCATGGGAGGTATGAGTGAAATTAGGATTAGTAAGTAATACCATGAGATAGGTGCAATTTTTTTGATCAAAATAGTATATAATATCATATGTCTTCATTAGGCATGCTAGGAGTTACATAGGTTTTAAGATAGCATCATTAATTGAGATTTTGAAGGGCATTTACCCAAATTGGACTGGGAAATGGCATTTGAGCATCTCCAACTACATCAGGCCTTCATGGATTTGGGCCTGTGGCATGGAGCCTAATGACCTGGCTCGGTGGTTGTGCAATCTCAGTCCCATACGTCCTACTAGCGTGGTCGAACACCTGTGAGATGATGAAGGAGGGTGGCTATCACGGAAAGTTACTACGCATGGCTACCTCAAGTATTTTTTCCCCAGGAGCAACCCGTGACCTACACCTCTTCTGGCTCACCTAAGTCATTGAGGATGGGGAGGTAGGAGCAGTCGTAGGACCTCAGACGGTGTCATCCAACTTCGGTTGTCTAATCTCGGACCCAGGGGAGGTCCCAATTGAGATCGTAGGGGTCCAAGGCATGGATGTTTAAACAGGCAAGGCGGTGGCACAGCAAGGAGGGGGTAGGGGAAGGAGAAGACAAATTTGAGTGTTAGGGTTTGTTAAAGATTGAGAAAAGTAGAGAACACAGCTGGGAATGGGGTTTTATAGGCAGAATGGGTTGCAATTGGGGCTAAAGGTGGTGGGAAAGGGGTATCTTAGTGGAGCCATGGTTGGCGTTGAGTAGGTGGTTGTCAGCATAGATCATGCTAGTGAGTAGTATGGAGGAGCAAGATGGATTTTTGTCCATCAGATGAGGGAAAAATTCATAGCTAAAAGGATCCAATGGTCGCATTATGTGGAGAAGGAAAATGAGCCATGTGATTGGTCCATAGTTTGGGGTCTAGATTGCCCAAGGGAGCTGGGTGAAGGGCAAGGGAAAATGGGTCACGCCCACAGTTGGGCCCAAAAGGTCCGAAAACAAGTTAAAAAGTGATAAAAAAGAGATTAAACTTGTGAATTTCAAAAGGATGTATCTTGAGCTAAGATGGTCGGATTGAGATGATTTTTGCATCGTTAGATTCGTAATTGAGTCCTCCACATTGTGAAATATATATGATAAACTCAAATTAGAGTCATTATTAAGTTCAAAGGGATGTTTAGTTGAAGCTAACTTATGTATTGAACCTAAAGTGACTCAAAGTATCAAATTAGGGATGAGGGGGGGTATTGAGTACAATTGAGCATTTAATGAGTCATGATGTACATAATTTGGAAGAGAGGGAAAATAGGTTATCACAATACATTTGTGCATCTCTACTTGACCCTAGGGTTAACTTAGGAATCTACCTGACATAGGCTTATTGAATATATTTTAAACTTTATTCTATCTGTGTTATTATTCATGCTTCATTTTAGGTTGAGGGTTTTCAAATGTCGTCTTGAACCTAGGTCTCAATACTTAACTCATACAAAAAAAAATGCTATGTCTTCAATGTATTATCATACCATAGATTTTGAAGGTATGATCTTATTTTCAAATGGGAAAATCTCCAACTAAGGTATCATAGATTTATATGTTGGACCTTCACATATTATTTTCATTCTGCCTAGGTAGCAATAAATGATTTTATGCTTTAAACCTAGACAATTATGGATAGGTCCTATTTGGACAACCATGGTTATTTATATATTTTCATTCCGACCCTATATTGGTTTACTAATATTTAGAGTAGGATTCTAGACTAAGGGTGTCTTGCTATTCCTTGTTAGGGGGTTTAGGCTTTCTAGCCACATGTCATGGACCCATGGGATTTGGGACTATCCCCTTCATGAGGTTTTTTCCACATATTGGGACTCCTGGCTAGTCTATGCACCCATCTATAAAAGCATATTGGGTGTATTACATATTTCATATATAACAAATGTGCCATATGCATACCCCTTTTGGGTACACTTTATGTACTTGCATGGATTTTGGTATCATTCATGCACGTGAGACAACATATACCTAATCTGGGTAATTAAACTATATTATTGAACATCAAGTGGATTTTCTCCTTCCTTCATTCCAATATAGGATTAACCTATATAGCAGTTTTATTCCTCCCTACAATATATGTGTTACCCAAGATGACAACTTTGGGTTAGGGTTGGGGACTATGCCCTATATCATAGGGTTTTATGATTCCTTGACCCTCATAAGGTTTTCCTAGACGGGTTGCTATCACAACTCAATTCTAGGGTTATCCTGTGTTTACCTTCACAAGGGAAAAACCCATATACATAACATATTTCATAACTATACAATTATTTCATATTTATATGTACTTCAATTGATGGAGGATGCCTTAATCCTACTTCTTCGCAAACCCTAATTTGAGATGAGGAGGGATGTGCAATTTTGGGTTGACGAAGCCAAGAGAAAATAAGTGGATGAAGTTTAGAGATGAGAAAATGTAGATAAGTATTGTTATAAGAAAACCTTAGATTCTATCCAGGACAATATCACATTAACATAAGGAATCCCTATATAGCAGCTTGATGGTTTAGGAAAGTTTTCCATCTTCGCAAAGTCATGATCCTTTCTACATACCATTACCCTTTGAGTATGACCACCACCAACTTTTAAGTATTTTCCTGTTAAGGTGGACCTCGTATCCAAGTGTCCATACCTAAATTTCCAAGATCCAGAATTAAGAAATGACAAATAATAATAAATAATTTCTAATAAATAAACTTTAATTGGATATAAATGTTTAACAAATACTCCTCTAAGGAGTTACATGATTTTTATAAGGAAGCTAACATATACGAGAGAAGAAATGCTAATGTATCCAACTCATACTCCTTATGGCATTAGCTTTACGTTGTTTAATACATTTATCTAAATCTCCATGTCTTCAAAATTTTAGACAAATCAGCTGCCCAAATTAGATATTTTGCTTCAATCAAATAATTGCAAATATGAACATGCATTTTCATTTCATATTCTAACCCATACTTGGTATGCCATCTTAGGTGTAATCATTTTCCATCATCAGAAATATGCATACAACAAAAGTGGCACCATGTATTCATATAATTCTAGTTAGTCCTATCTTAGGCCTTAAACTCAGGTTTAGGTTCATCTTTATTTTAGATTAGGAATAAGGGTATCAAACCCTAATTCCACCATATCATGACTTTTAACGGCTGTAAACCCTAATTAATTGTTAAGTGTAATCGTAATCTTGCAATTAAGGTTATTGTTCCATTATGAATCAAATACAGTTAAGGGGCCTCATATTTATTACTAAATATCATATTTCAAGTGTGCACATGTACCATATCTAATAATAACTATTATAAAATATAGGGCTTACATGTACAAAAACTTTATATTCATGTACCAAAACATAATTTTGAACTAGATGCATAATTAGACTCTATAATACACAAAATTTTCTAATCAATTGGATATATAGGTTCACTATTATATGATATACCAATAATTCACTACATAAGTTGCAATAAGAACACATGTGGACCAATAAGGTGACACGTCTATCCAAGGATATATCTCTAATATCCTGGTCCATGCCAAGCAAGGAGGAGAAGGAATGCTTTCCCTTGCGTTGTCACACATGGGAAGAACACATGTTTATTCCTCTCACGTCATGTGTGGAGTAACAAGGGAGGTCAACTCCCATCCTTAGGCCCCATAATCTCCAACCCATTGATGGGCTAACTCAAGATGAGGTTGGAGAGGTTATCAACCTTCCTAGTTTACTATGAGGTGATTGGAGAAACAAGGTCAGACAACTAGAAGTGTAGAGGAAAATGGGAATATTGAAAAATGAAGTTATCCCTCAATTATTAATGAACAAATGATTGGAATAGGATCTCCTTGATCACTAACATGTTTTACCATCCTTGTTGATTGTTGTAATAACATGGAGGTCATCTTCCTATGAGCTCCTCTTAACAGGTTAAACTGGCTCACGGTCATGGAAATTGGGGGTCCCTCGCTCCCTCTAAGGATTGGGTCCTCTTGAAGATGCATGAGGTCGAACACATTAGCCCAAGCCATCCTTACATTGGTTGAGTAGGGTTATAATGTCGATGATGTACGTATGTGTCTATCGAGAGTTACAGGTGGTATCAAGAACAATTGAATGTGTGATCTAGTTCTCCCCACCATGAGAAATTTATCTATCCCCTTTTATACAGGTAGGGATCCATTAGATACTGTAGTGCCAAATTGCCCCTGGTTCTCAAAATTGTAGGGTTTGGGCATTATCTTGTCTCTTGGAGATAATACACCTACACATGGTTGTTGTGTTTGTTAGAGTCTCCTAAATCCACAAAACCTTATTTCATGGAAAATGGTGGAGGGAGGAGAAAGAATGGGGTGAGGTGTTGGGCACTCCCTATTCTGATTGAGGAAGAAGGAGTCTAAGTGGGAAAGGTATCTTCAAGTGAGTGACTCTGGTCTAGATAAAGGACTTGGGTCCACATCTAGGGATGGTATAAACCCCCTAATTGGATAATTATTTATATAGTCACATAAAGGATCTGTGTGCTTGCAAATTCTAGGATAATATTTATTTTTTCATTGTACATCATTTGAAAAAAAACCTTAGTTCATACATTCATTATCTAAAACATGGTTTCCAAGACAAAAAAGATAATTACTTAATTATATAAATGTCATAGAATCTTCTCAAACTTCTCTTATAACCTCTTAATTCCTTTATTTTTCAACTAAAATATTCTTATTATTTAAATTTTCTCAATTCCTTGATTTTTTTAATTTACATCACAAGGACCTGTGTGTAAGAACAAATATACTTAATTGGCATTTCACTTGAATCGATGGGTCTATGAATTAAACCTAGGACTTCCACAAGATCCACAAGATTTATTATAAACTTTATTATGAAATCAAGGCTTGATATCCCCTAATATCTCAAAGAAGTCACACATTGACAAATTTGCTCGATATTAAGCTATTTACTTAAATTTGAAAACCCAATCTAAGTCTATGGCTCAAACTAACATAAATACTTCAACTGAGGTTGATTCCTAAGTATTGGCACGTTATCCCTAATATTACTTCATTAGGGTATATTAAAGACCCATTCATATTCTTATTCCCATGTTAATTATTTTAAATTAATTCCATCTCATATCATTGAGCTCATTATTTTAATTCCCCTCTGATTGTATGGATTTTTATCTCAATATATTATTATTGAATGTATAACCATGGAATCTAAATTTACAAAATTTGAGGATGTTACAATCATCCTTTTCTAGATATGGGAATAACTAGCTTCTCTTATAGGCTAGGGCAGCCAAACACCTTAAAAGGACTTAGCCATCCATGGACAAGTATTCAGCCTTACCATGAACTCACAAATTCTTGAATGAGTGTCAAGTCTTTACTGAGGACTTATGCGCTTTTGTAACAAGATTTTGGACTTCAAGGATTTACCCACTCGTGACTTGAATCTTCTAACTTTGACTCACCTTCACCTAGGAGAAGCTAGGGCTTCCTTCACTTCTTCTTATAATCCTCTTTTAGTGAAGAGAGTGAGAGTCTTCATCTTCATGAGATAAAGAGATACTAGCAGTTGGGAAGTAAGAGCCTCACAAGGTATACATGTAGGAATAGCTCTCTTAAAGATTTCCTGCTCACTCAAATGTTGGTAGAGTGATTAATCTCATGAAAGTGGATAGGGGATCTTTGAAGCCAGTATCTCTCAATTATAGTATAGGGGACTTCATAGTGATTCTCTAACCATTGTATGAAGCCCGTGGGTTCCTATTTATAGTTGAGGATTTCCCCTAGATATTAGAATCATTAGAAAAGATCCAAGCATTTTGGAGGAGAGACTGATGGATCCATTTCACTTTTATCTATCTGTAATGACTAGTTTTTGCAAGTTTTAAATTGCCAGGCATGAAAAAAAGGATATCTCAGTCGATACCAATATATCTCGGCCAACTAAAAATATATTTTAGCTGACAAAGAGATCTAAACATAAAATTTTGTTTATCGACCCAATTCTTAGCAATTAAGATCTTCAAAGATGGCATTAACTAAGCCACCAACAATATTGTCTGTTGAGTTTTGTTTGGAAAAGTCTTAGATAATGAAAGTGCATTTTTGAAGAAACATACTTAATGCTAAGTGAAATATTAATTCAATCTTAATAATTATGTTACACTTTTGAGAAAAATTTTATATAGTCATTACAATTGATAACAAAATTGTTTAAAGGAGTTAAACTATGTAATCCTCAAACTTGATCTTATTGTATGGATGACTTGATTTCTCCAATCTTGGATTTGCAAAAATAGGCATTTGAAGTTGTCTATCTAAAATTTCTCAAGTAAAAGAAATAGACACAAATTACTGGACTAGTGTTGTCATCATTAAAACAAGATATGGGTTAATTTGTACCTTGAGTCAGTAGAAGAAGACACTTTGAGGGAGAGTTGGGGAACATAGGGATACATTTTATTTGTCATATATACTTGTTTCAAATATGAAATTTGGGTAAATAAAATGTCACATAGTTGAAACGAGAGAGAGAAAATTTAAGAGACTTTTTGTGGTTATTCGAGAAATTGTACCTAACTATGTTGTTTTTTGGTAGGATTAGGCACAATGATGTGAGCAATGTGACTGAATGAGTAATGATTAGGAAAGATTTGTGGTCATTATGGAATAATGGGCTAAATTGTATTTCTTATTTTATGAACATGAGATAATTAAAGGAGTACACATCTACACATTTTTGTCATCAATATGTTTATGGCTTTTGGAAGTGGTTTAGAAACATGAAGCAACTCAAAAGAGAGATACAGAATGAGAGTATAAATGATTAGAGAAAAAGGAAGATGCTACAAAGGATTTAAAATTGTAAATAGAGAGTTGGAGGTCATTGAATGCTAAAATTATGAGGCTCTAAAGTGATATGGAGAATATTGTATTTGGTCGATGTGGTAGAAAGGAAGTGTGAAACTGTGAGAGGATTGATGGGGACTTGATAATTACAATCATTTTTTGAGTTAATATTTAAAAGTGATGAAAAATAGAGTAACAAAGATAAAGAGATCACATATATTAATATGTAGTTCTTAGTTAAAAGTGAAATGATAGAAATCCATATAAAGAAATCATAAAGAAAAATGTCTCGTTATCTACTTTCTCCTTTTTCTTAAATTATGGTTGCCTAGTTGGATATTATCTTAATATTTTGAAACTTGAATTTTGTTTGTTTTATCTTACTTAATAAATATACACCACTTCATAAAGAATTTATGATATATTTCTTGCATTTGATTATTCATTACATGTAAGAAAAGAATTAATGTAATGTGGTATTAATATGTTTGACAATATTTTAATTATTTTACATATCTTACCCTTATGAAATCAAGTTATAGGTAAACCACCAATTTATACAAACTATATGGTACTTTTATTATTTTTATTTGTATATCTAAAAAATGAAATCACATTTTAGTGGCGTTAGATAATTTGAAGTGATGATTTGATGTAAAAGCTAAAAATATAATACCAAAAAATAGAATATATTTCAACATTGTTAGAAAATAAAGATATGTGTTATGAATGGTAAGACAAACATGAGGCGACTAGGGAGACAAAGAAATTTGAAAGTTGTTCAAGAAAATGAACATGCTAGGAACAAAATTAATTGGGAAGAGAGTATTGGAGGTAATTTCTAAAAATGTAAAGTTATAACAATATATTACAATATGAATTCCTACAAAATTAGATAAAAATCAGTGGTGTATGATTCAATGGCGTAAAGTTATGTCAAAGGATTATGTAGTACAACTTGTAAACATATAATCTCGAACATTTTATTACCTACCGAGTAAAACCACATACTCATAAAGTAACGTTCATGAATACCAATTTTTGTAGCAATATCTAAAATCAAATTTACATCAGTGTCCTAATTCGAAGTCTATATTTTAGGAGAAAAAGATACATTTTAAAAGTTGTAATATTGAATAATTCAGGCAAGTTTCATATGAAACAAAGGAATACCCAATGAAGACAATTACTATGTTTATCTTAGTATACAAATAAACTCCTTTTTTCTTTTGTTGCACAAATGAATTAAATGAGATAGTAGATAGCAATGCAAACATGTACATATATGTATATAAACACTCCCCTTATACATCCTCATAAGTCTATCCAAATTATCTAACAATCGATCTTGTTATGATTTGAGTTTTGTCTGGTTGATTATTAATATATCAATCGACTCTTACATTCCTCTCTTGCTTCCGGCTGGCATTGATCTAAAAAGTATTCCTATAATAGTTGGAATGCATTATCTTTTCTGAATGTAGTTAGGAAGTGGCACAATTTTGTTATGCCTTTGGGTTCATATAGATCATATATAGATCATGCCCAACATCTAAAAATTTCCAATACGGATCATATTGGCAACAAGTAATAAATTTGCACATGGAGAAATGTTTGTCTGTGATATTAAATGGCAATGCCAAAAATGTGAAGCTACGTATACGTGCATAGGGTGACTTCACATATCTTTTGAGTTCATTCCCTAACTATCAGGCCTATGGTCGGCCGCAATGGGATGAGAGAGACGGGGATGGGGAAAGCCTGCACCTCGGACGGTGTCAGTGCTGTTCTCATGTGCATTTAATTTAACGTAACCCATTTTCTACCCACCTTCTGCCATTTGCCCTTAAATTCAACCTGACTTCTTTGCTTTTATTTTTTGTCAATTAAGTAATTAACTCGCTATCACACTTTGCATCGGATATTTAATTTTGCGTGTTACCTTTTAATGTCAAAGTGTTAAACGATATTTAATTATAAGTTATGCATCACCTAGTGTGTGGCGAAGACTTGTCTCAATTATTACAGCCCCTCATGTCAAATTTACGCCTATAAAACGTCATCCTCGTACTGGTGCTCATTGTATTTCGGCTGGCAGTCCATCATTTCCCTTCCTAAAGCCAGGTGATATGCTACATTATAGGAGCCCTCCCCATTACAATTTGAAGGGTTCTTTTTAGAGCTACGCTACACATAGTGTCTTTCAGACCCGGTGACAAACCCGGTTTACCGGTAAACCGCGAAAAATATTCCCAGCCGTTTCCAGCGCAAGTCCCGTGATATTTTCACATTTCCCGTGATATTTTCACACTTCCCGGTTCTAAACGAGAGAACCCCTCTCTCCCGCTCACGAAACGGTTCCCATTCCGCTTCGGCTTCCGGTTGCTCACTTTCTTCCGCGCTCTCTTCCGCTCTCGCGCTCTCTTCTCCGGTCCAGTTTTCCGGCAGCGCCTCCGCCTCCGGTCTCGTTTTCTTCTCCAGCGGCGCAGCAGGACCTCCTCGGCTTCGCCCTCCAACACCAGCAGCTTCGTCCAGCGGCTTCGTCCAGTGGCTTCGTCCTCCAGAAGCAGCTTCGTCCAGCGGCTACGTGCTGATCCGATCTCACCAGGTACTCCGGTAGCCCTAAATACTTCAGCCTCTCATGAAAATTTCCACATGCATCCCCCGATCTCCGATCTTAGGGCACATAGCACCTAATCAGGAGAAAATTCCGACATACATCTCCCCGAGTACAGTACTAGGGCACGTATCACCTAAGCGTGAGGACGTACTGTACCACTTGATGACATATGCGTACGTTTTTGATATTGCATTGCATAATGGTGCACTATTTTTGACTGTGTCATTCAAATAGGTTTAGGTACTGTACTTATTAATCGAATTCACGAGTTACTGACGTTTAGTGTTTAAAATTTGTTACTGACTTTAGAAGAACAATTTGTTACTAACGTTAGGTCTGTTTGAGTTTAGTGTTTAACATTTGTTACTGACTTCAGAAGAATAATTTAGTACTGTGCTTAATATTGAAAAGCAAACTGACTTAATGTTTTGCTAAGTACAATACTTTTTATCATACTGAAATGATAGTCATAGCACTTATGGTTGATACTGAAAATGAAAAAAATAATTGGGTACTGTACTTATTTGTGATTGTGATTAATTGTAATTAATGATACGATAATAAAAATAAAAGTATTGTACTTATTGATATCATAATATAAATAATTGGGTACTGTACTTTTGAGTAATGATTGTATCTCAATAATCCAAATGAAAACTATGACAGTGAGTAGTATCCTGATGATTCATACATGCTTTATTTTCGAAATGCCCAATATTTTCTTATAATTTGTCTGTACTGTATATAAAGATTAAAAAATAAGTCATACTTTTCTGAGTACTGTACTCTGGGTATGGTAAAAAAATATTATGTCAATGATTTGCAATACTCATATATGAATAAGTATTGTACTTATTCTAATATGGAAGTGTAATTGTGTACAAATATAGAAGTAATGTGCTTAATAAATGCAAATATGGAAGTGTAATTGTGTGTATGATTATGTTTAGGTACTGTACTTATAAATCGAAATCATGAGTTACTGACGTTTAGTGTTTAAAATTTGTTACTGACGTTAGAAGAACAATTTGTTACTGACGTTATGTCTGTTTGAGTTTAGTGTTTAAAATTTGTTACTGACGTTAGAAGAATAATTTAATATTGTGCTTAATATTGAAAAGCAAACTGACGTAATGTTTTGCTAAGTACAGTACTTTTTTGTCATATTGAAATGATAGTCATAGCACTTATGGTTGATACTAAAAATGAAAAAAATAATTGGGTATTGTACTTATTTGTAATTGCGATTAATTGTAATTAATGATACGATAATAAAAATTAAAGTACTGTACGTATTGATACGATAATAAAAATAATTGGGTACTGTACTTTTCAATAATGATTGTATCTCAATAATCCAAAGACAGTGAGTAGTATCCTGATGATTCATACATGCCTTTTTTTCGACATGCCCAATATTTTCTTGTAATTTTGATGTACTGTATATAAAGATTAAAAAATAAGTCATACTTTTCTGAGTACTGTACTTCTGGGTATGGTAAAAAAAATATTATGTCAATTATTTACAAAACTTATATATGAATAAATATTGTACTTATTCTAATATGGAAGTGTAATTGTCCTCAAATTTGGAAGTACTGTAATTAATAAATACAAATATGGAAGTGTAATTGTGAGTTTGAATAAATACATATATGGAAGTGTAATTGTGTACTGTACTTAATATGGAAGTACTGTATTTATTATGAAAAAAATAATTGGGTACTAAAATGGAAGAAATATTTGGGTATGTACTTAATATTTAATTGTGATTTAGGTACTGTACTTATAAATGTACTGTACGAGTTACTAATCTCTGGTTTGGGTACTGTACTTATAAATGTACTGCACGAGATACTAATGTCTGGTTGAGTTTTGTTTTTATTTTTTGTTACTGACATTAGAAGAATAAGTGGATACTGTACTTAATATTGAATTGTAAAATGACTTACTGTTTTACTAAGTAATGTATTCATTTAACATACCGAAATGGTATTATTTTCGATAATCATGTATAATATGTATTGTACTTATATTCATATAAAAGATTTAGTTGAAAATAAATTTTAACCAGCAACGTCAGTGTAAACAGACAAATATGGAAGTGTAATTGTGTACTGTACTTAATATGTAATTTAATTGTGATGGATGTCTTGTTGGTTACCATACCTATGCTCCGGAAGGGATGATTTTGTTAGTGATGGTAAAGTACTTCGATGTGTTTATAATGTATTGTTAGTGATAATTAGGATTATTACTAATGCATTGTATATGACGTTAATGGTTTATGAAAGTGATGTACCTATTACTGAAAATAAAAGTACTGTACTTAATGTAAACTAAAAGTACTGTACTTATTGTTAGTGAAAAAAAAGTACTGTACTTATTGTTACTTATTAATGTCTTGTTGGATAACATACTGTATTGTACTTTCGTGTATATAAGTGATGTACTATGTTCTTTTTTGACTAATACTTTGTTGAGTACAATACTTTATCTGGTGTATTATGTTCTTTTTTAGACTAATACTTGTTTTAGTCATGTACTTAGTGTAATAATTATGTGAGTACTGTACTGTATGGGGTAGTTCAGAAATTGAAATAAAGAATGAGGGTGTTCGTACTGTACTTTTGCTTATGTTGAATTACGTGATAAATAACATATCAGTACAGTACTTTTTGTAGAAGCTGGCTTATGAAGTGCATGTTTTTGTTTATAAGATGGAGAACGAGCGTGGCTTTCAAACCAGATGCAGTTACAGGAAATTCAGGAAGATTTGTGAAATAGCAGGCACAGAGCACAAAAAAAAAATTTAAGAAAACAGTTTTTGGTGGTTTTTTGGACATGAAGTGTCCAAAGGGTTTAGATCTTGGATTGATAGAAGATTTGGTAAGGTGTTATGATGTGGAAATAAATGCATTTGTGTTTGGCAATGTCGTGGTTAAGCTAAAGACTGAGCACGTGTCAGATATCTTTGGCTTAATTTCTGAGGGTAAGCCAACTACATATCAAACAATTATGGATACGTACTGTACTTGATATACTACTTTGTGTGATCAGTTTATTAATCACTAAACAGGTGAAGAGGTCGTGCTAGACTCAACTGACAAGGTTGCTGGTAAGAACTCTGTCATCAGAGCAGAGTACTTTGGGTCGGATCCAAAAGTGAAAGATGCAATGGAGACATTGCAAATGTTAAAGAAGAATAAAGATGAGAAAAGCCTCAATGATTTTGTGAAGATCTGGATTTTGGTTCTATTAGCTGATTTTTTGTTTCCATATGGGAGTTTTGCGATATGCAGGACATTTTTTGATGTAGTAGATGATTTGCAGTCTATGGATAAGTACAATTGGCCAGAAGCCATCACACAATTCCTACAAAATGGACTTGTTGATGTAATTGCTAAAAGAAAGGGGTACCTCAAAGGTTGCAGTGCGGTATTAATGGTAAAATTTGACGTACTGTATGTATTTATATAATTTTGTACTGTTATTAGTACAATACTTGCATTTGGTACAGTACTTAAGTATATGTTTCTTCGATAATGATTGTGTTAATATTGCTTTGAATTACTTTTCAGGCATGGTTCAGGGAGTGTCAGACTCTACTTCCTCTAGAGGACAACGATGCGTTTCCATTTATTAATAAATGGAATTATGATAGTAAGTTGAGTTTGTTCTTGCATAAGAGAAAAATGAGTGTGCTGAATTTCAGCGCGGAGTACATTCGGAAGGATTGGATGCAGAAAACAAATAGCAAGGGTAAGAGAAAGGTTGATGAGGGAAGCAGTGTGGGTAAGTTGGAAGAATTGCAAGAAGAGATGGAAACATTAAAAGCGGACAAGAAGAGGTTGAAGAAGGATCTAAAGAGATGTATTAAGAAGCACAATAAAGAGGTCAATCTTCTAGTGGTTGAGATAGATGGCCTTAAGAAAGAAAGAAATGATGTGAAGGTCGATTATGAGAGGTCAAAGAACGCATTAAATTACATGCGTGAAGAACTACGGATGCATGGTATTGCTGATCCGACACTTACGTTGGATGGTTGCAAATGTGAGAAAATTGTTAGAATATTATACTTGATACTGTAATTGTCAATAACCTGTATTAGTTAACAATTCTGGCTCTTTTCAGGATGTTGCGGATAAAAACGTTGTATCTCGTGATAAGAAACCGACAGTGCAAGCTAGTGAATCAACTTTTGACGATTTTGTGACTGATCCGCGTACGCAGCAAATCAAGAGTAACGATGATGAAGCATCGTCGGACTTTGTTGCGGATGCCGTGCGAGATGTCATTACAAGCGTAAGATCAATTGCAATATTACATTCCATTAAAAGTGTCGAGTACAGTACTTAATATTTGAATTGGTACAGTAAGTTACGTACTGTACAAGTTCATTTGTACAGTACTTTACAAATTCATTTGTACAGTACCTTATAATATCATTTATGCAGTTAGTTTTTAATTTTTTGCAGTTGAAGGAGAATAAGAACGAGAAAGGAGTATTGGTGAGAATGAAATTTTTTCACGGAGCAATGTTTATTTTTACATAACTAATATGTGTTTTTTTTTAATAGAAACTAAACAAACTGCTGAACAAGGGAGCAATGCCCAAAAAAAAGAAACTCAAAATTATTATTAAGGATAGTGGAAAAGGTGCAGCAGTAAGTGAGCCAGTCCGTGAAAGAGTAGATGACAGTGCTGCTAAGGAACAGATCGTCGTCGATGAGGTGATTTAAGTGCAGTGCAGTACTATCAATTTTTTTTCTGTATTACGCATCGTGGTAATATCACCGATATTTGGTTGTTGATATATTGTTAGGTAATTGTCACGCCCCCATTCTCGCATTAACCACAAACCACGAGATTAGGGCGTGACAGGGTGGGATTTACACATAAGCCAACCACTCTTTACTTTTATAACATTTTAAAGATATTAATAGGAAAATCCGATTTATGCTGTAAAATGAAACTAAACAAACTGCGGAAGCATCTTTATTAAACTGACTAGCAAGATAAACAAAGTCTACATCATATTACATTGTCCGACATAAAATAAAGCATAACAGATAATTTACATCTTATACACATTCACTCTCTCACTCACACCTTGTCCCAAAGATCGAGGGGAAAGGACTAAGAGATCTCTAACTACTAACTACGAACCTTTTATTGACTAGGCGTAAGGATAAATCGATCTTTCTGATTTCCTGCTGCTGATGATAACCTGAAAATGTTTTGAGTAGAGGTATGAGCCTACTCGCTCAGTGAATAGCATTTCACTTAGCTATCACTAAACAACTCATCAGGTTTATAAACTGAAATTAAACATAAATGCAGAACTAAACAAGGCAGTTCTAATAACATAGCAGATATACAGATATTAATCACATTTCTAAGCATCAACAGGTATTTCAGGTAAATAAACAGTTACATAAATTTACTGTGTCCTATATGATTACTTATTCATATTATTATTATTATTATGCCCTAAATATATGCAATGTACTCTGCATATAAAGATCCGCAGCAAGTTCATGCTACGGTCCCACCGTACAAGACTTAGCGACACACCCGGGAAATGCTAAGTCTGACTATCAGCCCTGGTCTGCTGCAGGACTCTCAGGCTCATCGGCCTTCAGGCTCATCAGCCTCACTGTACTCTCAAAAGAGTGAACTCTAGACTCCTCCTCAAACCTGAGCACACAGGCGGAGAGTCTTACCAGGTTACCACCGTGACATCGCACGCGTTGTTGTTGAATAACCCCTATTTACTCCAGTGTCACCGTGACATCGCACGCGTTGTTGTTGAACACTGCCTTTCCATCCTCGTGCCACCGTGACATCGCACGTGTTGATGTTGAACACGAGTTTCACCCCCCTGGATGCAGACCTCTCAGAAGGGGTTCTACGGTGTTAGGGCACCTAAGTCTATTAACTGATTAACATATAAACATTTAAACAGGAAAATCACATTTCATGCATAATGCACAATCTAAATATCACATGAAGAAAATATATATCCTTTATCATCATTAAACATGATTCAGTATCATTTATCCAGTTTCGGTGCTAAACATCTATTTTGAAATCAGTAAATACATTGCAACTATAATACAGGAACTTCATCATTTTCACTAAGCATATTAAGTATTTCAAGTTCCAATGAAACTAACATACTCTATTGTATGTACTACACTGGTTAGAAGTTATACTAACTGATACAGAAGCAATTAAACATTTAAATTGAGTTAAATAATGATTACTGAATGAACTACTACTCACCCACTTCGGTGTGTTCGTATACACCGAAAAACGTCCACAACCATGCCTAATTCTGCCCTTTACAGCAGAGTGCACGCCGTGCACCTGGGCTGCCCGCCGTGCACCTTTAATGCACTTTTTTTTCTACTTTTCTGCAACTTTGCACGCCGTGCAAACTGATTTGCACGCCGTGCACCTGGGCAGAAACTCGTTCCGCTATCTATAACTTTGCACGCCGTGCAAACTGATTTGCACGCCGTGCAACCTGCGCAGAAACGGAAAACTCATTGAAGATGAACTCGATCAAAAACTAAGTCTTGGCTTAAGCTACGGATTCTAATTCTATTCTCAAAACCGAACTGCGTGCTGGTCTTACCTTGCTCTATTGTGTGCCAATCGAGCTCCGGTTTGGACCTATTCAATCCAACAGTAACTTCTTAAGTACAGGTTCACAAGCTCACACAGGCTCACACAAGCTCACACCAGGCTGCTTGATTTGGATGTCGATCGATGATGCGTCGTGTTGGGACCTCAAGCACAAGTCCAAAGCATCGTTCATCGGTGCTTCCTTGTGCCCAAGGTGGCTTACAATAGAAAAACGCAGCTGCTGCTGCTTGAGCAAGGTGGGGCGCCGCCCTACTGATTTGGGGCTTCCATGGAGCGAGGAAGAAGAAAAAGGGGGCAAACGTTGCGGATTTGTGATGGGAGTCGTCGGCCGAACTCAAAGCAAGCTTCCCCTTGCGATTTCGTGCGCCCAAGGGGGCTCTTGGCCGGCCGCCATGGCTGCAGCAGCTACTGGCCGCAGCTACAGGGCGCCGCCCTAGCTGTTGGTTGGGGCCGCGGTTAGAGCAAGGAAAAGAGGAAGGAAGGGTAGAGGAAAAAGAAGAGAAGAAGAAAGGTAGAAGAAGAGAAGAAGGTCGATCGCCGGACGGAGCCCCTGTTCTAGAAAATCGCGGCTACAGTGCCGCTCTACAGCCTCAAGCGGTTGCCGCTGGAAGAGATAACGAAGAAATAGAAAGAAAGAAAGATTCATAAAATCGAAATTGGGCAAATTGTAGAATTGGACCCTAAACTGAAAACTATCATAACTTTTTCCTCGAATGTCCGTTTCAAGTGATTCTTCTTGCAAACTCTCAAACACGAGATTCTCTATCATCCCAAGGTATAAAATTATGTTATCTAGCTTGTCACAACTGGTCAAATCACTAATTGCAACAGTGAGTAATCAACTCAACTTAATTACCCTAACGATCATCATAGCCATTAACATTAATTACCTCAGATGCTTCAATCTCAACTATTGGTTCACATATAAGCTTATCTTGATTAACCACGATGTTTAACAAAATACTTAGCACTAATCAAGGTTCTTCACGTTAATCGAGGTACTTATTAGTTAACTTAGTTATGGGTCATAACAATCTCCCTCCCTTATAAGAATTTCATCCCGAAATTCCTAAAAGAGAAAAGGAAACTTGTTACGCACATCTATCCCAAAACTCCCCATGTGGCTTCTTTTAGATTGTAGTTTCTACACAAAACCTTCTCTAAGGTATCTCACGATTCTTAAGTTTCTTGATCCTCAGATCAACCATCTGTATTGGTCCCTCAACATAGGACACGTCAGATCTAATTCCAGATCAACCCACAAAACATTGTCTTGTAGAACTGTTATAACAGTATCTCAATTTATGGTAATTACCGAGAATTATCATACTATACATGCAGACAAACTAAAATTCTTAAATAAACCGAATTGTTGTCAATTTGGTACTAAAATAAAATCATGCAATTTAACTGTTACACATCACTACATCTCATACTGAGAATTGATATCAAAACACTTGATTCCACGTACACCCTATCCTTAGGGTTTCATTTGCCTTATTCATTCATCACATGCCAACACCCTACTCTTAGGGTTATCTCATTTTCTAGTCACATGGCAATACCCTACTCTTAGGGTTTCCATTACCTCATCTGTTTGATTGCAGTTCAAATCACAATACGGTATTATTCTAGAACTGGCAGAGCAGTATATTCAAAATCATTGTAATTACTGAGTAATCTTTATATCATGCATGCAGGCAGATTAAAATTTCATAAATATTCCAAACTCGAATCAATTTTGGCACATACATACTGAATTCATGTAATTGAACATCTTATTACATTAATAAGAGTAATTTACTTCACCTATAAGAAACCATCTGTAATATTTATCGATTATCTGAAATTTCTCGAAGAACGTGCATATTAACCAAATTCCTGGTTTATGCATCACATAACTCGATTAAGAGTTATTTTCGTATCATAACACAAATATTTAACAGTGCTTGAGAATTTCTAATAATATCTCAGAGAATTGTGCCCATTCATGTAAATGTTAAGTCACACACATTAACATAACAGGAAGCATGCATTTAGGTCTATTTACATATTTTAATGTTGTCTTGCTAGCTTGAAATCATGCATCTAATGATTTACCAAAGCTGTGTTTTCTGGGTTCATACTCAAACGGTACCATTATCAGTTGTGTATTTTTAAACTCAATATGATATGATTGAAACTGGATTACCAAGCAACCTAATTATTTTATCCATGTATATCTTAGTCAAGTCTCGAGACATCAAAGGTCGACTTAATATGAAGAAAGTGAGCAGACTAAATTAATCTATCCACAGTCATTCATATCAAATCACAACCTCTAGGTGTCCTGGGTAATCTTACCACAAAATCCATTGTGATAAATTCCCATTCCCATTCAGGCATAGAAAAATATTACAAGGTAGCTATAGATTTCTAGGGTTCAGCCTTAACCTACTGGTACACACTACTTTTAACCATGTACTCTGCTACATTCTTCTGCATATCTGAGCATTCATTTCAACTTCTTGGGGTTCATATACATCTTAGTGTTTCCTGAAAGCATAGCATACATCAATACATACACTTCCATAAGAATCTTTTCTTTCAGCCTTTTCCCCTTAAAAGAATTTTACTCTATCTTGAGGTACACACAACATGTCATGCTAATACAACATCTTATCATCTAAAAACTTAAACTCTAGTCTCTTTTCCTCCTATCAGGTCATGCATGGTCTGGCTTAATTCACTATCACCCTTTTGTAGTTCCTTGATTTGATCATAAGAAGCAGGCTTAACTTACATCTATACAATCAAATCACTTTGTGTTGTCACCCCTAAGCCTAAGTTCAACTTCCACATTTCTACTAACAGGTCTCTATTGAAACCTGCCATAGAGAATGCATTAACTGTTGAACTTGACTTTCTGCTGAAGGCATCAACCACCACATTCTCTTTACCAGGGTGATAATCTATTGTCACATCATAAGGATAGTGACACCATATTTTAAAAACATGAACTACATCAGCTATCTTTAGATCATATATCGGATAATTCTCCGCTTTCTATACTATTTACTTATTGTTACATTTTAGGTTTATGTTTTACTCTTTTCTCTAGGTCATTTCATGTTGTTCATGTACCGATCAGTTTATCTACCTCAAAACCCTAGATCACTATCAAAGCCAGTTTACTTTTCATAGAACAAATCTCAAGGTCTTATTTTACAGAGATACTAGCATTCAAGGTTTAATCACTAATGAGATCCCTTAAACTACTACAACTTTAGTCATTCTAGGGTTTGATCCTTTATTAATAGCATAGCATTATTGTGTGTGTGTGGTCGATTATATAAATCAAATTGAGTTGCTTGGGTCAATAACATATTAACCCAGCACTCAACTTTAATTACATTAGCTGAAAATTCAGTTTTCATAATAGTTTCTGTAATTCGTTTATTAAACAGCTAACAGAAACTCCAAAAATTCTGAAAATTTTATATGTTGTGCTTAATAAAGTTTTAGACCTCCAGTAAAAATTTCAGGTCATTTCAAGTTACCAATAATTAATTAAAAATCGAACAGTGCACTGCTATATTGCAGTCTGCAGCAGGTTCGGTCGAGTTGCAATTCGATCGACACCTTACTGTAGAGATCAAAAGTCATCCAAAAATTATGCCAAATTAATAGAGTGTCTAAAATTTGTGATTTTCAAACATAGTTAAAATTTGAGATCAATTGGATGTACCAATAAAAAGATAAAATTCAATTACCACACTGCTATATCATTCAGAAAATGTGATCGGTCGAGTTTGAAACTCAGCCGATGAACAGGTCAGAACATTCTTCAAAAATTCTGATATCTTCCAATGTTGTTCAGATTTTATATATCCAAATCATATCCCAATTTTAGCCAAATTAGAGTTACACATAAAATACTAAAAATCATTTAGTGAGGCATCCTGTTTATCAAATTCTGTATGCATATGTCATTTGAATCCTAATATGGGCCAATTAGGGTCTATGCTTCTCAAACCCTAATTCTCAAGACAAAAGAACATTTAGACTTCTTATCTTAGTTAAAACATTCTAGTGTATATGCATTCTCACTATATTACGGGTCTAAATCATCCAGAGTCCATTCTTATATTACTGTTAATAGGAGTCATTAAATCCCAGTAACGCATCCTGCCAGCCGGACCAGGCCGAACCTGTAGTCCTGAAGCCAAGAGCTACTCGGGATTAATCAACCCCTATTAATCTTAAACATGTGGAAAGAATATCCACCTAGGGCAACTCATTTATACATGATTTCGAGTCTACTTTAATACAAAGAAAACAAACATTAAACAATTCACTTCATGTCACAATAATATAAAAGAATCATACTTATTGTACAAACTGAAAGTCTAAATTCATGCATATAAGAGCGTTTCTAGTGATCCTTAATCAAATAAACGATGATAAACAAGAGTTGAATCGCATCTTATATGTAATCTCTTATTCCTTTATTAATTTTTGATCTCTTAACCCTAAGATTTCTAGGGTTTTCTCTCTAGCCTATCCTTCCTCTGCATACCTGGCCAGGGCATCCAGAGAAGAATAGACAGAGTAGCTTGATACTGGTCAATCTAAGTATTCAGACACCTGGCCAGGGTATCTAAACACTCAGACCTTCCAGAGCTAAAACACATCATTTATTATTCGTCTTACTTATAACCTTATCTTTTGACCCTAATGATTCTTAACGACTCATCTTAAGCTCATTACTTGATTCTCGTGACTACATCCTCTTCCTGCTATCTGCAATAGTATAACAGAACACTTCCTGTTAGAAAATTACAGATAGAAGAAAGACACCTAAACCTTAATCCTATTGGTCTCTTATCGTCCCCTGAACTTGAGTAACTATGTACTCAAACCAAAGCTCTGATACCAAATATTGTCACGCCCCCATTCTCGCATTAACCACAAACCACGAGATTAGGGCGCGACAGGGTGGGATTTACACATAAGCCAACCACTCTTTACTTTTATAACATTTTAAAGATATTAATAGGAAAATCCGATTTATGCTGTAAAATGAAACTAAACAAACTGCGGAAGCATCTTTATTAAACTGACTAGCAAGATAAACAAAGTCTACAGCATATTACATTGTCCGACATAAAATAAAGCATAACAGATAATTTACATCTTATACACATTCACTCTCTCACTCACACCTTGTCCCAAAGATCGAGGGGAAAGGACTAAGAGACCTCTAACTACTAACTACGAACCTTTTATTGACTAGGCGTAAGGATAAATCGATCTTTCTGATTTCCTGCTGCTGATGATAACCTGAAAATGTTTTGAGTAGAGGTATGAGCCTACTCGCTCAGTGAATAGCATTTCACTTAGCTATCAGTAAACAACTCATCAGGTTTATAAACTAAAATTAAACATAAATGCAGAACTAAACAAGGCAGTTCTAATAACATAGCAGATATACAGATATTAATCACATTTCTAAGCATCAACAGGTATTTCAGGTAAATAAACAGTTACATAAATTTACTGTGTCCTATATGATTACTTATTCATATTATTATTATTATTATGCCCTAAATATATGCAATGTACTCTGCATATAAAGATCCGCAGCAAGTTCATGCTACGGTCCCACCGTACAAGACTTAGCGACACACCCGGGAAATGCTAAGTCTGACTATCAGCCCTGGTCTGCTGCAGGACTCTCAGGCTCATCGGCCTTCAGGCTCATCGGCCTCACTGTACTCTCAAAAGAGTGAACTCTAGACTCCTCCTCAAACCTGAGCACACAGGCGGAGAGTCTTACCGGGTTACCACCGTGACATCGCACGCGTTGTTGTTGAATAACCCCTATTTACTCCAGTGTCACCGTGACATCGCACGCGTTGTTGTTGAACACTGCCTTTCCATCCTCGTGCCACCGTGACATCGCACGTGTTGATGTTGAACACGAGTTTCACCCCCCTGGATGCAGACCTCTCAGAAGGGGTTCTACGGTGTTAGGGCACCTAAGTCTATTAACCGATTAACATATAAACATTTAAACAGGAAAATCACATTTCATGCATAATGCACAATCTAAATATCACATGAAGAAAATATATATCCTTTATCATCATTAAACATGATTCAGTATCATTTATCCAGTTTCGGTGCTAAACATCTATTTTGAAATCAGTAAATACATTGCAACTATAATACAGGAACTTCATCATTTTCACTAAGCATATTAAGTATTTCAAGTTCCAATGAAACTAACATACTCTATTGTATGTACTACACTGGTTAGAAGTTATACTAACTGATACAGAAGCAATTAAACATTTAAATTGAGTTAAATAATGATTACTGAATGAACTACTACTCACCCACTTCGGTGTGTTCGTATACACCGAAAAACGTCCACAACCATGCCTAATTCTGCCCTTTACAGCAGAGTGCACGCCGTGCACCTGGGCTGCCCGCCGTGCACCTTTAGTGCACTTTTTTTTCTACTTTTCTGCAACTTTGCACGCCGTGCAAACTGATTTGCACGCCGTGCACCTGGGCAGAAACTCATTCCTCTATCTATAACTTTGCACGCCGTGCAAACTGATTTGCACGCCGTGCAACCTGCGCAGAAACGGAAAACTCATTGAAGATGAACTCGATCAAAAACTAAGTCTTGGCTTAAGCTACGGATTCTAATTCTATTCTCAAAACCGAACTGCGTGCTGGTCTTACCTTGCTCTATTGTGTGCCAATCGAGCTCCGGTTTGGACCTATTCAATCCAACAGTAACTTCTTAAGTACAGGTTCACAAGCTCACACAAGCTCACACCAGGCTGCTTGATTTGGATGTCGATCGATGTTGCGTCGTGTTGGGACCTCAAGCACGAGTCCAAAGCATCGTTCATCGGTGCTTCCTTGTGCCCAAGGTGGCTTACAATAGAAAAATGCGGCTGCTGCTGCTTGAGCAAGGTGGGGCGCCGCCCTACTGATTTGGGGCTTCCATGGAGCGAGGAAGAAGAAAAAGGGGGCAAACGTTGCGGATTTGTGATGGGAGTCGTCGGCCGAACTCAAAGCAAGCTTCCCCTTGCGATTTCGTGCGCCCAAGGGGGCTCTTGGCCGGCCGCCATGGCTGCAGCAGCTACTGGCCGCAGCTACAGGGTGCCGCCCTAGCTGTTGGTTGGGGCCGCTGTTAGAGCAAGGAAAAGAGGAAGGAAGGGTAGAGGAAAAAGAAGAGAAGAAGAAAGGTAGAAGAAGAGAAGAAGGTCGATCGCCGGACGGAGCCCCTGTTCCAGAAAATCGCGGCTACAGTGCCGCTCTACAGCCTCAAGCGGTTGCCGTGGGAAGAGATAACGAAGAAATAGAAAGAAAGAAAGATTCATAAAATCGAAATTGGGCAAATTGTAGAATTGGACCCTAAACTGAAAACTATCATAACTTTTTCCTCGAATGTCCGTTTCAAGTGATTCTTCTTGCAAACTCTCAAACACGAGATTCTCTATCATCCCAAGGTATAAAATTATGTTATCTAGCTTGTCACAACTGGTCAAATCACTAATTTCAACAGTGAGTAATCAACTCAACTTAATTACCCTAACGATCATCATAGCCATTAATATTAATTACCTCAGATGCTTCAATCTCAACTATTGGTTCACATATAAGCTTATCTTGATTAACCACGATGTTTAACAAAATACTTAGCACTAATCAAGGTTCTTCACGTTAATCGAGGTACTTATTAGTTAACTTAGTTATGGGTCATAACAGTAACCATTGCCAACAAAGATGTGGCAGCTGAAATTGAAATTCAACAAAACGAAGTAAGTTCATACATGTTACACGTTTATTGTACATTACTTGAATAACATGTGCTACTCTTACTGTACTGTACGAAACTTTATAATATTAGGATGAGATTGTCAATGAGATTGGTGGTGAAACTAGTGAAGGTGGATGTGTAGTCCAAGTTGAACAAGCTTTGGTTGGTGAAGACAATAATGTCATAGGGGTAGATGAGGTACACGACTTATGAATTTGTATATATACATTGTTAGAATATTTTCAGTACTGTACTTATGTTAACATATTTTCATTATTGTGCTTATTTTAAGTATTGTACTTAATTTCAGTACTGTATTATATACAGTAGTTGATATAAATGATTTTTTGTTAAATTTTAGACTCAAAATTTGTCAATATCGTGTGCTGTGTCGAATGATAAAGTAGAAGAAAAAGAAAATGATGGTGACGCAAATGAAGTTGTTGATCTGCAAACTACTGTTGATGAAAAGAATAATGGCGATAAAGTATTGTACTTTACATGCTTTTAAGTACTGTACTTTATATACTTTTAAATTGCATGAATAAAAGATTATACGAAATTATCTAACATTTATTTTCTGTTATGTTAGGGTAAAGATGATGAAATGGAAATGGTAAATACAGATGTAGATGTTGCAGATGTTGGCATTTCTAGTGCAAAACAAAAAGTAAGATATTGTATACATACATACAGTACTAACATACAGTTGATTTTTGTATTCCTACGTACAGTACTAATCTATCATTGATTTTTATATTCCTACACCTGCATACAGTACTAATGTATAGTTGATTCGTATAAAAGATTATACGAAATGATCTTACATTTATTTTCTATTATGCTAGGATAAAGATGATGAAATGCAAATGGTAAATACAACTCCAGATGTTGCAGGTGTTGGCATTTCTAGTGTACATCAAGAAGTAAGTTATTGTATACTTACAGACAGTACTAAAATACATTTGTTTTTTGTATTCCTACGTACAGTTTAATGTCTCGGTAATATTTATATTCCTACGTACAGTACTAATATACAGTTGTTTATTAGCTTCCTACGTACAGTAATAATGTAAATTTGTTTGGTCTTATTTAAAGGAGACTCAAGCTGGATTTATACTTGACAAAGAGATTGAAACTATATATGCATCCCAAAAAATGATGGAAGGTTCGGCGGAACTTGGAGAATCTTCAAAAATAAGACTCCATTATGAATTTGATGATTTAATGAATAAAGATGGGCAGGTATTTGTATCTTCACTGTATAAATTTATTTGTTTGTCAAGATAAATAATTTACTCAATAAACAGCAATGGATTGATGCATTGATTGACCATATGGAGAAATTTGAGAAGAAAATGAGCCCAAGCTCACTGGTGAAAAATATCAAGTATAGACCACGGACAAGAAAGGCTAAAATGTTGGAAGAAGAAGTATCAAAAGGTCCGTTAAAAAAAATGCGGGAGTTTGATAACACCGCTGTTCAGTATTTGTCTAAAGAAGAAAAACAAACACTGATAAAGGTATATACATTGATGTACACATTGTTCATTTTGGTGGTTTTTTTGTAGTCTATGTATAATACTTTAATGGATATGGTGTTTTTTTGTTGGTTTTTAATTGTGAAATCTATTTGCAGCTAACGTGTCAAGGGAGTGATGAAGATATAGTTGTTTTCAGATCTCCACATGCAATAATTATGCGGAAGGATCTGAAAGAACTGCTGAAAGTAGGAGGGATGGTCACGAATCAGGTAGACATACACAATGTCTAATTTTATAAGTTATGTACACATCTACATACATACTATGCTTTACTAAACACGTACTGTACGTTGATAAATATTGTCCGTTATTTAATATACAATATTCTTCTAGGTGATGGAGGCTATTATGCAGTTAAAAAGGTGCATGCATGAGAATATGAACTGTGATGATTATTTCATTTTTAATACATCACTACCACAAGCCATAAGAGATCAAAATAATACTGGACTGTTTACATATTTGATTTCAAAAATTGACAAAATTAAAAGTGCCAAGGTTTTGTTGTTGCCTATATTAACTGGTGATCATTGGCATCTTATTACCGCGTCTGCTACCAGTAAGGCATTCATACACTATAACAGTTTAGAAACAAGACTTGAGAACAGTGAAGTGGATGACGATGCAAAGTATGTGGTAAGTACTGTACTTTGATATGCAAAGTCTACAATATTAACCGTTTAAAATACAGTTGTATAATGTTGTATTTTTGACTTATATAGGGAAATGCAATTAAGTACGCTCTGGTTAAGCATGGTGGGATTGCTCAAGACTGGGTCATGATCTTTGATAGGTATGCACCACAACAGCCACCAGATTCAAATGACTGCGCGTTATATGTTATAAGATGGATTGAGGAGATATTAGAAAATGGATCAGTTCATAGCACCCATCACGATGATGTCCATCCACTCAGAGGCTTTTATGCTAAACAATTGATGAACTCAGAGTTCGCTGTTAAGTAAAAATGAATGGCCAATTCTGTAAAGTACAATGTTGAGAAAATTATAAGTACTGCATGGTGAACAATTTAGACTCGATTGTATGTTTTTTGTTTCGAATCCATAAAACTGATGTAGTATTCAATCTTGTTATAACAGCAGCTTCAGTTTAGAAGCGATTTTGTGGTTTTATATCGGTGTGTTCTATGTACTGAAATATTGATTATGTGACAATTATGTTAAACCATCTGTTGAGGTACAATACTTGTGTGTATGACGGTACTGTATATTACTATTATGATAGAGTAACGGTTGAGGTACAGTGCTTATGTGTATCTGTTGAGGTGCAGTATATATGCGTGTAGCTGAGTTACAGTACTTAGGTGTATCTGTTGCTGACGTACAATACTTATGAGAAATCACAAACTATACATTAAGAGTAACGGTTGAGGTACAGTGCTTATGTGTATCTGTTGAGGTGCAGTATATATGCGTGTAGCTGAGTTACAATACTTAGGTGTATCTGTTGCTGACGTATAGTACTTATGAGAAATCACAAACTATACATTATATGCAAACTACACATAATACACTAGATAAAGTACTGTACTTTATCCGGTGTATTATGTATAGGAAGTTGTATATATATATTGTTAGAATATTTTCAGTACTGTACTTATGTTAACATATTTTCAGTACTGTACTTATTTTCAGTACTGTATTATATATTTCAGTTTTTATGCATGTATCAGTTGCTGAGGTACAGTACTTATGCATGTAGCTGATGTACAGTACTTATGTGAAATCACAAATTCTATGTGATAGGGTCTTATGTGGGTACTAAATTCGAGTATTAAGCGGAATTGACATATGGATTACAGTACTTGTGTGTATTTGAATACAGTATTATGCATGTATTATATATTTCAGTATTGTACTTATTTTTAGTACTTGGATTTCAGTATTGTACTTATTTTCAGTACATGTGGATTACAGTACTTGGATTTCAGTATTGTACTTATTTTCAGTACTGTATTATCTATTTCAGTTTTTATGCATGTATCAGTTGCTAGTATTGGTACAGTACTTTTGTATATATACATAATGTCATATGGGTAGATGAGGTGCACGACTTAGGAATTTGTATATATACATTGTTAGAATATTTTCATTACTGTACTTATGTTAGCATATTTTCAGTACTGTACTTATTTTCAGTACTGTATTATATATTTCAGTTTTTATGCATGTGTCAGTTGCTAAGGTACAGTACTAATGCATGTAGCTGATGTAAATTACTTATGTGAAATCACAAATTCTATGTGATAGGGTCTTATGTGGGTACTGCAATCAAGTATTAAGCGGAATTGACATGTGGATTACAGTACTTGTGTGTATTTGAATACAATATTATGCATGTATTATATATTTCAGTACTGTACTTATTTTTAGTACTTGGATTTCAGTTTTGTACTTATTTTCAGTACATGTGGATTACAGTACTTGGATTTCAGTACTGTACTTATTTTCAGTACTGTATTATCTATTTCAGTTTTTATGCATGTATCAGTTGCTAGTATTGGTACAGTACTTTTGTATATATACATAATGTCATATGGGTAGATGAGGTGCACGACTTAGGAATTTGTATATATACATTGTTAGAATATTTTCATTACTGTACTTATGTTACCATATTTTAAGTACTGTACTTATTTTCAGTACTGTACTTATTTTTAGTACTGTATTATATATTTCAGTTTTTATGCATGTGTCAGTTGCTAAGGTACAGTACTAATGCATGTAGCTGATGTACAGTACTTATGTGAAATCACAAATTCTATGTGATAGGGTCTTATGTAGGTACTGCAATCAAGTATTGAGCGGAATTGACATGTGGATTACAGTACTTGTGTGTATTTGAATACAGTATTATGCATGTATTATATATTTCAGTACTGTACTTATTTTCAGTACTTGGATTTCAGTACTGTACTTATTTTGAGTACATGTGGATTACAGTACTTGGATTCAGTACTGTACTTATTTTCAGTACTGTATTTGGATGTTGATCGATACTTTGAAGTTGGTGTGTTTGAAGATGTTTTGTATATGAAAGAGTGTATGCCGGGTATATGTATAGTGAAATCACAAATTATTCAAATTGTATGCATGAAGATGAGGTACTGTACTCAAAATAATCTATGTACTGCCATAATGTATGTTGAGGTACTGTACTAGAAAGTAGTTTGCACATAACCTATGTGCATGTCTCTAGCCAAATTAATTAAAACAGTTTGTAATATGTGAGAAAACATAAATACATACTCAAAAAATGATAAAGTAATTCCTAATACATTTCATCCTCTAGGCGGACAATTATTGAACCACCCATTATGAAATCTATCGAACAATTGTGTATTTGTTGTCATAGTAGGATTGGATAAATTAGGAGGTCGAACTGCTTCCGTAGTAGGTAAAGTGTAAGGAGAGTCATTGAGATCTTGAACAAGTGTATTTGGACGCGCTTCAAATGGGTCTGGCACTTCAATGTTAATTGCATCTTGTTCTAAATGTGTAGTGATGTTGTCTGTACGTACTGTGCCAGAATCTTTATTGATGTCGGTATCTGCCTTCTTTTTTGTTGTCTTTGTTTTTTTTGATGTCTCTAGCTCTCTCTTTGATTTCTTTCTGGAACTTGAAGGTCGTCCAACACGAATAGCTACAGCAGGATCTTGTATAGGTGGTGTGTTTTCCTGATAGAAAAACATATACAAAAAATTTAAATGTAAAAGTAATGTACGTGTAAAGTACTGTACGTGACTTGCAAATGTTAAATGTATGTACGTACAGTACGTGTCTTACCGTTATCACATGACCTTTCTCCTTCAATATACTGTTTACTCTTTGATATGCATCTGCTAGCTCTCGTTTGACATGATCATAATATTCGACAGATGATCTTGCTAAATTAACAAATCCCCCACATATACTTAAAATGTGCTCAGCACGTTGCTCAGGCTCATCACCAATACTAGCAAGAATGGTGTGATTAGAGTTGTAATCACGATGTATATCTTTCCACCATCTATCCAAAATATATTGTTGAGGGATCTTTTCCAGTTTCAAATGTCTACTAATGACGCACAAAATATGATTGCATAAAATACCCTTTGACTCAAAGCATAGACATGAACATTTGATCATGGTCTCTTGACTAACGTACTGTACGTGAAACTTCTTCACAACTGATTTGCATTCCTCTGCATTTATCATCACATCTTTGTATTCTGTAACATCAAATGATGATTGAATAGAATCCCCATATATGAGTTTGGACTCACAAAACATCATTCCTTCAAGTTCATTTTGGAATTTTTTAAATAAATTAATAGTATATGTTTCAGCGTACTGTGCTTCGATCTTAGAAGTTGTTCTAAGGTGGGGTTTTTTGTGGGCACATTCAAAGTCTGCTAGTTTCTCTTTTTCATATTTAGATTTAAGGGCAGATTCATATTGAGAAACAAATTGTTTTAGTGATGTGCGTGAATTCACATAACCATCAAAAAATGCATTCATAGATTCACTTCTTTGTGTAGTTGACATATCGGCCCAGAAATATTTATCAACATAGATAGGCACCTAAAGCTATTTTAGCTCGTAAATGCTAGAAAGCTAGCTCTGTTCTTTCTTACTAGCAAGCTGGATAGCACTCTCCCAGATGTTCTCAAACTCAGTTACAGAAGTACTCTCATAAACAACCTCTTTAACTATTTTTGAAATGGCTGAGTTCTTTCCCAATTTCTCTGGAAGTTTTTTCATAATATGCTACATACAAAGACGATGACGAGAATTGGGGAAAGCAGTTTTAACAACGTTCATAATATGTTGTGCCTGATCAGTGACAATACCCTTAGGTTCGACACCACCTGAAATTACAACAAAGGGAATAACATATTACGTTTGGGGAAGTACTATACGTGAAATATTCGAGTACTGTACGTGATAAGAAGTATTTGTTTACTTACCCATACATTCCAGCCATGTTTTGAATAACCATACATAATTCTCTGTGGTCTCCTCACACAATAATGCACATCCCAGTAAAATAGAATGACCATGATGATCTTTGCCGTCAAAGGGGAAAAATGGCATTCCGTATCTATTGGTCAAGTAAGTTGTGTCAAATGTGATAACATCGTTAAAATATCTGTACGCATGCCTAGATCTTGAGTCCGCCCAAAAAATGTTCTGTAAAACGCCAAGGTCATCGATATCAAGTACATAGAAGAAATCATTGTTTTGTTTTTGCATTGCAATGAAATATTTTTGAATTGCTTGAGCATCACCTTTGCCAAGACGGAGATTTCTTGGCGATGCAGCATAGTTCATCAAATCCTTTTGTGTAAATGGTAGATTGTCAAAAGATCCAACTTCAGCAACAAAACTAGACATAGATTTGGCTGGTTGGATACCTGTAGAATTTGAAGAGTTAATAATATGCACAAAGTGCAGTAAATGATTATTTTATATAGTACAGTACAGGTCTGTTATGTAATCTGCTTTAATAAGTACTATATGTGGACATGTAGGAAGTACTCAATAATAGGTACTGTACGGATGTGTATTCAATTTACTAATATATTGTATGTCAAGTATTTATATACTAATAGTTGAATGTACAATGCATTAAAGTATAAGTAATTGAAAGTACTTATTTACCCGCACTGTCGTTTAATTCTATGCGTCTTTGTATGTCTTGAGGAATCTTCCTTTTGGATGGTAAAAGTCTTACCAAACGAGGCTCTAGAAGTTCATGGTTATGATTTTCTATAAAGACAGAAATATAATACTTGCCAATATAATTACGACGCAGTCTTATACGAGCTGGACAGTTTGTCTTAGCGGTTGGCTTGTATCTGTACAAAGAGTCTTTTTGATCTTTTGGCGGTGGACCTGACTTGGCACAAGCAAATGTCACTCTTTTAACAACGTTATCACCCGGTTCTTTAGCAGAGTGCGCTGTTATAACACCAAACCCACATTTGTCTGCATAATTGGTGTAAAATTCTCGAGCTTCAGTTATAGAGTAGAATGATAACCCAATTTCTGGCTTTAACGTAGCCTCTACTTCTTGTGGTGCACAGTGATTATGAACTTCGTTTGGGCTTGAGTCAATCTGTACGATTTTGTAAATATATCACAAAATAATAATAATAAGAGTTGTGTATAAGTACTGTATGAAGTTTTTGAACCTGAGGGGCATCAGACTCTACACTTTCAATCGGCATACAAGAAGAATTATTGCTGCCTTCTGAATCCATCTGAAATTGTATAAAAAATGAATAATCTGTAAAAAAAAATTGTATACAATTGCATAAAAATGAATGATCTGTAAACAAAAAATGAATTATCTGTAACTATGTTACGTACAGTACTTATGAAATTGCATAAATGAGTGTGTTGTAGAAATTATGTATTATACGTATCGTTCCGCAAATTACTATGTTTGTGACTCAATTATGTTACATACAGTACTTGGCCGATTGCATAGAAGGGGGGTTGTAGAAATTGTGTACTGTATGTTACATATGCTGGAACACTCGACACATCTGAATTGAATCCCTTTACATACAGTACTTATACAGCTGCATAAAAGAGTGCGTTGTAGAAATTGGGTATTGTACTTAAATGAATGAATCCTCATTATGATACGTACAATACTTATAAAATAAAATTTCGAAACAAAAAGAAGTGAATGGTCTGTAACTATGTAAAATACAGTACTTGGCCGATTGCATAAAAGAGGGGGGTTTTAGAAATTTTGTACTGTACGTATAAATATACAAGATGCTGGAACACTCGACACATCTGAACAGAGAGAAATTGTGTCTGTAACTGTTTTACGTACGGTACTTATACAATTGCATAAAAAAGACAAATATGGAAATTGTGTACTATATGTATAATTATACAAAATGCTGGAACACTAGACACATCTGATTTATAGTTAAAACTAATTGAATGAATTTCGACTATGATTTGTACAGTACTTATACGTTTTCATAACAGAGGGTAGTTGTATAAAATCTTCACTGTAATTATTGTTAGATAAAATATCAGTTTTTCAACCTGAGGGGCATCGGACACTAGAACTTGAAATGGGGTTACACTTTCAATCGGCATAGAAGCAGAATTATTGCTGCCTTCTAAATCCATCTGAAATAAATACAAGTTATAATGAAGAAAAATGAGTATTGTATTAATAAAAAAGTGCATATACAATTGCATAAAAGATTGCATATACAATTATTACAGATGAAGAAAAATTAGTATTGTACTTATATTCAACTGAAGATTGAACAATATACAAACTAATTGAATGAATTCTGAATATGATATGTACAGTACTTATACGTACTGCATAACAGATAGGAGTTGTATAAAATCAGTATTGTACGTATATTTAGATAAAATCTTCACTGTAATTATTGTTAGATAAAATATCAGTTTTTCAACCTGAGGGGCATCGGACACTAGAACTTGAAATGGGGTTACACTTTCAATCGGCATAGAAGCAGAATTATTGCTGCCTTCTAAATCCATCTGAAATAAATACAAGTTATAATGAAGAAAAATGAGTATTGTATTAATAAAAAAGTGCATATACAATTGCATAAAAGATTGCATATACAATTATTACAGATGAAGAAAAATTAGTATTGTACTTATATTCAACTGAAGATTGAACAATATACAAACTAATTGAATGAATTCTGAATATGATATGTACAGTACGTATACGTACTGCATAACAGATAGGAGTTGTATAAAACCAGTACTGTACGTATATTTAGATAAAATATTTAGTGCTGCAGAAATATTTAGTGCATAACTAAAATTAGTGCAGAACCAACATTAGTGCATATGGGAGTTATTTATTTATACATTTGGAAGTCATTTTGAAGAGGGACATATATAGCATATGGGAGTTGTGGATGTACAAAATATTTATACATTTGGAATTCATTTTGAAGAGGGACGTATATATCATATGAGAGTTGTGGATGTATATCAGTGTCGAAATAAAAAGAAATAAATGGGAGATGCAGTTCTATATGATATATGAAATAAATAGGCATGGAATGAATAGGTTAAAATAGGTGGTGCTTAATCACTGTCGGGAATAACTAATTCAACCATTTTAGGTATAGTACGTATTCATATCTTTGCTGAAAATGAAAATGGAGTGAATGTTGATGGGAAAAAGGACGTAGATAATAGAAGGGAAGGGATTTGCAGTTGCATATGATATTGGATATAAACAGGCATTGAACGAATATATAGAAACAATATGTGATTCATTTTTAACTTACTGAATGTTGGGCAGAACTGGTACGTACAGTACTTCTTCGGATCTGGGCAGAACTGGTTCGTACAGTACTTCTTCAGATCTGGGAGGAAAATGGAGGGGAAGCTTGACGAGATGTGCATCTATATAGGTGATTTGAAATTAAATGGAGGGAATGATTAGAGGGAAATCGAAATCTATTAGATTTTTATTTGGTTACGAGATCATGCATCCTTTTTGCATGAAAAGGCATGCAAAATCGCAGCTGGAGATATCCACTTAATGAAAAGGCATGCAGCAGTAGCACTTAGTGGACTGGCGCAGCAGCAGGACTTAGTGGAGGAAAACGGCAGATGAGTATTCCCGAGGAGCGAGTATGTGGCCGGGTATAGGGTGTGCTATGGGTAGAATTTTTCTCTTTTTATATGTTTAGGGATTGCTTGTTGAGCCCCCCTCCTCTTATCATGAATTTTATTATGGTGTCCATACTCCTCTGTATCTGTTCCTTCTAGAGAGTTATTTCCCTGTTATAAAATTCCTCTTGACTTTTCAGATTCCCTTGATTAGTTTCACATAATATACAAATAAACAGAATTTAAAAAGTGCCCAACATGCTCCGTCTTCTCTCTAGACTTCCGCTCCGTCTTCTCTCTAGTGCTTCGTTTGGCAAAGCGATTGCCGCGGTGGGCGAACGCTAGTGGATCATCGCTCGGTGGGCAACTATCACATGCTTGTTTGGTAAAATGGTTATCCACCGCCCAGTTATCAATCTGGTGTTTCAGTAACACAGTGAGTAACCGCACATCACCATAGACTTCTGTATTTAAGTTATAAAACCAGTAAATAACATTTTCTTATAACTATGAATAATTGAAACGGAAATTTTAAAATACAAAAAGAGTTGAAATATAATGAGCAATATTTATAAAAAGATACACCCACACATTTTAACTAATAGAAACTCCTACGTGATTAGCTATTTGTATTGCTAATTGATCTCTAAATGAATTCATAATCTCCTTATCTGCTATGAAAAAAGGCAACGCATGGCTTCAGGACACCATCTCACGACCACCAACTGACAAGGAATTAACAAAGGTACTATATAGACATGTAGATAGGTACCTTCGATTCCGGAATACAGTATTCCCAGCCCACACCAGAATAAGTAATTTATCACGTTCGTGAGATCAATCATGTTCAGAACACCTGCAGAATCTTCGTTCAGAACACCGTTTGTTGTTCCAATCCTTGGTCAATATTTGTCTTTGCGCCCTACGCAACCTCAACAATAGTGATTTGAGTCTAGGCGCCGCAACATTCTGCTAGGTTAGGGATAAAGAACCCTACGTGACAAGCAATGGCGGCGTAGGTATATAAAGGCGCGAAGGTAAAGGCGGGAGAGGGGCACAGCGCGGGATGAAAGATCGCGCGCAATCCTTCGGACGCTTGCTGTCCACCACGACAAATTCTCCCGATGGGAATCGTCCTGATTTTGACGCTTCACAGCGCTCTCCAACGCCTAGAAAATTAGTCAACGCTTTGCCAAACAAATTTTAGAGCGTTCACGGCAAGTCATCCAGTGTCCGCGATGGACTAGCGCTTTCCCAAACAGCGCATAGGTCTTTCCCGGTGGCTGTTGCTGAGGGGAGGATGTGTCATGGGCGCCGTCCTCCCCCTGGCCCCAACTATCACGGCGCAATCCCCTTGATTGAAGATACCAGCGAGCCTTAGGAGGAGGGTTTTGGGTTGCAGCGCTCCATGGTGCTAGCGGTGGGGTTGAATCGCGGCGGTTGGGTGGTTCAGGAGACGAGCTAGGCCGTGCAGCGTCCAGATCTGCCATGTGGTTCGGCATATCGACCTCTTCGACTCCATCCCGTTCAAGCGTGACGGATGGAGAGGATCGTTCTAAACGGATCTGGCTCTCTGTGCTGCCAAGTCATCGACGCAGGTTAAGGAAGGGTGTTCTCGCCATTCTTTCACAGGCACCTGATCTGCCTCTTCTCGAGATGGGTCTTGGGTATCCAGGGCTTCGATAGCCCCTCGTCATCAACATGGACCTGCTGCGGTGGTACGACGGGGTTGGGTGCATTACTTGGCGGTCTGGGCTTCTTCTTCCCTGGGTTCACCGACTATACTACCTTCGCCACCAATAGCTATATGTCCACGGTGAGCTTCCTGCTGATTTCGTGTTCCTTGTCACGGAGTCATCCTCTGTAGGGGATCGTCCGAATGCCCTCTAGGTGTTCGACGGAGAGCTTCTGTGCAAACAGGAGTCTCGAGTGGGGTGGGGTTCAAAGAGGGGAGGGGGGGGGGCAGTTCACTTCTTCTTCTTCCCCTTGATTCCTTCCAATTGCGTGTAGCTGTGTCTTGTCGGGCCCAGAAATCTGATGTTCGTAGTCTGTTGAAGAGGGGTTGGATGCTTACCTGGATGTCACTTCTTCAGAGATTGAGTCTAACGCCAGTGGAGGACAGGTAGTATCTGGCTCAAGGACAATGGGTTGATGATCAGCTCATGGATGGACCCTGGTGACGATCGCAGCAGTTGGTTAGGTTGCTAAAAGCTTGTTCTATGTTTCAGTTGTTGCAATAGGGAGGTGCTACTAATGATGTTGTTCTTCAGTAGTGATAGTAGTTGGACTGGTCTCAGACTGATGTCACCATAAGAGCATGAGTCCTGATATTAACTGATACTTATCTTCTTGACGGTAGAGTCTACACACTTTGTGGGTATGCATATTGATAGTGGAGCTCCTCTGTTGTGTAGGTAGATGATCATACCAATTATTATTTGTATGGATGCTTTTTGTTGTCCTCTGTATCTGGGTCTTTCTTTCTTTGTTGGGTCTTCTGTGTAAGACTTTAGTTTACTTTGTTTTCTTTGTAATCCTTTTTTAGAGGATTAAGGGGTGCGCACTCGATGTACCTAAAGTTTTGGAATCATAATAGTAACAAAGTTTTTTACCGACCAAAAAAAAAGTGCCCAACATCAAAACAAGTGTTGTCAAAATATGATATTCTAAATTATAATGTTAATAGTTAAACTGATTGTTATTTTAGTGATAAATGACATCATAATATTTGAATCTCTTTTGTTAAGTTTTAGATTATGGTGATTTTTAGTTAGCTATGTGATAAAAAAGTAGCAATACATGTTTCCATAACACACCTTAATATGAAATCCCTTCGCAGTCCAATACGGATCGAGAATTGGTCATGTTTGTGTGTATTTTGGTGTCTAGATTGTGTGTGCTTTGTAAATTTTCATACAAAATTTTTTGGTGTGACAAATGAACGTAATTCAACTGTTATTAACTAGCATCTCGATTACAACACAACGACGCATATCAGATATTGCAATACGTTAATGGATATTTTGTGGCACAAAAAGATACATCGGTGTGGATCTGGTCCCTAACCACAATCTAAAATTTTTCAAAAGCCATATTATTACGTCATCATAACTATTATCGTAGGTAACTAATCTGAAATGGTGATGATGTATTCAACAAGATACACATGTCCAACGACATCAAAAAATGTATTGTCAAAATTTGACATTCTACATTATAATATTAATAGTTAAACTAATTGTTATTTTAGTAATATATGACATCGTTATATTTGAATCTCACTTTGATTACCTTCAAATTCTAGTATTTTTTAGTTGACTAATATGTCAAAAAGTAGTGATACATGTAACTATAACACATCTTGAAATGAAATCCCTTCATAATCCAATAACGGAATAGGGCATACTTGTGTGTGTTTTTATGTCCTGATTGTTTATGCTTTTTTAAATTTTGTTGCACAGTTATTTGATGTGAAAATTAGACACAATTCAATTGTTATTAACTAACATCTCAACTACAACACAACGATACAAATCATATTTTTTAATACATTAATGGGTACTTTGTGGCACAAAAAGATACACGGTGTGGATGTGGACCCTAACCACAATCTAAAAGATTTCAAAGCCCGTATTATTACATCATTATTACTACTATCATAGGTAATTAATCTGAAGTGATGATGATGTACGCAACACGATACACATGTGCCCCCACATCGAAACAATTATTGTTAAAATATGATATTCGAAATTATAATGCTATATTAAAATTGATTGTTATTTTAGTAATGATATGACATCATAACATTTGAATCTCATTTTTATTAATTTTTTGATTGTGTTGTTTTTAGTTGGCATATGATCAAAAAGTAGCAATACATGCATCCGTAACACACTTTGGACAGAAATCCCTTCACAGTCCAATAACAGTTGGTCATGTTTGAGTGTATTTTGGTGTCTTGATTGTGCGTGCTTTGTACATTTTACTACACAATTATTTAGTCTGAACAATATAGGTAATCCAACTGTTATAACTAACATCTTAATTACAACACGACGTTACGTATCAGATTTTTTAATACATTAATCGATACTTTGTGGAACGAACATATACATATGTGTGAAGAGTGCCAAGACTGATGGATTTATTCACATAAATACGGCAAAGCCAAACTTGTTCTGATATCTAACTGTGATTGTTGAATGGCAATGGTTTACTTGTAAAGCTACCACAAGGCTTGCATATTTAGGTTAATAAACGAACTGATTCTAGCAACCTCACATATCTGATCTTCTTCAAGGAAAAAAGCCGAAAACAGACGTTCTAGATTCTGACACTAAGATAGCAGCTCCAAACATAAAATATCAAGATTTGGCAGTAGTAGGTGGCGCTGTGGTCGGATGGGAAGTAGTAGCCAGTGAGAATAAGGTGTTTGTTTAAGACGACCATTCTGTCGGATCGCAGATGGTGGGAGTGAATGAATGCAGGACCAGAATAAATGGCTGAGCGCACCTATAAGGTGGGTCGGCCTACAAGGATTCTTTTGAGTAGTATATAATGGTATCTATCTTTTCTACTCCCGTGTAAATAAAAACTAAGCTACACATTCTTTTAGCTTTTGAAACGTGTACAACACAATAAAAACCGTTGGGTCGGATTCTAGATCAACATTACTGATATAATTACTAATATGGAGCACACTAGTTACATTAGTGTCTACACCCTGACTTCGGGAATCCGCAATCGAGATTCCCCGCGCATGAGGCTTTTGGATTTTGTGTAATCCCGATGATCTGTCTGATTTAGTAATTGAACCATAACAAAAGTTGAATAGGCGCCGATTCGGTTCTCCGAAACCGAAAAAATGTGTGACCCTCAAAGAAAATAGTAGAATCCCGCCTTTTGTGTGTGTTTTCATTTTGAGATCATCCTCTCTCTCTTATTTCTCTCTCTTCCTCGCTCATCTCCCTTTCTGGTGATCGTTCTCTGAGCTGAGTTGAAGCTTCTCTCGCCGGAGCTTGAAGGCGACCAGCTTTTCTTGTCAGGGCTTGAAGACGCACTGTGCTCGCTCGGTTTATTTCTTAGAGGCTAAGGCGACAACACGCCGTCCTATCTGCTGGAGCGGAAGGCGGAAGCGGTGGAAGTGGAAGCTTCACTGAAGGTCTGGAGTAGAAGCAAGTCAAAAGCTTCGCCGGAGACGAAGAGGGACAATGCTAAAGTATCTACGGTATGTAATTATTGAATCAAACATAGTTTTTTTTAATACTTTCACATTTTCGGCTGCATGTTTGATTTACCTTATGAAATCAAAATATCTCAGCTGATCGGGTTCATCTTTCGAGTTACATGCACTGATAATGGTAAATGTAGGTAAAAAAAGTATAATTTTTGATAAAAATAAAGGATAAAAAGGTTAATAAAAGCCATTCTTGAACAATTTGATACAAAAACAGTGATAAAATGTTTTATAGTAGTAAAAATAATTTTTTTGGGGGAAAATAATTTTTTAAAACATTATTATTTCCTGTTGGTGATGTGTAGAACCGCAAAAAAGGTATATGAAGTATTATCAAGTCAGAAATTTAGCAGCTATTTAAATGGAATTTAGTGATTTGTTAGAATTGTATTTTTTTATAGATTGGCACATAAGTATAAACTATTAATACCGTTTCGAGGTTCATTTGGTTTGGTGTGCAGTGGAATTTATTTGGTTATATTATTTGGTATTTATATTCATTTGGTTTGGTACAAATCATCATTGGTTCAAAAAAAATTATAAACATTGCTCACATTATTGTTTGACGTTTATATATTTAATTCATTTTTACAAACATCAATAACATGCTTCAAAATGTAAGAAACAAATAAGTATTACTCATTTTGATATTTGATTTGTGGCCGCATTTTGTGATTGTGAACGGAGTTGTCTAAAAAGATAATTATTAATATAAGCACAATGTTATAGAATCATGATCATGTGGATTGTTGTTCAATTCAGCTTTTTTATAAACATAATCACTATGTTTTTTAAAATCTAAATATTGTTCGGATAAGAGCAATTGAGCAATAATGATCAATGCAAACTCTATTTTTTAAAAAAGATGATGATAATGCAGACAGTTGTTATATGATTTTTGGCATTTTTGGTAAATATAGGCATTGTTTTGTAAAAATTATAAATATTTTTCAACTAAGTATAACTAAGCATCAAATAAGTAGAGGTGGTTTTGGTATTCGGTCTATGATTGAATTTTGTGATTGTCAACAAAGTTGTATGAGAAATAACAATGTAATAAAAGCACTGTGCTGAAAAAGTATGCTTATGCAGACTGTTGTTGTATTTTGTTGGCAATAATATCTAGAATATGTGCATTGCTTCAAGTTTATAGTTTAGAATACAGAAGATTGTTATTATAGATTTCTGATACTGTTATTTTTTATTTGCATATTGTTTTACTATTTTTTGTAGGTATTATCCTTTTGAACATGACAACTAAGGAACAAATAACAGAAAAACATTTTGGGAGTAGATGTAGATTAAGTAAATTTAAACTTGTAGTATGGATTCCTAAAGTCGAACATAGGTCAATATTCAAGGATATTGTATTTTGTGCCTTCATTGATATGAGGTATCCTACTTCTGTTGACATAACTTTGATAGAGGGTCTTGCTTATGCCTATGATGGGAACAAAATGGCTTTCAAGATTGGAACAACATTGGTAGGATTAACCCCCAACAGGTGTGCATAATGTTTGGACTACCTACAACAGGTAAGCTTATTTGAACACCTAAATAATTTTGATTGTGAATTTTTAGGTACTAAAAATTATAAGATTTATTGTGTATTTATTTAGGTGTTAGGTGCTTCTTATGTTCTAGAAATATACGGATAAAAATAGTAGAATCATGTGTGAATATTTTATAGGATACCCCAAGGTGAATGTTGCTATAGAAATTCTAAAGGAACACGTAGATAAAGAAGACACTTAGAGCACATAAGAGTTTGTAAAAATTTGGATTTTAGTACTTCTAAGAAATTGTTTGGTTCTATATGGTAACTTTAGAATTCCAAAAGTATTGTTCAATTTGGTTGATGATCTATAAACAATAAATGGATTTAATTGGACTGAATGCATACACAACTACCTACATTTAGGTATGATGGAGATGTGTATAAATAGAAAAGGGTATTTGAAAGGTTATATCACTCTTTTGATGGTATGTTTTAGTATTGTAGTTATTTATTTGTTGTATTGTTTATTTGTGACATGTTATTTTGCAAAACTTAAACATTGGTATTGTTATTTTCAAGGTTTAGTTTAGGGAATGTCAGAAGATATTTCTAGAAGATTATCAAAATGGAATGCCTAACATAAACAAATGGAAGTATGATCACAAGTTCAACAACTACTTGGCAAAGTATGACAAAAAAATTGTTGAACAGAATGTGGTTTATATCCATGACGATTGGAAGGTTGGGGAGTTGAGAAAAAAAATTGTTGTTGCTGAGTTTAGTGATGTTCTAGATGTTGGGTTTTATGGCCTCAGAGTAGGAAGCGGAAATAAAAAATTTAATGGCCATTAACCCATAACATGAGATCGCATCAAAGACTATGTAACGGGAAGGATGGTTTTAGCAAGATATAATTGGTCCTGAGGCATGCCCAGTAACAACACTCGCAACCATGTGCGGTCTTGTACGCCATCTCTTGGATGGTGTTTGTGCAGCTCCTGGTCTTCGCCATGGACTCTAGCCTCCATCACAGACTGTAGCTAATGTGTCCTCCTGAGTGGAAGACATCTCCCATCTCTACAGATAGTCCATATGAACCACTTGAAACTCCTACCGTTCAAGAAGAACTAGCAGGAAGGAGACGACCCTCCTATTGGCGTACAAGCACCAACCTACACTCATGAACTCTAACTACTTTTCTATAGTTGTCTTTCCCTCGTTGTACCTCTCTAGTCGGGTAGTACTTGCTCGGGCTCTCTCAGTTACCAAAACTAGAGAGGAAAATAACTTTACAGAGCAACTGATGTTCTGAGTCGTGTGTTCTGAGAAGCCCCCAGTACCCCTCTATTTATAGAAGAGGGTAGGGTCAGGGTTCCCAATCTATTCGGGGATAGAAGGATACAAAATTTCCATGAATAACTTGCACTGTGGCAGACGAACTGATTTCACAACTAAAATGGTCGTTTGGCAAGGTGAGTTGATCAGTTCACTAGTGAACCAGTCGGTTGGGAGTGTGAACCAGTCAGTTCACTAAGTCAACCGGCCATTTCACTTCCCAGACTTGCCTACAATTTACTTTCCTTAATCGTTTCCAATTAATACAAAGATTAATCCTTATTCCCAATCAAATTGAATAAGTGAAACGTGAAAGTTTTCTACCAACTAGTTAAATCCTTATTTCCTCGATTGGCAGGACTGTGAGCCGCCCGGTTCACCAAGTGAATTGGTCGGTTGGCTCACACCAGCTTATCGACTCACAAGGGTGAACCAGTCAGTTGACATTGCCAATGCACAAGGGACAATGAGTGATAGAGATGGGATTTTATTCACATCACCACATGTAACTTTGACGAGGAGTGATTTTATACTGATGGTCAGGAAGGGAGGAATGTTGAGCATTCAACTTTGAAGTTAATTAATCAATGAAGTGATTAGTAGCATTGTTCATATAAATTAGTATGTTCTTCTTGTTAAACTAGTATGGTAATTGGTTGTTATGTCGATATTCCATGATAGGTTATGAAGGCGATAATGGAATTAAAGAGGAAAGATAGTAAAGACAATCCTAAAAAGTGCTTTATTTTACATTTTTAATTGTCAGACACAACTAGGAAACATAATCAATTAGGATTGAAGAATTATTTATTGAAACATATGGGAGAAATTTTAGAATCAAACTATGATTTTGCATATATTGACAACATCACGTTGGCACCTACTGGTAGGAACTTTGGGAAGAAAAGTTTTTGTTCACTATAACATTATAGAGGAGGAAAGGAATGTTGATACTGGAGTGGTGTACAATATATATGATGAAGATGCACATCTGATGGAATGAAAAATAATTTTTTAATGAACTTAAAATGAATAATTTTGAAAGCTTGTTTATAGAATCTCATTGATTACTGTGCTAAGTATGTTTTTTGTGTGTGATGACTTTAGTGTCTGACAATAAAGTATGCGTTGAAGATTAAAATTAGAATATCAGATAAGGATTGGAAAATAACTTATGATAGAAGAGCTCCACAACAAGATTCAATAAGTAATGATTGTGGATTCTATATGATCATATGAATAGAAGAATTATTGCAAAATTGTGGAATTTTAAGAAACAAGGGGATATAATGTGCACCAGTTGAGAGGGGTTTATGCAAGTAGACTGCTACAACATGAGTATCTATGTGTTGTTGATTGATAATATAGAATGAATGGTTAAATTTTGGTGATAAACTTTGAATCTTCCAAGGAAAATAAACATTTGGGAAAGTATGGCTTTTTAGTTAAGTAATTATCCTTGTAGGTTTATATAAACACTTATGACATATGTGTTATCCAAGTTGATCATATACAGAACAAGAATGCGGTTATGGATATTTTATTATACATTTTGGTATTGTTGTCCAATACGCTTTGGTATTTTAAATATATGTTATTTGGTAAACATTTGATGATAAGTTAGTTTATGTTATACATAGTTTTTATATCTTACAATGACTTTAACGTATTTAATGATCTATGTTTGGTACTATTTGGGTCTATGTCATGTAATGTGAAGCACAAGTGTTGGTACTTGCTTTTATAATTATTGGCAAGGTTGTTGGAATTTCAATTTATAAATATTGTAATCATTTAATTTATATAGATATGTTTTTCGCATAGTCCAGAGACTCTGTCTACACTTACATTCGTATAGAATGGTTTTTATGCGTAGTTTAGATGTTTTGTAAGCACTATGCATCTTAATGTCATACATGACCATTTGTAGTATATATTGTTGTACTATTTTTCTATATTATTTGGTATTGTTATTCTATATGATGAGGTATACATTTGATGATAAGTTAGTTTCTATTTTATGTATTGTTTGTAGCATATAATGATTATCACCATGGATAAAATATTGAGTAAATAAGAGGATACGTACCATTAGATGTAGAAGTGATTTTAGGTTGTATTCTACATCTCTATGATAGACTGTGTGAAGAATGCATGTTGGAACATGTTTTAAGATTTATTAGTATGGTTGTAACTAGAAGAATTTGTTTTATATAGACCTGTAAATAATAAACATGAAAGTAATAGGGTTTACATTGATAAACATGAAAGCATTACAGTCAAACATCGCTTCTTTTTGACGTTGAGCATAGATCAATCCAGCATTTTGTTTGAGGGTGGTTCCATCGCTTATACTATTGCGAATAGTTATGAGCACTATTTTCCATGTTGATTGGTTTTGTTGTGGACTCCCGAAGTGGAAGGTCTCCAAATGGGGGGGATATTGGTTGATCTCCAGATGTATCAATGTTGATGTTAGTAGCACCACAAAACATATCTTGGGATGGAGGAAACAGATTCACCACTGCTTGGACTTTGACTTTTTCAGTGATTGTCCCTCTTTAAATGATTTTTTTTCTTACTGTGGATGGCTATCCAACAATTTTACATACAAAAGGATCCCGCATTGATGGTATTGTAAGTTGTTTTTCCTGCAAAAAATAATAATAAAATTGGAAGTGAATAATAATGTAAAAAGTGCATAAAGTTTGTATATAAAATGTGTGGTTACACTTTCCTTTTCAGTGGAATCTGGTACTTTTATATTTTTGTATGCATCACTTAGTATTTGTTTGATATGCTCGTAATTGTCCTTTAATATTTTTTCCAAATAAGAAAATCCTTAATAAAATGTAATTATGTCTTCATCCCTACTGTTTGCACTATCCAAATTTTGCAACAAATCTGAATTTGAATCAATATAAACACGAGTTATGTCTTTCCTCTAACGGTTTCAATATTTATCATTTGGGAATTTTCTCAAATTTCAATATTCTAATTATAACACATATCATGTGACGAGATATAATGTCACTAGATTTGAAGTATCTACATGAGCAATTCGTGTTCTGAGAAAAATATTCATGCATGACATTGAAATGTCTTTCAAAGATTTTGGATTGATTTGGTAAAATTAATATACTACAATGCCCAATCGCATTAAAAGCAACATTTACTCCATCACTAAATATGACTTTTGTATCACATGAAATCATACCGCAAAGTTGATTCTAAAATTTTATAAACAATGGTATTGTGTAGGCATCTCGAAACTAGAATTCAATAATATAAGGCATTCTTATAGGTGTTGTTTTGTGTATAAATTCATACTTAGAAAGTCTCTCTTTCTAATATTTTGAGCACAAAGTAAATTTATATTGGTAAACAAATTGCTTCAATGATGCATGAGAATTAATATAACCATCAAAAAATAGATTCATTGATTCACTGCACTATGTGGTTGTCATGTCATCCCAAAAGTAATTATCAGTGTAGGTTGGAACTCACATTTCCCTAATTTGGTACATCCTATTCATCCATCCATCCTCCTTCACAGTGCTATTTTGTATGGCCTTGTCCCAATTTGACTCAAACTCATCTATTGTAATACTATAATAAACAACATGTTTCATCATAAATGAAGTAGAAGAGTCCTTGCCAAGTTTATCAGTTATATTTTTCATTATATGCCACAAACAAAGACGATGATGGGTATTTGGCAAAACCACTTTCACTGAGTTCATAATGTGTTGTGCCGAATCTGTTATGAGAAACACCTGTAGTGGTAATTGAGATGTTTATATTTTTCATATTTGATAGCAATACTTTATGTAAAGAATAACAATACCAAATATATAACATAATGCTACATACATATAAATTTAATACGTTCAAACATAACTTATCCATGCATTTTAGCTAGGTTCGAAAAAGCCATATATAATTTTTAGTGGTTTCTTCTCATAGAAGGCCACATCCAAGAAGAATGCTTTGAGAATAGTGATTCACACCAACAAATGGAGCAAACGATATTTCATAATGGTTAGTCAAATATGTAGTATCGAATGTGATTACATCACCAAAGTATTTGTAAGTATCTATGGATATTGAATCATCCTAGAGTACATTTCCCATCATCATTTAAGTCCATGGCATAATCTTTTTTTGAATTTTTTGTTTGCATTTTAATAAAATATTCTTGGATGGCTTTTGCACGCCTTTACCAAAATGTAGACATCTAGCTATGGAAACATGATTTTTGACATCCCTCTTAGTAAAAGGTAAGTTATCGTAACCTCCAGCCTCGACATCAAAATTAGACATTAATTTTTCTCCACTGATCCTTGTAAATATTGGTAGGATGTAAATAAAAATTGGCATTGTTTGAACATAAAATTTAAATTTCAGGTGACTTCACCAGCACTATCGTTTAGATAAATCCTCCTTGCATTTTCTTCAGGGATCTATCTCTTTGAAGGTTGAAGATTTAAAATACTTTGTTCTAAAAGGGTATGATTATGCTTCTCTTAAAAAGTAGTGATAGCAATTTTATCACTAAATATGTCATGGAAAAATGTAATACGTCCAACACCGTTAGTCTTATCAGTTGGACGACAATGGTACATAGCATTATTAGATGATTTAGTAGGTCTACCTTAAGGTATGAAAGGGTTAACCTCACTGTACATATATTGATAGGATTTTTGGTAGAATGTGTTGATGAAACTCAAAATCTACAGACATCAGCATATGATTCATAGAATAATCTAAACTTCTTCAATGGAATTAAATACCATGCCACCTTTAGGTTTTACAACCCCTAAATCAGTCTTTGGTATAACAATTTTAAAAAAATTACTATTTTAAATATTTCAGGCATATGTGTAATGACCCCACCTTCCGGTAACCCCCAATTAAGGGAGACCGAGAGGTCGGTGCCGTTATCCCAATTTCTAGATCAAGGATCGATAATTAATCTATAACAATTATTAAATTCTATCAGACTATACTGAAAAGCTATAATAAATAAAATTTTGCATACCTTTGAAAAAGTTTGGATTTCTAAACTTCTATCCATAACTGGAACTAATCTAACTAATCCTCCTTGAACTTTAATTCATGTATTTCACAATATGACGATTTACTGTTTGTCCTTTTGGTTTGTACTTAAAACGCTGACAAACAAAATGTCGGTCAGCATAAAGCTGGTATGTGGGGGAAACAATAATCGTGCAATTATCCATAACAACGTATTGCAGTCAATTACAATTTAACAAACAACTTTACATTTTAAATATAACTGCGTGATCAATGCATACCCTATCCTCTACGCTGTCCCTGCAGTGGACCTGGATTTTACCTTCCTTATGGTAGATCCCCATTATACCCCTCATGATCCCACCTAATAGGTGAATCAATTTCTAGGGTTGAGTCACATGGCACTACCTGTAGGCAGCCCACTCCTTAGCTCATGGCGTGCTAAAGAGTCTCATGCCACTACACATGGGTAGCCCAGTTTCTAAATCATGATAGCCTAGACCTTGCTCTAGGTTACCCTTTTTAGCCTTTGCAAAGTCACAGAGGTGGACCCGGATCTAAGTCAGTTATATATACATTTGTAGTGATAGTCATAGTCACTCTATAGTTGTATGAAATAAAGGCATTCAATAGTTATTTTCAAGCAACTGAATAAAATGTTCGAGAATCATCATGAAACTAAATCGGTTATTCATAAGTGTAACCACATACCTGATTTGAAGATTAAGCAATTCCAACCTATAAAGCAATCCAAGCAAGCAATTCAACAATCACATAATTCTTGAAAAGAATATGTACTCCATTTACTACACACTTTATCAAGAATCTACTTTATTGACTTGGATTCACTTTCTAGAGTTTCTAATCAAAATTAAGGTTTCATTAGTATTCATTAGGTTTTATTAGATCAATTTCTCAAATTTTATCCCTTTTAGGTCAACAAACCCTAAAATACTTTTTCTACTCATATAAACCATAATTGCTCAAATTATCTATTTTAATAGTCTTTTATACCCAAATTGACTTAGGATCATCATATCTCTATTTATTCATGGATTTTAATGATTAAAACAATTAAAAGACATATTCAACTAAATTAGGGGTTTCAAGCCCATCAATGCATATTCATGCACATGGAACCCTAAATTAAGCCAACAATATAAAAAGATCATCTTTTTAGCTCCTATTTTCACTTTTATTAACAACAGGTTAATATTGGCTTGAATTATCCAAAGAACAACATTAAATCCATTTATCATCAAATCTAAGAGTTTTTCATTAATTAAATCATTAAAGATGATAACATTATGTACTTTTCAAATTTCAAGCATATTTATGCACATAATCTCTAAATTAAACTAATTATGTGCAAAGTTCATCTTTTTCGATCTTAATGTACCTTTTTACAATTAATAGGTTAATATCAACTTTAATCACCCATCAAACTCTACTAATTACATTAATCAATTAAAGTAGAGTTTCTTAATCTTTTATTCATTAAAGTTGATAATTTACACTACTTTTTGAAATTCAAGAGGAATTAGCTTACAAACATATTTTTATTGAATTCCTCTTGTTTTTCTGAGCAAAAAGCATATGTTACTCATATCCATCCTACCTACCAATTATTAGATATGAATTTTGCAAATTAGACTTACTTGAGCCAATCTGGGGGTGCCACGTCACCCTGCTCCATGCAACGTTGTTTGACTAGCTCAAAAACATTTTGAATTTATGTTCTTACCCTTGGTTAAGTTGGACAGCTCAATAGCCCACGGAGGGGCAAGACGGTCCAATGGTCGATTCACCTTCTTCTTCCTCACGACGGTGCTTCTGCCGCCCTAGTCGTGTCTTGCACGGCTACTCCTCCCTCTTTGGGACCTGGATGGCCATCGGGGATAGGTCCCCTACCTTCGTCATGCCCCCGTACAGGTGAAGCTACCTTGGGTATGGCCGCAACGGCCGGGATCAGGCTCCGCAAGCCCACGGCTCACAGCCATGTTGTAGCCGTACTATAGGTGTGCCGCAGGTGTTTGGGTGAAGTCTGATGCTCAATGATGTTAGCTGATCATCCACTGGTCATCGAGGTACATCAGGCCTTCCTCAAGATGACTCCACATCTCTACGTTGCTCCAAAGAAAACACCACCCATTGTTTAGGATTTTGGACAAAATGATGAAGAAGGAGAGAGAAAGGGTGCCTGGAATTAACTTAAACTCAGTCAAGGGCTCTACCCCTTATATAGGGGAGAGTATTTACGCCCTACGATGCTCATCCATGAATTATCAATGCCCTTTCCTATTAGGAATGTGATTCCTTCATTATGAAGCTAGTTCCCTCTCTCACTCTCATATTTCTTTAATATTCCTTCTTCTTTTGGTATTAGGATTTCAAAAATTATCCCTCTTATTCTCTTTGTTCTTGCTTTTTAATCCATTGGCACGAAATCCTATTTTCCTTTATTAGAAAATACTTTCTTTTTAGCAATACCACATAATCCATTAATAATGTATTCACATGATCTTCTTATTTTCTATTATTGGTATTTTCTCTTTCTTTTTCTTCATTGGGACTCCTTGGATCCCAAGAAACTCAAATATTTTGAAATTCCTTTTTAAGGATACTTATTATGCATTTATCTTCATTATTTCTCATTATCTTGTTTATTTCTGATTAAAATGTCTCCTTTCGAGGATTTCTCTTTATCTCTCTTATTATTTTCCTTATTGGAATTCCTTTTAACATGAGAAACCTCATGGATACGAAAATCCATCAAAGATAACTCATTTATCCCTCTTTCCACTTATTTTCCACATTTTATCATTGTTTTCAATTTCTTTCTTAATAAAGAAATATTTACTTGATCTTTTCTTTTCTTGTTGCATTATTTTTGAAACTTTGGACTCCTTGGCACCCAAGGAACCCAAGAGGCACTAAATCCCTCTTTGGATTTTCCTTCTAGAGGTGTCCACATTTTTCTTTTCTCTATTTTCTTATTTACTCAATAATGGAGTTTCTTTTGTCTTTTCCTTTTTATTGGGCCCAAAAGCCAATAAAGCCCACAAAACAACCAACAAGGTTATTGTAAATGAAACTCATTTATTCAAAACAAATTATATCATTATTTGTTATAATATCTTTAATATGAGAAATTACATTTCTCACTAAATGAACCCAAAAATTGGGGTTGTAACATCCTTCCCCTCTTATAAGAATTTTGTCCTCAAAATTCCATCAAGCAAACAAACAATTCAGGATAAGACTTTTCCATGTCCATCATTGGCCCCTATGTGGCTTTACCTTATCCATGGTGCTTCCAAAGAACCTTTATAATCACATATTATCTTTCACCTCGGAATCTATAAACCTCACAGGTGACTCAGGTCATTTCATCCTCCCTTGGGGCTCACTTGGTTCATCGCTCTACACATTATTCGTGTACCTCACATAGTGCTCTAAATTGGACACATGAAACTCATCACACATCACATTATCATGAGGGGTAAGGGCACACTTAACCTTCTCTACCAAACTATGTCAAAAGAACCCATGCATCGGGAACTCAGCTCTCTTAGCTATAACTTAGAGGGGTCGGATTTTCATGTCACAGATTCCCCCACAGTGTACTGCATGTTAGTCTACCTTGCATCATCTTACAATTCATGTCGTCTCTGGGCTCCTTTCAGCCATTTCATGATCAAAGAGACTTCATCTGCACACACTGTGGTCCTTTCTTGACCTTCGTGAGGTCCCTTCACCAACATCATCTTAATGAAGTGGTGACCGACACCACCTCCTTTGCAGAGCTTCTTTACATCCCGATATCGGCTATGGTGGTTATCATCACTCCTTACTGAAGACAAGAACTGTCTCCATGTATCACCCTGAATGAGCACACATGCTCTCATCAGACCCTCTAGTATGGATCATACTAACCATTACCTAGGGTGATAAACTGTACTATCATTGAGTTCTTCATGTTTCTACTTCCACCTCCTGGAAGTGAATCTTCAGGTTATACTTAAGAACTTTTGAACTGGCATCAGGTGTAGTTGAACCATCTCTTTCTCATATGTAGCTCAACCGTATTTTTCCCTTGAAGTACTCTTTCTTTCTCATGTCATTTAGGTAAGGAGATCTACCATAACCCATATTGCATCTTGACCTTCCTTGGTCTAGGGGATACTTACCACAACATCCATAGTGATGAATGCCCATCCCCTCTCTGGGACTCTTTTATCCTCTATATTGATACACTGGGTTACTGGTGTTCGTCCTTCACCTCCTGGATTGCATGGCAACATACCCCATGCAACTTCATATCAGGCATCCAAAGTACTACGATCACTTATTATCTTGGTAGTACCATGGTATCATGATCTCCTGTATTGTCATGATCGATTCCTCAGAAATCCTAAACCACTCTAATCGGGGTTTCATCACTTTCCTTTTCAGAGAAGTGCATCTGAGGCACTACCACCATCCTTTCATTGCATCAAGGACTAAGCTGGCTAACCAAACGACCTTTAACTTGATCAACCAATATTGTTATATCTGAGTGTTAGCCAAACTTATCTCTTTTCCAACAGAGGGTTAACTTAACAACCTCTTCAAGCCTCCATCTAAACTAGGCAGTTGTATCTCATCCAGAAAATCCATTACCACTTCACATCCTTATATGTTAGGTAACGTTGAAGACATACACCTCCATGTAATCACTTATCATCTCCTCTCAGCTCTAAGTCTATCTTCATCAAGGAAAATCTGAGCTTATCCTCTTGGTTTTTCAAACTCAACCTTATATGACTCATACCTCATGATAAAACATCCTCATAAGATGACTACATTATTCCTCTTAGCATTTGTAACCCATCGATGTATCGTTCACTCTACCAGGGTGTGATATCATCTTTGTTCTCATTCCTCATGGAAACGTTCCAACCCACCTCACCTTTTATCCTCGATGTATGGCATGCGTATTGTCCTATCTCTCACTCCCATAAAAAGAGGAAATAAACATTTGGCTACAGTCCAAATACAAAGTTCTTCCTGTTCCAAGAGTAGAGATGGTATGTCCGACCTTACAAGTACACCATTAAATCTTAGTTGAAACGTGCAGCTTATACCTCTACATCACAATCATCTTGACATCAAAGTCACTCCCATGGAAACTGGTCTCGAAACTACTGAGGTTCACCCACATCCCTTGGTCATCTCCTCTAGGTCTATAGGGTACCAGCACTTTAGGGGTCATCCCTCTTCCCTTATGCATCCAAAGAGTGCCCTACTCATCTGCCCTTTGGTTCCCATGAGTTCATGAAGGTGATCAATCTCCTAACCCATGGCCCTCATACAATGATAGCTATTACCTACCGACCCTATGGTCATGGGCTACTAGGGAATTAGGTAACTCCTACTTCCATCGATCTTATCCCTACCTGACCCTAGGATAGACTTTAGGATTCTATTATAGTACATGTCCAGCTCAGAACCTTACTCAAGCCTTCATCATCTCTCTTCGCATTGATGGGCTGACTTTCATCACTTCATAGGGGTCACGGAGACCCTCTTATCTTGAATAGGCCCCATACTGGTTACCTTCATGGTAGCACATCCATATGCACTTAGAGATGGTTATTTATGGGTCTACAGGTTCATACTCATACCATGTACTCTTTCCACTTAGCTTCTCAAGATCCTCTGAAACCTCTTTAGGTTTCCTCAAAACCCACAAAACTGGTATACATCCTACCAAAGGGTCCCTCTCCCAGGATGGGAGGAAACTACAACTCATGACAACAAGGTCACAAACATCCTTAGGGTTTTTTTTGAAACCACAACATTCATTATATTAAAGCCATACGACATCTACATGTAAAGGGAGATACACCAACCGAACACATAAAGTAAAGAGCAGATACAATAACCAGAAACTCATATCGGGACGTGATAAGAACAATGATGTATTGATCTCTCTTCTATATCGCTGACCACAACAGCTTTTTATGAGAGATTCCTTCAACCTGAGATTAAACCTGATATAAGGTATATGCTCCAAACCAGTGACCGAAATAGTGTTCACCTTCGCACTTGCTGCCATATAACAAAGAAGTAAAAAAAGACCTAACATGAAAGGAGGACACAAACCCCACGACACAAAGCTAACAACACAGACCCAACGCCCCACCAACCAGGACGAGAAACTCAACTACTAACGACGCCCTGAGGTTGCCAACCAGCAAAACCGGAAAGGAGCCCAAGCCCCAGCGGTGCAGATACAGAGGAAGGACGGCTCATGCAGGTACAACGATGGGGAGTAGAGGGTGCCGGGAACTCCACCACCACTCCCGACCACCACTGCGAACAGGGGGTTGGAGGACCCGCACGAAGCCCAAAACCCAGCTTCCTCCTCCTCTGCCTAAAGCACCGAGGGGTGCCCGAGCTCACCGACTGCCAAAGAAGGAGGACCAACAGCCAACCAACAGACTGATACACGCCGATAAACGGCAACAGAAAAACGAAACACGCCGATAAACGGCGACTGAAAAGGCAACTACCTGCCACTGACGGACCAGAACAAAAAAGACTACTGAGAAGCAGAAACAGATGAAAAAACCTCGATCCGCCGCCAAGCACCACAACCGGCCAAGTCCGCCCACCGCCAGTAGCGACGTCCCCCTGCAAACAGACCACAAGCACCCTCGTGGGTGAAGACGGCCTCTGGTCTAGATTCCTGACGAACTGAAGCCCAAGGACCCAGGCGCCCAAAAACCTAGATCGGAGAAGAGACGTAGATTGGAACGGAGGCGAATCTCCGCCAGCCACAGCACCAGCAGGCAGCGATCGAGGAAGAGGCCCAGGGGGAGCAGGCGGTGCTCGCCGGCGCCCAGCCCCTCCCCCAAGCCCGATGCGGACGGCGCTTCCGAAGCCCTAAATCGCCCTCGCTGTGTCCGCTGCGGTCTTTTTTTTTTTGGTGTGCACATGTTCCTTAGGGTTTATATACACATGAGCATGCTTAACCCAACAGTTACTAAACCATGCTAGGTCATACTTGTTTTCATTCCTCAACATTGGATCATGACCATACCTTCCCACGTCATCAACTTAGCTATGAGGGGTTCATCAAACATACCTTAAACTCAAGGGGTTCCCTCTCCTCTAACCATGAGGAGTACCATGCTCGAAACTATAGAAACTCAAATCTCATCATGAGCATCGGGTACACTGCTTCCCCCCTTAGGCGTAAGAACCCTAGATTCACCTTTGGGTATCCAACTGCATCCTCAATCTGTTAACCACGAATCCAGCATGTCCAAGGTATGCCATGTACTCCCATGATCCTTTTATTCGAGCTGCACCTTAGAGTTGAGTCTTCCTCAAGAGCAACCAAAAAGGTACAAGACCTCACAACTTGCTACTTAAACCTCCTTAGGGTCTAAGGCACTCTTTGTCCCATCTCAGTAGGTAAACAATTACACCATAGGCACATAGGTACCAGATTCATCATCCTCTCTCTAGGGTTTGGTTCCTCTAAAGGCAACCAAGATATCATCAACTTCTAGGGGTCAAGCATGAGGCAACCACTATCATCCACTTAGGTCGCATCATCCTCAACCCTCTGTTGTTCCTCATGTCCCAGAATCTAAGCTTCCAACTTTTTTTTCTTAGGTCCTACTTTCTCACTCTAGAGCTAACTCCACGTCCAATCTTACTACTAGAGGTTCTTTCTCCATGAAGGATCAAGCTCACAAGAATGCCTCTACGTGGGTGAAGCCTAGGTTCAACTTATGTTTGCTCAGGATTATCTTTATGCTTATCTCATAAGGTACCCATCATACTCTCCTGGCCAGGATTTCCACCTACTGCTTGCACTACTGACGTATCCTGGGTGCCTACTATGCCATGCCCATATAAGCCCATAAGGTTTCCATAGGTTCTTTACTAACCTCATCATTGAAGGGGTTATCCTTCACTCTCACCTGACCCTTCCCAGGGCTAGGTCGTCCAAGGCACTAGGTTATCCAACTTCTCATGGCTCATAACGTCATGGGAATCCAAAAGCATGTCCACACACTCGGTCTATCCTGACATCCTAACTCATCATGTCATCTCTTTCTCTAACCACCACTTAGGGTTAGGGTTAACATTATACTCAGAGGATATGCCAGGTATCTTCTTATAATGGACATCTCTACCTCCAAGACTAACTCTCTCTACTTATCCTCCTGACTAGGAGGTCTAGCCTCAGGTCTCTCCTAAGGGCATGACAACTCATGTCATACGACCTAAGCATGTATCTATTCTTTAGTTTACGCTTAATCTATTAAGCTTATGTTCATAACATCTTATTTACATGCTTTTCATTAATTTGTTGGAGTATTCCTTAGACCTTATCAACCTTACCCATAACTCAAGAGGGTGAGGAAAAGAGAGAAAACCCTAATCCTTAAGGTCCTTAACAACATTTGAGTTGAGAACAGATGAACAAGATGAGAGAGTCCTAAAGGTATCTTATTAGGAGTCAAATCCTGAGACTTTGGCCAGGCAGTCACACGGATCCGAAAATCCTCATATTCCGACTAGCGATGCGGAAAAAAATCTTGCCAGTCCCTAGGCGTGGTCCTTTTCTAGACACCTCTATCTTTCGGAAAATCCTCTAATAACTCCCTTGGGTTCTACGGATTTTGTAAAATTTAATAATTATTAAAGATTAAATGAGGAACCTATGCACTGATACCAAATGTAATGACCCCGCCTTCCGGTAACCCCCAATTAAGGGAGACTGAGAGGTTGGTGCCGTTATCCCAAAATCCAGATCAAGGTTTGATAATTAATTAATAACAATTATTAAATTCTATCATACTATACTAAAAATCTATAATAAATAAAATTTTGCATACCTTTGAAAAAGTTTGGATTTCTAAACTTATATCCATAATTGGAACTAATCTAACTAATCCTCCTTGAACTTTAATTCATATATTTCACAATATGATGATTTACTATTTCTCCTTTTGGTTTGTACCTAAAACGCCGACAAACAAAACGTCGGTCAGCATAAAGCTGGTATGTGGGGGTAACAATAATCGTGCAATTATCCATAACAACGTATTGCAGTCAATTACAATTTAACAAATAACTTTACGTTTTAAATATAACTGCACGATCCATGTGTACCCTATCCTCTGCGATGTCCCTGCAATAGACCTAGATACTACCTTCCTTATGGTAGATCCCCACTATACCCCTTATGATCTCACCTAACAGGTGAATCAATTTCTAGGGTTGAGTCACATGGCACTACCCATAGGTAGCCCACTCCTTAACTCATGGCGTGCTAAAGAGTCTCATGGCACTACACATGGGTAGCCCAGTTTCTAACTCATGATAGCCTAGACCTTGCTCTAGGTTACCCTTTTTAGCCTTTGCAAAGCCACAGAGGTGGACCCGAATCTAAGCCAGTTATATATGCATTTATAGTGATAGTCATAGTCACTCTATAGTTGCATGAAATAAAGGCATTCAACAGTTATTTTCAAGAAACTGAATAAAACGTTTGAGAATCATTGTGAAACTAAATCGATTATTCATAAGCATAACCACATACCTGATTTGAAGATTAAGCAATTCCAACCAAGAAAGCAATCCAAACAAGAAATTCAACAATCACATAATTCCTGAAAAGAATATGTACTCCATTTACTACACACTTTATCAAGAATCTACTTTATTGACTTGGATTCACTTTCTAGGGTTTCTAATCTGAATTATGGTTTCATTAGTATTCATTAGGGTTTCTTAGATCAGTTTCTCGAACTTTATCCCTTTTAGGTCAACAAACCCTAAAATACTTTTTCTACTCATATAAACCCTAATTGCTCAAATTATCCATTTTAATAGTCTTTTATACCCAAATTGACTTAGGATCATCATATCTCTATTTATTCATGGATTTAAATGATTAAAACAATTAAAAGACATATTCACCTAAATTAGGGTTTTCATGCCCATCAATGCATATTCATGCACATGGAACCCTAAATTAAGCCAACTATATAAAAAGATCATCTTTTTAGCTCCTATTTTCACTTTTATTAACAACATGTTAACATTGGCTTGAATTAACCAAAGAACATCATTAAATCCATCTATCATCAAATCTAAGTGTTTTTCATTAATTAAATCATTAAAGATGATACCTTTATGTACTTTTCAAATTTCAAGCATATTTATGCACATAATCTCTAAATTAAACTAATTACGTGAAAAATTCATCTTTTTCGATCTTAATGTACCTTTTTACAATTAACAGGATAATATCAACTTTAATCACCCATTAAACTCTACTAATTACATTAGTCATCTCAAAGTAGAGTTTCTTAATCTTTTATTCATTAAAGTTGATAACTAACACTACTTTTTCAATTGCAAGAGGAATTAGCTTCTAAACATATTTTTATTGAATTCCACTCTTTTTTTGAGCAAAAATCATATATTATTTGTATCCATCCGAGCTACCGATTATTAGATATGAATTTTGCAAATTAGACTTACTTGAGCCAATCTGAGAGTGCCACGTCACCCCACTCCATGCAACGTTGTTTGGATAGCTTAAAAACATCTCGAATTTACGTTCTTGCCCTTGGTTAAGTTGGACAACTCTTTAGCCCACGGAGGGGAAGGGCTGTCCAATGGCCAATTCACCTTCTTCTTCCTCATGACGGCGCTGTTGCCACCCTAGCCGTGTCTTGCACGGCTACACCTCCCTCTCAGGGACCTCGACAGCCGTCGGGGATAGGTCCCCTACCTTCGTTGTGCCCCTGTGTAGGTGAGGCTACCTTGGGTATGGTCGCAACGGCTGGGATCAGGCTCCACAAGCCCATGGCTCACAGCCATGTTGCAGCCGTGTTGTAGGTGTGCCGCAGGTGTTTGGGTGAAGTCCAACGCTCAAGGACGTTAGTTGATCATCTACTGGTCATCGGGGTACATCAGGTCTTCCTCAAGATGACTCCACATCTCTCTGTTGCTCCAGAGAAAACACCACCTATTGTTTAGTGTTTTGGACAAAACGATGAAGAAGGAGAGAGAAAGGGTGCTTGGAATTAACTTAAACTCGGCCAAGGGCTCTACCCCTTATATAGGGGTGAGTATCCATGCCCAATGGTGCTCATCCATGAATTAGCAATTCCCTTTCCTATTAATAATGTGATTCCTTCATTAAGAATCTAGTTCTCTCTCTCTCATATTTCTTTAATATTCATTCTTCTTTTGATATTAGGATTTTGAAAATTATCCCTCTTATTCTCTTTGTTCTTGCTTTTTAATCCATTGGCACGGAATCCTATTTTCCTTTATTAGAAAATACTTTCTTTTTAGTAATACCACATAATCCATTAATAATGTATTCACATGATCTTCTTATTTTCTATTATTAGTATTTTCTCTTTCTTTTTCTTCATTGGGACTCCTTGGATCCCAAGAAACTCAAAGATTTCAGAATTCCTTTTTAAGGATACTTATTATGCATTTATCTTCATTTTTTTCATTATCTTGTTTATTTCTTATTAAAATATCTCCTTTCAGGGATTTCTCTTTATATCTCTTATTATTTTCCTTATTGGAATTCGTTTTAACATGAGAAACCTCATGGATATGAAAATCCATCAAAGATAACTCAGTTATCCCTCTTTCCACTTATTTTCCACATTTTATCATTGTTTTCAATTTCTTTCTAAACAAAGAAATATTTAATTGATCTTTTCTTTTCTTGTTGCATTATTTTTGCAACTTTGGACTCCTTGGCACCCAAGGAACCCAAGAGGAACAAAATCCCTCTTTGGATTTTCCTTCTAGAGGTTTCCACATTTTTCTTTTCTCTATTTTCTTATTTACTCAATAATGGAGTTTCTTTTGTCTTTTCCTTTTTATTGGGCCCAAAAGCCAATAAAGCCCACAAAACAACCAACAAGGCTATTGTAAATGAAACTCATTTATTCAAAAAAAATTATATCATTATTTGTTCCAATATCTTTAATATGAGAAATTACATTTCTCACGAAATGCACCCAAAATTTGGGTTGTAACAATATGGGTCACTTTCGCTGTCGATCACATCTTCTTGATCATCATTAACCATCATATTAAGATCGATGTTGTCTAAAGACATCTGTAAAAAGAGGACAAAAATATTGGTAAGTCTCCTGGCTACAATTATACTAGAATGAATGATGTGTGGTATTGTTATGAGTATATAATGATACAGATGGTGGAATACGAACGGTCACTGATAATTGTCAATCTTATAGCTAAGGAAAATTGAAAAATAGAATGGTAATGGAAATAAATAAATGATAATAGTAAAAAATAAACCATCATTTGAAAACTAAAGGAGATCCTATAATCATATGAATATAGAGCGATAGTTTGGAATTTGTAGGAAGAACACATTTAAAAAATAAGATTTAAGAACGACAAACCTTGAACATAATGCTTTGGACTCCCTATTTTAGTGTAAATTGTGAGCACGTTAGTTGAATATCATTAAATATGGAAGAATATAGATAGATAACTTCCTCCACTAGTCAGTAACATGTTGTTTATTGGTCTTGTGCTGATAGAAGATATTAACTACAGTTTGACCTTGTGGGTACTGTATAATAAGATGACAATAGAAGATTTATATGGGGTGAAAAAATGTGTATATAGGAAAGAGGCATGGAGGAAAAGGAGTGATTGAAGAAACTTGAAAAAGAAAATGATGGATATTGTGTATTTTGTAGCTAAGTAGTACCAGAAGTTGAACACCCGTCAAATAAGTGAAATTTCAAAATGATAAAATGAGGCATGTGTGATTGATCAGAAATTATTTCATATGTTTGTGGTGGGTCATGAATTATTTGGTCTACAGCAGTGCAAGCGGAAGCATGGAGCGCATATGTGATTTTCTGTGTCCTTACATTTTGGAGGGAGTCCGTTCAATATTGATCGAATTGTTCTTTCTTAATGTGTTGTATATTACTTGTTGTGTATGTTGGTTAATCAAATGCATGCATGTGTAGTATAACAACTTAATTGTGTGTACCGATTGATCCAGTCATTATATGTGTTCAAGCAGTCTATTAGTGTGGTAATCATTGTAGTTTGTCGACATACTTACAGGTTGGAAAGAGCCAATTCGATGTTAATATAGATCCTCTATCTCTTAATGGGTTATACATTAATTATTGTGTATAAGTGTGTAGTATTAATCATGAATATGCATTATAGTACTAATCACCAAAATTATTTAAGTAGAGGTTTAGTTGTCTATCTACCTCCTACCCTTGCTAGACATGAGTGTATTATTTTTATTCCAGTTGTATATTTGTTTTATTTTAACCATCTACATGTGTGGTAGTTTTTATTTCAATTAATTATTTGTGTGGTTCTTCTACTTACCTTTTATTCTGGCTTTTTTGTCAATTTTATTTGAGCAGCTTCAGTCGGCTATTTTGTTATAAGGAAACGATAGTTGTTATTCATACATTTCACTTATTATTTTTTAATTATGTTCTCAAAAAACTCAGTAAGAAGTTAGTGTCAGGTGCCATTTAAAATCGTAATTTTACCAATGCATAACTATATTTTAGTGTCTATTCGAATAGTTCGAGTTTGCTTATTTTCATTGTTTTCAGCTATAATTTTAATTCTTTTTCCAACAATCTACTTGTGTGGGTTTTCCACTATTTATTTTTTGATGTCTCTACAATTTAAACATATGCAGTCTATTACTTCTTCAAAAAAATATCATTGATGGATATTGGTGTTGTGCACAGTTTAAATAATTTTCTTTCGATGGTACATAACTTTTTTAACCACATTCAAATGATTTTAGTCTATTCATTTTTATATAAAAGTTGTGATAGTAGTTATTATTTCGCTCATATGAATATTGAATTTGTAATTTATAAATATGGTGTAAGAGCCTAGTATAAGCATATTAAAACATCTTGCTTCAGTTGTGTACAATTTTTTTCCCGATTGATTACCTAACAATAGGTATAGAAAAAATCTATGTTAGTTTGTATTAACATAGTGCTAGGTACTAAAAAATCATGTGCTAGTAGGTCACACTAGAACCACTCAATCAAAGCAATTTTAGGATCATATGCGTGAAAAATCACCATATGTCAGTGAATATAATTAATACTCAAAGAAATTTCTTTAATTGTTTTACTACAAATGTTGTGCCAACTGGTATATTTTGGGAGTTATAGATTGATTCAGTTGGTATGTGACTAGTTTAAATTCACTAAAAATAATTTTAATCAATCTAAATGCCAATTCAATCACGTGTTTAGCATATGCAATCTACAACTAATGATAAATGGTTGAGTTTGGGGGATCGATATTCCTTATCCACTTTGTTCATTTTTTTTTTGTCTGACCCATTCTCACTCCACTAGAAGAAAAAAGTTGTAATTCCAGATCCCCATCCCTAAATCATCGGGTCGTGGGGACCCAATATGCTTTTCTACGCCAAATAAAAAGTTTGTTGAGATGCAATTGTTAATATTTTTTGAATTTCCGATATGGACCTTGTGTGTCACTTATACTTTTGTCTATACATTTTAAAATTATATACAACATATGAAGACACATACATACTATATTAAAGGAAGCCCATGACGGGGCTAAGTGCAACTTTTTTCATTACTTTTTGTATTCACAAATTGGTCCCTATATGTGAAAACTACACTTTTGTCTTTACTTATTAAAATTATATATTAAATAAGAAGAATCAACTATATTATATAAAAAATCCGACCGACAAGGCTATGTTTAATTTTTACAATTAGGTTTTAGGATTATAAACTGGTCCATGTGTGTTCATATCAAACTTTCATCTTTACTTTCCAAAATTATATACTATATAAGAAGACTATCTATACTTATACAATAAAAACCCCAAAGGGGGCTAAGTGAAACTTTTTCCATTTTTTTGTGGAATAATAAATTGGTACATGTGTATTCTATATAAGAAATCATGTGAATGGGGCTAATTGCAACTCCTTTCTATTTATTTTTTCCAATTATAAATAAGTCCCTATGAGTGCAAACTACACTTTTGTCTTTACTATTTAAAATTATATATTACTCATCTATACTATATATAAAATCCAAAAAGGAGGCTAAGTGTAATTTATTTTATTACTTTTTGAATTACAAACTACTCCATGTCTGTGCATACTAAACTTTAGTCTATTGTTTTTAGAATTATATGCTATACTAGAAGACTATCTATAGTATATAAGTAAATTCATAGAGGGGCTAAGTGCATTTTTCCATTATTTGTTTCAATTACAAGCAAGTTCATGTATATATTGTATAGGAAACTCTGTATAAAGGGTTTTGCGCAACTTTTTTATTATTTTTTACATACACAAATTGGTACCTATATGTGTAAACTACACTTTTGTATTTAATTTTTAAAATTATATATTGTACAAAAGAGTTATCTATACTATATAACAAATCCCCCGAAGGGGGCTAGGTGTAATTTTTTGGTTATGTATTGGAATTATAACAAGTCCAAGTGTGTGCAAACTACACTTGTGTCATTACTTTTTATAATTATTTACTATATAAAAAGGCTATCTATACTATATAAAAATGCCCATATACAAGGTCTTAATGCAATTTTTCTATTATTTATTGGGATTTCAATTTGGTCCACATGTATAATTTAAGAAATCTCTTGAAATGAGCTATATGCAATTTTTTCATTTATTTTTTTCATTTACAAATAGGTGCCTATGTGTGTAAACTACATTTTTCTCTTTACTCTTAAAAATTATATTTTATATAAGAAGACACTTTATATAGTATATAAGAAATCCCACAAAGGGGATAAGTATATATTTTAATTTGTTTTGTAGAATTCCAAATTGATCCTAGTGTGTGCACACTACACTTTTATTATTACTTTTTGAATTATATTCTATATAAGATATCCGGAAGAGGAAGCTAAGTTACATTTTTATCATTGTTTTTCTAATTACAAACTTGTTCATGTGTATAATTTATAAAAAATTCATGAAGGGGGCTAAGTGTAACTTTTTCCATTATTTTTTGAACTTACAGGTTGGTCAATGTGTGTAAATGACAGATTTGTCTTTATATTTTAAAATCTATACTATAAGAAGACTCATATATACTATATAAGAAAGCTCGTGGCGGGGTCTAAATATTATTTTTTATTTTTTTTAAATTAAAATATGGTCCCTATGTGTGAAACGACCTTTTCCCCTTACTTTTGAAAGTTATAACCTACATTTAAGAAGACTAAGTATATTATATAATAAAGCCCAAATAGGAATGTGTGTAGAAACTTTTTGATTACTTTCTGGATTCACAAAATGATCCAGGTGTATACTAAGCAAAAAATCTCACAAAAGGGGTTTAGTACAATTTTTACAATATTATTCAGATTTACAAACTGGTCCATGTGTGTGTAAAATTCATTTTTGTCTCTACTTTTCAAAATTAATATTATATAAGAAGACTCATTGATACTATATAATGAAGTCATAGAGGTGGAGAAGTATATTTTTTCGTAATGTTTTCGAATTAGAAATAGGTTCCCATGAGTGCAAACTACACTTTTGTGTTTGAGTTATAAAATTATATATAATAATACTATTTATAAATATATGTATTATATAATACAACCCAGGGAGGAGGCTAAGTGTCTATTTTTTAATTACAACTTGTTCGACATGGATATATAATAAGTAAGATCATGAACGGGAATATGTGGAATATTTCCTATTTTTCTAGGATTAAAAATTGGGTTCATGTGTGTAAAGCACATTTTTTCTTTACTTTTAAATATATATATTATAAGAAGACTCATTTATATTTTTAAGAAATCTCGTAGAGGGGGCTAAGGTGTAACTTTTTTGGTTATTTTTTGTAATTAAAAACAAGCCCCTTTGTGTACAAACTACGCTTCTCTCTTGCAACAATCTATGAATTGAGAGAAGATGCTCAAAGTGTATAATCTCGAATATATGAGAGTGTGTGGGGTTGATATTCCCTGACATCTAAAAGATTAGTTGGGACCTAATTAGAAGTGATGGTCCAGTGTTACATGACCTGATATATTTGATGGAGAAGGCCTCTGATCATGTCTTGGTTTGTAAAAGGTTGATACCCTAAAAAAAATTTATTGTAAAGACATGATCCTTGCGATCAAATATTTAGAATATTATATCATAAAATATAAATAAATCTTTTTACAAGCGTTCTTTACATAAAAAGTGGCAAAAGCTTATACATATCGTTACAAAATTCAAGAAAAATATATGATTGCTATCTATTCTTCAACAAGGGACAACTTTTGCACGTCTCTTCTATCTATTCTTGTCTCCCCTATCTATAAATTCCACAAAGGGAATAAAACCACACATGCAACCCAAAAAGGGGAATATGGGTCAGTCAAATGACTAATAAAAAATAAGTTATTGGTAAGTAAGAGTATGAACCCATCTAAAAAGAATTTTCATAAAAAATACAAAATACTAAACAATATAGGCATCTATAGAAATGGGTTTTTAAATTTAACACAATTCAATATCATTTTTTTGAGACTAGTATTCCAATTTTTCAAATTGATGGCACATGTGAATGTCTAGTTGTTGGGGAAGACATGTGTTCTCTCCTATAGGGAATGACAACATACCAACTGAGATTCTCAGTTTAATGATGGACCATATGTCCTTTTACTCTGCGTAGAGGTGTGGATGTGTAATTCCAGCAAAACTAGAGGCACTAGTCCACCCTTTTTTGGACATGTAAACATTGGGGTACTATTTCTAGGACTTTGTCGGTGGCCTTTCAAGGAGGAAAGATAAAGTTTTAAAACAAATCTTAGGACAACCAACATATGTACTATGCATTCCTTCAAAAGAGAATAACGTTTCCAAATAATAAAAATTTCGTACCTTGGAACTGAAATATCCAAAATTGTGATTTCTATGTAATCATCTCCATAAATGTATTCACATTTGAGAGATTTACATATTTAGAGAAATATTTTTTACTAGAAGGCTTGGAATAATTGTGTTATTCGGTTTTTATTTGATTATGTAGTATTATAGGTGATTGGGGTTTTCCAACTAGGAGTTTGATTCATCTATTTCTCATTCTAGTCTTATCTAGGTTAATAACTAAGTCATACATGTTTGTAACATCATAATTTTATTATTTTTCATTTGGTTTTTATATCACATGACTTGATCATCAACCTAGGTTTTAATATGTTTTAATGCATACATGCATAATTAGTTGAAATATTTTATGGATTATAATGATATGTGTAAATATACAGATGTAATAGTACTTATGTAGAGGTATAGAGAAAGAAACTATAGTAGGTTTGATACATACTCTTATAATTTTGTTTCCTTAGACATTTTTATACTCATTAATAAATTTACATCTCTAAAATACTTCATATGTGCATGTAAATCCATCATTAGGGTTTTTTTTCATTTATGAAAAAGATTAAGATAATTGATAACAACTTTAAATAGAAGAATAGGAAGGCCTAAATTAACATGGGATGATCTTATAAAGAAAGATTTTGAATCTCTACATCTCAACCAGAATATGGCCCATGATAGAGCTGAATGGAAATGAAGGATCCATGTAGCCGATCCCAACATAGTTGGGGCTGAGGCTTAGTTGATGATGATGATGATTAAGATAATTGATAACTATATCCAACTATCATTATAAGCATCCTTTGTATACATATGTACTATGTTCCTATTATTTTTTACTTACTCGTGAATTTTAGTATATATGTGCTAACCAATATCCTAAAATTAGATATTACTTATCTTCCATTCAATCATCCCTATACCTATTAGGTATCTAATTTTCTAAGTATAGGGGTCAGAACCACGTGATCTGGATTTCTTTTACCATTACCAAGTCATGTATCCTAGATAGTTATACTATCATTAAGATCTTATATCATATAGAAGTATTATATTACTGAGATTGCATAGTTCTCATTATCTTTATTTGTGGGAAAAAATTTAACAAAAGAATATATGTATGTATAAATACTACTACGGTTTGATTACAGGGCTAGGATTCTTAGATAACTTTTAGGTTACATATTCTAACCACTCTGATTTATAAGCATAATTATTGTACATTTTAGATACAAAGTACCTCAAACACAAGATATTAAGGAAATTTACTCACTGGTTGATGCGTTTGGAACTAATTGCCGAATGTTAGTTCTTTGATCATGTCCTAGTGCCAAGGAGGCAATCAACATATCTTGATTCATGGTAGGGGTGGATGTTTGGTTTCCTTTTTTCACTATCATCAGGATGTAGGGTTTTTATCCAATCATCAGCAATTGAGAAGGATTGCCTCCTTCAGTAGGAAGTGAGCCATCTTGTGGATGTTTGACAAGCACCACGGAGGGTGTTTAGGTTGTCAATGATTTGAGAGACTACATGATCGAGAAGGTTCTATTAAAACTTGACAAAATTATTTTTTGAGAGTGAAATACCCCAAAAGATTGATATTACACCCTGTCATGCTAAACAAGAATACTCAAAACAAAACACGCAATCAATGGATAATTAATCACATAGCATAAAAATGGGGATAACTAAACCAAATTAAATATCATTAACATGCCCTAAATTATTTACATATAAGTACATCCACCTACCTAACAACATATACCATATCAGATATTTACATATCTATCTAGTGGCCTCATCCATAGCCTATATACAGAAGAGATATAGTTCCACATGTACATGCCATATAAAAACATCAAAATACTTCCAAAACTTGAGTTGATGTACATGCCATCTACAAAACATCCCATGTCCAAACCTGAGAGTACAAGGACAACTCTAGGGCACTTTAACTACTAGCCAACCTTCTGCTAATATTGATCTCCAAGCTTCTCTTCCTCACCTTGACAAACCTGACGACATCACTAATGATCACATAAAAATATGTGGTGACCCACATGGTGAGACCCATGTCCCAGTAAGTAATATAACTCTCAACAATGGTTATTGATTACAACAAATTATTTAATTAAGCAGATAAAACAAAATAACCTTAAAATGGTAAAGCATTATTAACACAATATACTAAGGAATAAATAAAGTTATCATCTTTTGTACAATTGATTTATCTTATTGCATCATATATATCAAATAAATATTATAAGAAACAAGACAAGGATAATCAACCACTGAGAATCATGTTTAACCCTAACCATGTATGCTACACATCTAAATTATGACTTTTATTAAGCCTTGGGGAGTTCGAGTCATAACACCCAAACTTCCAACTGACCACTACAGATTCACAATCTATTCCATACAAGATCTAGGAGAGATGGAATCCTAATATCTATTGCACTTGCTCAATACGAGTCAACTATAATGACATATCACTCAAACTGTCTACAATGACATATAGTCAAGCAACTAACAACCTAGTCCGCACTTGGTACATGCCACGTCACTAGAAAACCAGGGTATATAAAATCCTATTATCTAAGGTACACCCGTAGCTATCCCCAATCACATCACATATACATATATACGAGACACGGCCTCAACCACTCCCAATCTGAGGTATGACCGCAGCCATCCTCCATACGTTGGGATTTAGGATAACAAGGATGTATTCTCCATGTACCCGCACATACTCAACGATATTGTATGTGACTCTGAGCTTCCCTTCAGGAATGCTCGTTTCCCCATCTAGCAAGTCCTAACACAGGAATGGTTATACATCATAGGGAACTACATGATTAGGATTTCACTTAATTAGTTAATTTTTATTATGTGATTTAAGGATGCATCCATCAAGTTATATACAAACCCTAAAAGAGTACAACATGGGTGTATACCAAATCCAGAAGATATAAAACGTATGAGATATAATTCTTATCACATCATCATGGGATTCCAATACTTGTAACACATGAAGAGGATCACACCTCCACAAGAGCTCAAATGATGCCCAAAGGTCATTAAGACCATTCACATATCTCCTGCAAGAGCATCATTATCTTTCCACACCTTATAATAGATTCAAGAAATCGTCGCCATACTTGTGATACACATGATCACATAACTTTCCATTGAAGAGCTATGATGTTGATAGGATAACTTAATAGAGTCACAATAATAATAAGAGGATATTCCTTCTCCATAACAACATACAAGGAAGTTAAGTATGGGTATATATAATTACTTATTTGTAATAGGGATATGTTCAACAAAGTAGATTGAATCGAAGCTAAAAATCAGCACACAACGATAAACCATCAGATTATATCATTAAATTAAAACCATTTGATCAGCAAATAGAGAAACCATCGATCGATAAGGATAGGATAGCCATCGGATTATACACCTAGAAAAGCCATCCAATCATAGGCCTAGAAAGGCCATTGGATGTCAACACTAAAAGCACCATCATTTGTTGACATCTGAACCTCCATCGATTGTGGTCATCAGTACACCATCAGATGTTGTCACTATGAAGACCATCAATCTTGCAACCTATGAAACCATTGATTGAGAATCATCGACCATGGAACCAGTGAAACCATCAGATGTTGTCACTATAAAGACCATCAATCTTGCAACTAGTGAAACTATTGGTTGAGAATCATCAACCATGGAACCAGTGAAACCACCAACCATGGAACTAGCAAAACCATTGATCATGGAACCAATGAAACCATTGACCAAGGAACAAGTAAAACCATTGAGTCATGACACAGGGAGGCCATCAAGTCATGACCCAGTGGTGCCATTGGTTTTCAACACTAGGTGATCTAAGGAATCTAGAAAAACCATTGTTTAATAAATTAAGGAAAATCATTGTTTGAGACCACTTGAAAGAAGAAACAAAACCATCGGTTGGGAAGGAAAGCATAGCCATCAGTTTCAAGAACAAAAGAGGTTCCAAAATAGAAATAAAGTCCAAGCCATCAGTTGGCACAAGGAGTCAAACCGTCGGATCATGAAACAAAATGGAAAATAGTCCAAAAAACATAAGGAAACCCTCACCTCCAGAGCAACATCAACTCATGGACATGGAAGGTGTAGAGTTCCTACTTCCAAGGAAGAAACATGCACAAGATATAGAGGTACATCAATGAAGGTTATCCTCTCAAGATGTACCATCTAACCTCAAACTAGACAAAGATATCATCTTTCTATTTAGTACTACATTTTAGAGAAAGATCCTATACATGAAAGTTAAGAGTAAGCAATAAACATGGAGAAAGTTATATAACTTGCCTTAAAGATGATGAGGAAGGCCCACACAACAAGGTAACTCAAAGAAAGGGAGGAGAAGCCCTATCTTGAGGACTCCACTCATCCAAGCTAGCTCCTTCTTCAAGAATAGGAAAACCCTAGGCCAATGAAGCAAGAAGGAAGGTGTTCTTCAATCTCTAGCACATGTTCCACCAAGAAACACCATGGATCCGACCAAGAAGTAAGAGAGAAGAAGGCAAGGCAGCAAGGAAATGACAGAAAGAGGAAGCTCCTACTTGCTTAGGTCAAGAACAAGCTAAGAAAGATTCACATGACTAAGAAGAGGGTAGATCCAAACCCTGGTTACACTTGCAAGCCATATAGGCCAAGCTTTTTCTATCTTGAGCTCCTGCTTCTCCACCAAGAAAGAGGGATGAGCTCCAAGCAACAAGAAGAAGAAAAGAGAGTCTATAGAGCTCGTCTGAATGGAAGGAGGGAGGTATATAAAGCTTAGGGTGAAAGCGGAAGGAAAGGAAGAGGTGTCAAGCCATGCATGCAATGTGTCAAAGGACAAAACATCACGTCCTTGTCAAACTAGGTCAACCATCAAATCATAACACCAGGGGGACCATTGACCTCCAACAACAGGTGGTTCGTTGGGTCATGCCTTCACTTGGCCACTAAAGTAGAACCCTAGGTTTCCATAGATTGTGAACCTAACTTGGAGAACCATAAAACTAGATGGTGCCTCAAAGTAAACCATCAGATCCCACCACCTAGAGGTGGAACACTGGATCCCAACATCCAAAACCAAAACCATCAAGTTAGGGCATCTATGTGAGGAAATCCTAATCTCAACACAAGGTTAGATGTCATCACTAAACTAAGGTGCAACAAGACGCCCCAAGGTACAACTATATCAAGAATCATATGGAAACTAATGGGGTACAAAAATCATGTGGAAAACTACAATAAAAACCCTAGATATGGGTAAATTGATAAAAGCCCTTAAAAACATATATTGAAAAACTTACTCAACCAATGTCCAAATCTTACCAAACTTGAAACTTACCTTTGTCACAAGATATCAAAGCACATCTTAGGGTTTGATTAAGATTTTAAGCACTTAACTATTATAAGAAAACATGTTCAATAATAAAACAAGGTCAGGGGTCTTACAATTGATGGCCATTTATTCACAAAATATCTTTAAGATAATTCCAAACCATTAGTTGAAATAAGATGTACTATTAAACTAGAATAACTTTTCAAAGTTTGTGAACATAAGGTTTTTAAAATTTGTATGAATTTATGTTACGAAGATACATTGAGGGAGTAGTTTGTAAATGTTTCTCAAGTGAGGATATTCAACTCATCTAGACACAAAAAAACTCAAAAGGAGACTGATATGTATTAAATAACATAATAAATCAATCTAAACAATTGATTGGATTTTGAATGAAGGACAATATTATAAATAATCTCAAGTTAGGGGGGAGTATGAACCATAGCACATAATAGATTTTGTAAGGAGTGGGACCAGAGATGAGATCCACTTGCTACTAAAATTTTAGGAACAAATCCATCTATTCAAAATACACTAATCAAGTATACTGGAATAGGTGTATATATATTTTTTTTATTTTTCAAATGATGGTAAACAAAATTCCAAAGTATAACAATAGAAAAAAAATTCATGACTATATTCAATTTAAACATGATTAAAAAATATTCTCTCATTAAGGGCTAACAAGAAAGTTACAACATAAGAATATAAGTAGAGGGATATTCATCTTTGTCAAGTATATCTCCCAAGAGGTCCACCTAGCAGGTCCATGTAACCAAGTCCAGTCTTTCAAATCCTACACCTGGGGTTGGAAGCATACTCCAGCAAAAGGAGAAAAAGTAGAAGATATCAGCATAAAGGTCGGTATGTGCATATTAAATATGGATTTAGATATATAAGGAATAAAGGATGTCAAATATAAAAGGATTACCATAGAAGAGGATAGTAAACCCAAGAGGGTATCAAAAGAATATGAATTTCAAAAGAAAATAATAAGAGCAATACTTGTAATTAAACAAATATAAAAGTTGTGCCACACAAGCACACAAAACTTTTGGCACAAAACCCATCATCATAATATGAACCTAAATTTGTGTGAGATAATCATAGCAGTAGACCAATATAAATAACAATGGAAGTCAAGTCTTACAACCTTAAAACCTAATAGACAATGGCACACAACTATATCCCCAATATGTTAAATACATTCTGAAATTATATTCTAATTTCAGAACATATTTTTGGATAATTTTTTGATAACTAGCACACTAGATATGAATTTTGTAAGATGAATCCAATTAATATAATTCTCAAATAATATATAAATCATTAAGATAACAATACCCTCACATCAAATGCCCTCACATATCTGGGTGGAAGGACATATTGACACATTTCCAAGATCAAACAGTCACACGATTAAATGAAAAGTCAAAGAGTCAAAAGACAAGAAAACCCATCACATATGCGAAAAAATTAAATCAAAATAAGGGCAACCTTGTAAAGCATTCAGTATTCATCTTCCTTGTTCTTCAGTGCTATACAGAACAACATTGAACTAAACTCCAACACACACAATCAAACCCCATATTGGGCATATCTCAGGTACCATGAAATACAACATCGACTCCACTGGAGTATTTTGGTCTCAAGGACCCAAATACCAGAGAATGGTGTTGTTCGGAACTCTAGAGAGGTCGCCAACATATGAGTGTCATGGTTAGAAAGAAATTAGAGATGGGAAATCTAGTAAAACAAAGAAAACCAAACAAGCAACCATGATTTAAAACCTCATGACAGATCATATGATGAGGAAACCAAGCCAGATGAGTGACCCAACTAGAAAGAAGCATTTTGATCCCAGAATGATAGGGAAACAAACACATAAGAGGGGATAAGGGTAGGTACCTGAAAAGCTCAATCCATGGTGCAATCAGTTTTGAGGAATCAAAAGAAGCAGGTTCCAATCGGCTCCCAATCTGGAAACATCCATTGTCTCTCTACTAAAACTCAAGGAATCAATTCCAGGTGGTCGGAGATGGGGAAGTGGGTAGGAGAACAAAATACATAGACGGTTGCAAACAACATCGTTGGATTTGGAAATGATGTTTGATGGTCGATATATATATGTGTATGTATATTTATATATACATACATACATATATATGTGCATATATATACATATATATGTGCATATATATATATGAATATATATACATATATATATCCATATATATACATATATACATATATGTATACATATATATATATATATGAGACATCCCAATGTAGTCGGGAGTCCCAGACAAAAAGGAAATAGGGGACCAAGGAGAGAGGAGTTTGATTATAGAGAGATAGTAAATACCAAACTCTAGATAATGCAATATCATTGAATGTTGAGAGCCAAGCCAATAGAAAAGGTAAGTCAGAGATGAAAAAGGAGGAGAAGGGAGAGAGATTGGAAGGGGGGAGAAAAGAAATTAAATTGGCACAGGAAAGGAAAGTGAATATAAGGAAGAAGAAGATACTGGCGTCATGCAATGAAGTTTAGATGGTTGACAACAAGTCGTGAATAAGGAAGCCACCATGACATTATAACCCTGTAGAACTTTAGGGTAAACTAAATTTGAGTTTAATAGTAGACATTTAAAATTGATCATTTTGTTATTCTCTTTCCTAATTTATTTGAAGGTTCAAACAAGTTCCAAAAAATTCCAATTTGGCATCTAGTCTAAACTTGGCATTTAGAATCCAATTTTGACATTAGTTTTTACTTTCGAGGACTTCTAGTATTTTATCTAATATTTTTAAATCTTATCACTTATTTTATTGCCTTAATGAATTTGAGGCATCTAAAAATACCCAAAATATGTGAAACTAGCGCTACAAAAAATGTGAGAAGTATGACTTTTGTCATTAATTTTCCATTTTTGAATGTTTCATACTTTATATAATATTTTGGACTTTAAGTTATATCCAGTCTCCTAATAAAACAAGGATAAATGATATTTTCCAATTAATGTGAAAATTCAAACATAGAATAATTTTGGTATGTGGAACTCAAATTTGGGATTTGTTTTCACTTTTAAAGTCATTAACATATTATTTAATATTTTGGTGCAAAATTTATATTTCCTTTTCTAAATGAAATTAAGTTAGTTATTATCATTCAAACAATATGAAACTCGGCACAAGCTAATTGGGACCCAAGGAACATGTATGTACCATTAAAATTTACTTTTGGGATTTCCTTTTGTGAGTTATATCACCATTATGGTTTAGACAATTTATCTTCATATATGTTGATAATCTTCAATTAAAGTCCCATTAATATCACATTGTTACAAAAAAAGTTATATATTATTATTATGCACATGATTTCTCACTTTATTCATTTAACATATTTAGTCCACTAATTCCATATTCATTTAAGTTATGAAAGATTATCCACATTTATGGACATGAGAATACACATTGTTATTCCGGGGATTATTATACATATTTTAGCTACATTTGGGTTTTGGTTAGCAAAAGAAGAATATGTGGAATCACTTATATAATATCACATAATTAAGTAATTAATTTAATTTGATTATATTTTTATATATTTCATGCAACTTATTATTTTATATGCACCAACGTTATTCATTAAGGTATAACTTTATCCTGTTTGGTCACTATAAAGAACCAAACATTCTAATCCCCTAATCATTGGAATAGGAAAAGATCCTAAATTTTGTTATGTCATGTCTCTCCACTCCTTAAAAGGATTTTGTCCTCAAAATTGCAACATCCAGATCTTATCCACCAATACTCTCTAACCCTTAAAAGGTTTTACCTAATAAGCCAAGCTAAACAACATCTAGGTATTAGGGTCACTAATGTATCTTTTAGTTGTGAATATTTCAAGGATTTATTATGTTCATACATCCAATAACAAGTCATATACAAATAGGGTTGAGCTTTAGGTCCTAATTTTTCTAACCTTACATCCAATAACAAGTCATATACAAATAGGGTTGAGCTTTAGGTCCTAATTTTTCTAACCTAACAACCCTAAGACTCATTCTTCAACCAAAGGTCATAGGATACAAAAGGGTAGGTTGGATAAACCTTTATCACACGACTTATCTTCATAGTCATCACTCTAAGAACTAGAACTAGGGTTTAGGATATCATTTCCCACTAATTCTAGGGTTTCCTTACCACACTTCATATAGTCCTTTATTGGGACATAGTTCAATAAAGCATCGATAAAATTAGAGAAAATTTGTGTACACATAGTAGTATAATGGAAAATAAATTTTTCTTTGAGAAATCATGCGACATAAAACAAAATGAGATCAAAATCAATGTGAGAAACCAAGTCCCAATTTTATCCATATGTGATCTCCTTATCGAATATTTTTGCATACTCATTCCAAAATCCACCCTAACGTTGGATATTAAAATCAAAGGGATATCTCATCACCAACCTATATTGTAGGGTAAGAGCACCTAATTCCTTTTCACATTAGGGTTTAGTAACATTGATTCTTATGTATACCCGTATAATCCTAAGTCGACCTTTCCTCATATCATTAAAAACATAGGTCAAATATAGAGTATACATCTTACCTAGAGGGTGACTATGCGAGATGAGGGTTATAATTAGGGAGACAAAATTTAAATAGTCAAATTCTGATTACCATGGGCTTTAATACCATCTTATAAGGAGTGTGACCCAAGAAGGGAATCTCAGCCTACTAAAATTTGAGGAATGAATCCATCTATTACAAACACACTAATAAAGTATGATGGATTATGTGTATATATTTTTTTGCTTCTCAAATTATGGTAAACAAAAGAGCAAAGTATACAAGAAGAATAAAATTTCACGACTACATTTAAATTTAAACATGATTATAAAATATTATCCCATTAAGGGCTTACAAAAAAGTAACATCATAAGGATCTAAGTAGAGGGATATCTATCTATCTCAAGTCTATATCCCAAGAGCTCCACCTAGTAGGTCAATGTCACTGAGTCTAGTCTTCCAAATCCTACACCTTGTGTTAGAAATTGTAACATCCTAGGATTTGAGGCCTCAGATAGAATGATAAAAAAAAGAATGATTGAAGTGTGCACCTCCTTTTCTGGAAGTCCATCTATAAAGAACTCTATGGTTAAGCTTTCTCAGCCTAGAGTAGCACTAGGATGGGTGACCAGTCGAGAAGTTTATCCTGGCTTGCATGTGAGTGAAGACAACATGCGCAGTTTAGGCTAGTGGTGGTCTGTGGGGCCATTCGTCATATCAAAAACTCTACTAGAGCCTTGGGAAGTGGGACCAGGTGTTACAAATAGTATCAAATCCAATTCCCCTCTAGTAGGTGGGGCCCTATGGGCATGTGGCATGTCAGTCTTTGAGCCATGTGATCCATGCATGTTGGAAAGGGATATCCAAGTTGATGGAGCCACCCTTGCATTGGTAGTTTCCAGACATGGTGGAAAGGGTTAATCGATTTGATGGATTCACCCTTGCACTAGTAGCCATGATCTGGAGCTAGGTGTACATGGTCCATTTGGGTTTGCACTAAAATAGGGAAAGTTATGAGACCATATAGTTGAGCCTTGACGAGGATGTCAAGAATCTAAGTGGGGGAGATTGTAACGTCCCAGGATTTGAGGCCTCATATAGAATTATCTTAAAAGGAATGATTATACTAACCATATCACCAAGGAGCACCTCCTTTTCATGGATCCCATCGTTAAAGAACTCAGTGGTTAAGTGTACTCAACCTAGAGTAGTATTGGGATGGGTGAATTGTGGGGAAGTTTATCCTGACTTTCATTTAAGTGAGGACAAAACACATAGTTAAGTCAAGTGGTGCTCTGTGGGGCCAGTCGTCATTCTTGGAACTCTGCTCGTACCTTGGGTAGTGGGCCCAGGTGTTATAGAAGCATACCCCAACAAGAGGAGAAAACCTAGAAGATATCAGCATAAAGGTTGGTATTTGCATACTGAATATGGATTGAGAAATATAAGCAATAGAGGATGTGAAATATAAAAGGCTTCCCATAGAAGAGGATAGTACACCCAAGTGGGCATCAAGAGAATATGAATTTCAAAAGACAATAATAATACTTGATATTAAACAAACATAAAAGTTGTGCCACAACCAGAACACATAAATTTTGAGCACAAAACCCATCATCATAACCTTGAAACTTGACAAAGTATGGCACACAACCATCTCCCCACTATATATAATAATCACCACACGACCCGGGTATGGGGCACACAACCACCATCACAAAAATATAACATGGGCACACAACCCAAAAATCAAAGTACTTACACTACTCTAGGGCTACTTAATGACACAGCATGCATAATTGAGAGGCAAGTATAAGGTTCAGTCTTTTGTATAATAAATAAAGTCACAATCATAAAAATGGATAATATAAACATCCACCACAAAAGTTGGCAAATGAGGGTTCCATCTCACAATAACGAACAACATGATTTAAATTTCACAAATAGGGTCTCATAAAGAAGAAAAGTATAGTAATAAAGTCCAACATGGATCAAAATATACCAACTTAAAAATATTAGACCCAAATAGGTCATCAAGTAAAGAAAGAGACATTTCAATTATATGATACCTCAAAGAGGCCCAAGAGAGCAATAAAGAAAGTAATTGCTCAATATGACTTATGGGGATGAAATATACCTCACATAAAGTCTACATATGTCTAAGGTCAACACCCTAATTGCATGCTTATCCACAAGAAACCTATTAAAGTCATATATGAGATTAGGGTTAGGTTTACATTAATTACATGAACCCTAAAAATTAACTTTTTGTTACATTGAATTTAGGTTATAAAACCTATACCACTAGATAGGGCTTCATTTTTCTGATTTTTGAGCGTATTTTTACATTTTTTTAATAAGCAGAGCACTAGTTTGTAAGATGATGCCAATTAATGAAACTCTCAGAAAATAAATAATCAAAAAGATGAAAGTACCCTCGCATCAAATGCCCTAGAATACATGTTACAAGGGCATATTGGAACATTTCCAAGATCAAGCAGTCACACAGTTAAGTCAAAAATTGAAGAGTCAAAAAGATAAGAAAACCCATGACAATAAGGGCAACCTTGTAAAGAAAATGGTCGTCATCTTCCTTGTTCTTCAGTTCTATAGAGAAAAACACTGAATTAAGCTCCAACACAGACAATCAAACCACAAATTGGGCATCTTTCAGGCGCCATGGACCACAAGATCGACTCTGCCATTATCTTTTGGTCTCAAGGACCCAAAGACCAAAGTATGATGTTGTTGGGAACTCCAAAGAAATATCTAACATCCAAGTGTCATGGCCGGCGAGTAGAAATAGGTGGGAAAACCATTAAAACAAAGAAAATTGAAAAAGCAATCATGATTTAAAACCTTATGACATATCATATAATGAGGAAACCAAACCCGATGAGCGATCCAATCAGAAATAATCATATGGGATCCCAGAGTGATGAGGAAACAAAGGAAATAAGGGGAAATAGGGACATGTACCTAAAACCTCAATCAATGGTGTAATTAGTTTTAAGGGATTGAAAGGAACAAATTATAATAGACTCCCAATCTAGAAACACCCACAACCATTCTACCAAAACCTAAGGAATCAATTCCAAGTGGTAGGATATGGAAACTAGGAAGGATACCAAACTAACACATATGAACAGTTGCAAACAACTTCGATGGATGTGACTGTGATGTTCAATGGTTTATATATATGTGTGTGACATCCCTCTGTAGTCGGGAATCCCAGACCAAAAAGGAAAAAGGGGACTGAGGAGAGAAGAGTTTGTCAATAGAGTGATAGGAAACACCAAACCCTAGATGATATAGTATCATTGAATGCAAAGAGGGATGACAATTGAAAAGGGAAAGCCAAAAATGAAAAAGGAGGAGAAGGGAGAGAGATCAAAATGAGGAGAAAAGAAGTTATTGTGGCATTTGAAAGGAAAGGAAATCGAAGGAAGAAGAAGATATTGGCATTGTGTGATGAAGATCTAATAATTTATAGCAAGGCGTGAATAAGGAAGCCGACGTGATAGTAAAATCTTGTAAAACTTTAGGAAAAATTGAATCTAACTTTAATTTATTTTTTTTGAAAACTTGAATCTAAGTTTAATAGTTGACATATAAATTGATTATTTAATTATTCTCTTTCTAGATTTATTTGAGGGTTCAAACAAGTTTCAAATAAATTGCAATTTTACATGTAGTCTAAACATGACATGTAGAATTTGATTTGGACATTAGTTTTCTACTTTTGAGGACTTCTAATATTTTTAAGTCATATCATTTACTTTATTCCCTTAATGAATTTGAGGCATATAGAAATACCCAAAGATGTAAAACTCGAGATACAAGTATAGTAAATGTGAGGAGACTGATTTTGTCATTAATTTTTCATTTTGGAAATTTTTTCTATTTTATTTAATATTTTAGACTTTATGTTATGTTCTCTCTCCTAAATAAGATTAGGATGAATGAGATTGTCCAACTAATGTGAAAATCACACATCAACTAATTTTGGTAATGTGGAATTCGAATTTGGGATTTTTTCCACTATTGAAGTCATTCAACATATTATTTAATTTTTGGAGAAAAAATCATAGTTTCTTTTCTAAATGAAATTAAGTTAGTTATTACTTTAAAAAATGTGAAACGTGGCACCCAAGATAATTGGGTTGCAAGAAACATGTTTTTACCATTTAATTTTACTTTTGTGATTTCCTTTTGTGGGTTATATCACCATCGTGGTATAGAAAATATATATCCATATATATTGATAATCTTCAATTAGATTCCCATTAACCTCACATTCCAAAAAGAGTTATACATTATTATTATCCACAAGATTCCACATTTTATTCATTTAACATATTTAGTCCATTAATGTCATATATATTTAAGTCATGAAACATTATCTATGTTTATGGATATGGGAATACCCATTATTATTCCAAAGATCATTAAACATATACTATCCACTATTTGTATTTTGGTTACCAAACGAAGCATATGTTGAATTACTTATATGATATCACATAATTAAGTTATTATGTTAATATGAGTGTATTATGATATGCGTGATACAACTTAATATTTTATATGTATCGACATTATTCATTAGGGTATAATTTTATCCTCATTTGGCCAACTCTAAAGAACCAAACATTCTAATCCACTAGTTAGGGGAATAAGTTAAGATCTGGTATGTAACAAATTTAATACCCAAATTTTATTATGTTACAACTCTTTTCTCCTTAAGATGATTTCATCCTCAACATCAGCTTAGTTAGTTATTACTCTCAACCCCATAAGAGGACTCACCTAGAAGTTTAAACAGGCATGTCAACTACAATGTAGCTTCCTTCACTTTCTCTTAATTGTTACCCTACGAGAGGCTCTAGGTTTCTCTTCTAGGATTTCATAAAACTCTCCTTTACAATTTTCTCATACTTCCATGTTTGTGACATATCTAAATAAATCATACATAAATTCCATAAAAATAATTTTGTATGTACATATAGCATTACAAAGGAAGTAGTTCTATACTGGAAAACTTTTAGTTGAACAGCAAAAAAATGGCCAAAATCAATGCAAGAACCAAGTCTCAATCACCTCACTTCTACATTCTAATTAATAGAACTCTATCATCCCAACTACTTCACGTATGTGGGAATTTAGGTTTCCATAGAAGCTATAGTGTCAATTGAACACTTAGTGATGAGTTAGTCCAAATATGTCTTATTAAAAAATGAGAGTTGGTGTATACAAAAACTAATTTTTAACTCGTTGTAATAAAAAATTTGAGTTATATCATAAGCCTATTGGTCAAGTTATAGTCATCGAGGTCAAACCTAATACTAAATAAACTTACATTTTATACTATTATTGTTAATCTTCATGTGATTTTTTTATGGGAGTCAATAATTTTGGTATATTTAATTTTTTTTCAAAATACATTTGAAGTTAGGTCGAGATTTATTTTAGTGTGATGTATAGGTCACATTATTTTACTTAAAAATATGCATATTCAAATTACAATTCAAATCTCAAATTCATAACATTTATCCTAGTTTGACATATTATTGCTTGCATTTTAACTCATTGCAATCTCAATTTCCTATTTATATGGATCGATTATTGAATTCATTTCAAGTGTCATAGTTTTCTCTTTCTTTAACAGACTATTTATATAGAGGACATACATCAAGATATGGTTAATTAGACTTTTTTGAGTAAATATATGAACACATTCTTTTCTTCCCTTACAAGTTTTCTTGGTGTGTGAGGGTATTTCTCTAATCCTTAACATGTTATAACTTATTTTCTCTCTATTGAAGGTGATTATACATACTAATATTTTTTTCTACTGAATTAGTTAGCAATAATATTCTAGATTAGGATTTCCCTAAGAAACAAAAATCACCTTAGCCAGGTCGGTATGTAAAGTGAGGAAACCCCACCACCTAAGTGTATTGGTAGTAATTACACCAGAAACTACACTAAACATCCTTACTTAGACAACTCATCTCATTCCTTTACATGTTGATGGTTATTTATCCATTATTTTATTCATTAGGGATATTATTTTGTCTATGATTCTTCATTCTCAGAACTTCTATTCAAATATTAAAATGGAAATTTATCGATATGACCATTTTACATAAATTTAAATTATGTTAGTACTTTATATATTCATTCATTCTATATCTATGTTTACAATTTTTTTGGATGTCCCAAACGAAGACATAGTATAGGAAACTATATCCATTTATATACTTAGGGTTTCAAATTTTGTTCTAAGGACCCTATTGTAAATCGACATACATATCTCAATTACTTCATTATCAGCAACTATAAGCTAATATAAGGTCTCTAAAAGCCACTAGTTGAGGCATATGTGTTCCATAAATGTCAAGGTTTAGTTACACCCATTATCAACCAAGTCACGACTTCTTTTGTAGGTAATTACAATAATCTAGGATAGTAGATCTAGGGTGGTTGTTAAATGTTTTCCTAAGTCCAAACTACTCCATTTTTTTCTAACTAACCTAATTTCCATGATACATGCATGAGTGTCGACTCTTCGATAGCTCTAATACCATGTTATAAAGATACAATCCTTATAATAAAATATTTACAAAATTGTATTAGATAATATAAACAAATCTTCTTATAAACATGCTTTACATAAAGAGTCATGTAAGATTATACATATGGTTAAAAATCTAATGAAAGGCATGATTGCAATCTATTCTTCAACATCGGATAGCTCTTTCATGTCTCTTCTAGGTATTCTCATATCCCATGTCCTTGAATTCCACAATGGGAATTAAATCACACATGGACCTCGAGAAATGAAATATGGGTCATTAAAATGATCAATACAAAACAAATAATTGGAAAGTAAAAGTATGAAACTATCACAAAGAATTTTCATGAAAAAATGCAAAGCAATAAACAATAGAGGTAAGTGTCAAAACTTAGCAATGGGTTTTTAAATTCAATAAGATCAATATCAAATTTTTTAGACTAGTAATTTAATTTTTCATATCGATGGCACTTGTCAATGTCTAGCTGTTGGGGAAGCCATGTGTTCTCTCTTATAGAGAATAACAACACACTAGCTGATATTCCTAGTATGTTGAGGGATCATAAGTCCTTTAACTCTGTGCATAGGCATGGAAGTGTAATTCTACTAAACTAGTGACACTAGCCTGCCCTTTTTCAACCTTTAAAAATTGTGCTACCATTTCTAGGAATTTGTTGGTGTCCTTTCATGGAAGAAGGAGAAAGTTTTGAAATAAATATTAGGTCAACCAACCTATCTACTATGAATGATTTCAAAAGTGAAAAAGGTTTCAAAATATAATAGAATTTTTGTATGTTTGGATCAAAATATGCAAAATTATAATTTCCAAGTATTCATCTCCACAAATTCAATCAAAACAAAGTGATCTACAAATATAGATACATGTATTTTTTATGCACACATGCATAATTAGTCGAGTATGATATATGGGTTCCAATTATATACATAAGTATACAGATGTAATTAGTACTTCTATACAGGTCTTGGGGTAACAACTATACTTGGTTTAAACATTCTCGTATATTTTTCTTCTTTAGACATTTGTGTATATTAACATACTTAAATATAATTCATCAACCCATTACATATCTAAAATACTTCATATGTGTATGTAGATATCAATTCCTAGGGTTTTTTCATTTATGAAAAACATTATGATAATTGAATAACTAGATCCAATTATCATTATAACCATTCTTTATATACATATGTAGTATATTCCAACTATAATTTACTTAAACATCAATTATAATATACATGTGACAACTAATGTCTTAGAAGAAGATATTACATATCTTCTATTTAATAATGTCAATATATACTAATATGATTAGCAGTGACAATCATGTAATCTGCTTTTTTTACAAAAACCAAGCCATGTATGCTAGACACTTCTACTATCATTTAAGATGTTATATCATATAGAACCATTATATTACAAAGATTGCACAGTCATAATTATCTTTTTTGTGTTAAAAACACTTAACAAAATTATATATGTATGTACAAACAACTGGTATGATTTGATTATAGGGCTAGGAGTCCTACATAAATTTTAGGTTGAAGATTGGAACCACTTTGATTTATAAGCATAATTATTGTATGTTTTAGCTACGGAGTACCTAAAACACAAGATATTACTAAAATCTACTCACTTGTTGATGTGTTTGGAATTAATTTTTGAAGGTTAGTTCTTTGATCATGCCATGGTGGCAAGGAGGGGTTTAGTATACCTTGATTCATGTTGGGGTTGATGTTTGGTTTCATTTTTTGTGATGATATGGTTGTAGGGTATTCTATGTGATAATCATCAACACAGAAGGATTTCCTTCTTTAATAGGGCGTAAGACATCTTTTCGATGTTGGGAAAGAACCATGGAGGATGCTCTGGTTGTCAATGATGTGAGAAACCACATGATTGAGAAGGTTTTATTAATTGGAAAGGAGGGAGTCTACATCTATGTGTTTTCTTTCAAAGGATTGTAGGTAGACAACACGGCTGAGGAATGGGTTGGTGAAAATTGTGGTGAGTTTAGATGTAGATGGAAATGTGTCAAAAAATATGCATAGTGAGAATTTATAGGTTGATCGTTGTTGCAGGTCTTCAAGGTTTAAAGGAGGTATTCATTTCAATATTGGTGGCATTTTGTTGCATGTTGTGAAGAATTTGACAGGATTCAGGAGGTGAGTAAGTGGTTGGTGTGGGGATTTGAAGGAGTTGGGTATGTCTTGATGATGATGATGGTTGGACTACTCTGTGGTAAATGACCTATTGTTTTGTTGTTGGTATGGGGTAGTGAGGTTGGATTTGTGTCAGGATTCATGGCGAGGAGATGCAAATGAAAGTCTGTCAATCAAAAATATCCAACACCCAGAACCTTGGGGAGGTTAAAACTCTATGGTGGTGGAGGTGCACTCAATAGCTTGGTGGAGTTTGACTACGATCAAAATCAAGACAGGATAGTCAAGGTGATGAAGTTTTGAGTAACTACAAGTAATTGTAGTGAAAATCTATAGTGGATGCAAGTATATGGGGAATGTGATCGGCCTTTTTCACGCATCCGGAAATGAACGCGGAACAAAGGAAAGAATCAAGCTTTAAATTTATAACATGAAACCTTCTAGGCCCCCGCAACTTAATTACGGGGTCGAACACAGGGACGTGGTGACGTTTAGGACGCCACAGATCTCTGTTCTTGAGTCAGATAAGCCAAAACGATAGTCGATAAGAGAAAATTGCTAGAACTAGTCTAGCGGGTTGTCACGATTAAAATAAGGAAAAGAAAAGAAAACAAAAGCAAAACAAGATAGAGCACGAGGTTCTACTAATTAGAGAAAGAGAGTTCTTGGCTATGTAACCACAAAGGGGGCAGTCTATGCACTCGTTCTCGGGCGTAGACAACCCTCAAACACCCAAGCAAGCATCTAGTATGCACAGCGGCATCTGTCCTGTGGGGTCATCCCACTCGCTCTCGCGATGCGTGACTAAAACCATCAATGATATGTCATTAACCCTCTCTCAAGGGATGACATATCAACACCTCAGTATATGCTAAGTTCCCTCTCGGGTCTTAGGATATTATGGGGTGTTAGGAACAGAATACCTTGGATCGTCCTCCTCTCGGGTTCAGATCCAAACTATCGTCTCTTAGCTATTTCTACAACGGATCTCTCAATACAGGCAGAAATAGCAGTTCAAGCGAGTAAGAGATCAACCAAGCTAGCAATCATAACTTGGAAAGAGAAAATAGAACATGCAACATACTAGATCTGATATGAATCTACTTGCTTAAGGAAAAAGTATATAAACATGCCCAGATCGGGCTGCATAGCCAAGAAGGAGCTAACTAGCCATAGACAAGCATAGCTGGCACTAAACAAAGATGGATAAACATCGTTTGTACAAGAAACAAAGGAATGCAGTAGAATGAAAGAGAAGAGGGAAGAGATATAGCCCGTAGAGGAGAGGTGGCTCTTGCTCCTTGGCCTCCGCGTAGGCCGGATCTCACCCCTTGGGTCTTCACTTCGTCCCTCTGGACTCCTCGGTTCTCTCTCTCTCTCTAGACCGTATCGGGCGGCGGCCGTATCGATCGGCAGGCGTATCGGTCGGCGGGCGTATCAGTCGGCGGGCGTATCGGTCGGCGGGCGTATCGGGCGGCGGCCTTTGGGGAACCCGACACACTAGCTCCTTGGTCTAGGAACTAGCTCTTGCAGGGTCCTCCCTCCAGCCCTCGGCTCTCTCCTGCTCCGAAGAAGCATTCTTGTAGGCTGGCATCTGCTATTTATAGGCAGCGAGTTGATGTGAGTTGTAGCTTTTATTGGTCCACGTGTCCTTCATCCGTGGCTTCAATCTTGAGGAACCAGGTCGGCCAATATGACTGTCACCCGACGACCGTGTCGGTGCACCCATATCGGGCAGCCGTATCGGTCGGCGCACCCGTATCGGCCGGCGGCCGTATCGGGCAGCTGTATCGGCCAGGCCATATCGGGCAGCCATATCAGGCGTCTTTGTCGGGCGGCCATCTCATCCAGACCATATCAGGCAGCTATATCGGGCACCCGTATCGGGCAGCCATATCGGCCAGCTGCTGCGATTCTTGTCTTTTCCTAGTCTGGTACTTGAAAGTCCCAAAATTGGCTAGTTTCGGTGCCTGCAAGTCTAAAACAGGCTAATTAGCTACATTATTGGCTATTTTCACTACATTATCTAATGGAGAGATAGAAAACATAAAACATGAACAAAAGAGTGCATATTAAGACTAAAGTGGCACAAAACTATATTTAAAATGCATACAAAATATGCGCTAATTTGGGTGTTATCAACTACCCCAAGCTTAAAACTTGTTTGTCCTTAAGCAAGACTGTGCTCAAAGAACAAAAAGATAACATCCAAATTAAGCTTAGCAATAGATGATAAGGTTAAGAAAAAATAGTTTAAAGCATCAATACTCTTGATCCATGTCATTTCAGAACAAACCCCCACCAAACAAGCACAATCCTGCCAAAGTAAGATCAAAGAATTTCCAAGCAAGATTAAGCGAATTCACTATAGCCTGCCAATACTCATGAGGGTTTGAATCATAATTATTTGATCATGAAAGAGTTGTCACTTAGGTGATCACGCGGGTGATGAGCAATGAGCCATCACCATGAATCCATGCATACCAATCGGGAATACCATGCCTCTCACTTATTCATGTCCTAAGAAATAAAGCAAAAAGACTCTAATGACTTCTGAGGATCCTAATCTGCGTCAGATAGGTCCATGTAGCGAGCAACAGTCCCTGCAGTCCGAACCAGTTGGTCCAAAGTAGTGAGATGAACTCCTCGTACTGCGCCCGAACCAACCCTGCTACTGAGATGATCTCATAGGTTGCCTAGGGGGTTCCTAGTGACTCTCTAATGAGCTTTTAGAGTGGTACTACCAAGCACGACATATCCGCGTTCGTGAGCGCAGTCATACACCGGCTGGGCACCATCCTCAACTCTCCTAAAAGAGAAAACAAGCGCTCATTTATTGTTCACACTCAGGCTTTTATCATCTGCATTGTATTTTTTTAGGCTTGGGTGAGAACTATATAGATATTTTGGGGTTTTGTGGGCGGCCAAGCCTCTTTTGCACATTTTTATATTTTTTTTTATCTTTTTGACTCGATCTAATGTGAGAAGGCATGTAGTCCATCAAGGAAAAGCACTTCACCTTGATCATGGCTCAAAACTCATCATGATCTGCTTGATACCTGTGTAAAAAGATAGCAATTATGATTCAGGAATCCTTAGAATAGAGGCAAACTTGTGAATCCACAACTAGGTTCTTTGATCGTGTTTTAGCTCATTCCACGGTCCTTTACCATGGATTTGTCATTCATGACACAGATCAAGGGAATTTAGCTTTAAGTTATGAAAAACAAAAGACATAACCTTAGATTTATTACCAAACTCAAGGAAAGAGTCAAAGAGCAAGTCAAGCAAGAGGTCAAGCAATTTTTAAGATAAAAATTGTGCATCTAGGCATACAATCAAGCATTTATCTATTAGATTCGCACCATATAGCCATAATTGCAAAGATAAAAAGCTGAAAATTTTGAAAATTTAAGACTAAATGCAGGAAATAGACATGCATGCAAGAAGGGTGAAGAGAAAAGAAGGGCGAAGCCTACCACCCCAAGCTTAAAATTTTGCTCGTCCTCGAGCAAGTTTCAAACTTGAAATAGTGAGGCAGGAATGCATGAGTTTAACGACATTTATTGAAGTTCTAAAGATGATGCATGGGTGCAAGGAAATAAAACAGTTAGAGGAAAGAAATTAACCAACAAGAACATGAAAAGAAAAATTTATTGTAATAAAAGGGTGGGAGGGTGGGTAAGAGAAAAAGGGGGTGGTTGCCCCACGATACCGACACTGGGATCCCAAATTCTCAGCTTTGGGACCAGTTTCACCTGTGTCTTCCCGACGGGTTCCGCCACATAATATGAGTAGAATAGGCGGATGTGTTGGCCTTGTCGAGTCTGAAGAAGAAAAGTAAAATCTGGCGACTCGGTGAAGTCATCTTTGTGTTGGAATTGACATGAACTGCACTGGGGTGACTTCTTTGGCAAATCATCCTCAGGGTACCTTTCATTATATGAATCTGAATATGAAGGTCCTAGGATGTCGACACAGGATGAGATGGATGAGAGAGGTTGGATGTCTTTCGAAGGACTCATGTCTTCTCTCTCCATCTCTAGTTTTGAGGTTGGATGCTCAGATAAAACTTCATGTATAGTATGAGTCATCCAATCATCTTCTGAGTAAGAAGTACTCCCTGAAGAATCTATTTGTGGTTCTACCACCCCAAGCTTATCACTTGGCATGGAGTCAGGGGTGTCTTCATGATCAGCAACCATGTTGTAGTGCATCATCCATCCTGCCCCCTTGATGTCCACCCTACCTTGTAAAGGTATGGGTGTAAATGGAGGCTCGTGCTGCTCTAACTCATCGTCGGCATTATACTCACTGCTCCATGTCGAGCAGTTGTCGTCGTCTTTGTCGTTGTCGTCATCGTCATCGAACAAATTGTTCCAAACCATGGTTGGCGTACTGCTCAAAGCGAAGTGACAAGTCTCAATATGAGAGATGTCACTCTGGTCTGGATCAATATCTGACTCTGGTTCCTCAAACCAACCTTCTGGTTGTGAGGTCGATTGGCTTTTTGAGTCTTCATCATCGTCATCATAGACCCATTCATGTCTATGACTCATTTCTTCCATTGGTTCATCGACTGGGTCATCTGGATAGAATGAAGGGTTTCCCCAAGTGGGTTGTTCTTCACAGAAAAATCCTGGTGAATCCAGTTGATGGTCTGAATAAGATGGTGAGATATACTCCGATTCAGATCCAATGGAATGGTCTTGATGACTAATGTCTTCATTGCCTTGTGATGGCGGTTGTATCTGATTTGTAACCAAATCGATGAGCTCTTGGAGCCTCCTACGTTGTTCAACATCTTTATCATGAAGTTGTTGTACTTGAGCAGCAATGCTTTCGAGACTCGTCGATTCTGCCATGCACATCGGTTGCTGACCTACTGTACCAAACTGATGCGGTTGAATGAATCCTCGCTCAACAGTTTGAACTAGACTTCTACTACAGTCAGCAGCCTCAGTGGCTACTTTGAGATGACGATCATGCTTTTCTAGCAGTTGTTGCATGGGATCGACATCTTCTTGGAGATGATGGACTAGGGAGGTGAGTGCCTTGCCACTCTCTCCAGCTAACTCCACTGCCTTAATCAGTTCTTGATCCCATGCTAGCACAGGAGTCGATGGTTGACTGGCAGTCTCCTTTGTTGTAATTTCAACATATGATGATGGTGGAGGTGAGTATAACTCGACTAGCTATAGAGCACGACCTTCAATTATTTGCCAGCAGTCGGAACTGTGGAAAAACTTGGGAGGACAGGTGGACAAGATTACTTGTCTCGCTGAAGCAAGATCCATGGCTGAAAAAGGTATAAGAAAAAGAGAAGGTATTCAGTATATATGAACAAGTATGTTTAAAACAAAATAAAAACTATGCATAAATATACAGGCTTATAGTGACAGAACAAAATCTACTAGGCATGTAAATGTGGAAAACCCACATCCCCGGAAACGGCGCCAAAAGTTGATCGGCCTTTTTCACGCGTCCGGAAATGAACGCGGGACAAAGGAAGGAATCAAGCTTTAAATTTATAACCCGAAACCTTGTAGGCCCCCGCAACTTAATTACGGGGTCGAAGTAGACATACGGGGTCGAACACAGGGATGTGGTGACGTTTAGGACGCCACAGATCTCTGTTCTTGAGTCAGATAAGCCAAAACGATAGGTGATAAGAGAAAATTTCTAGAACTAGTCTAGCGGGTTGTCACGATTAAAATAAGAAAAAGAAAAGAAAACAAAAGCAAAACAAGACAGAGCACGAGGTTTTACTAACTAGAGAAAGAGAGTTCTTGGCTATGTAACCACAAAGGGGGCAGTCTATGAACTCGTTCTTGGGCGTAGACAACCCTCGAACACCCAAGCAAGCATCTAGTACGCACAGCGGCATCTGTCCTGTGGGGTCATCCCACTCGCTCTCGCGATGCATGACTAAAACCATCAATGATATGTCATTAACCCTCTCTCAATGGATGACATATCAACACCTTAGTATATGCTAAGTTCCCTCTCGGGTCTTAGGATATTATGGGGTGTTAGGAACAGAATACCTTGGATCGTCCTCCTCTCGGGTTCAGATCCAAACTATTGTGTCTTAGCTATTTCTACAACGGATCTCTCAATACAGGCAGAAATAGCAGTTCAAGCGAGTAAGAGATCAACCAAACTAGCAATCATAACTTGGAAAGAGAAAATAGAACATGCAACATACTAGATCTGATATGAATCTACTTGCTTAAGGCAAAAGTATATAAACATCCCAAATCGGGTTGCATAGCCAAGAAGGAACTAACTAGCCATAGACAAGCATAGCTGGCACCGAACAAAGATGGATAAACATCGTTTGTACAAGAAATAAAGGAATGCAGTAGAATGAAAGAGAAGAGGGAAGAGATATAGCCCGTAGAGGAGAGGTGGCTCTCGCTCCTTGGCCTCCGCGTAGGCCGGATCTCGCCCCTTGGGTCTTCTCTTCGTCCCTCTTGACTCCTCGATTCTCTCTCTCTAGACCGTATCGGGCGGCGGCCGTATCGGTCGGCAGGCGTATCGGTCGGCGGGTGTATCGGGCGGTAGGCGTATCGGTCGGCGGGCGTATCGGTCGGCGAGCGTATCGGGCGGCGGCCTTTGGGGAACCCGACACACTAGCTCCTTGGTCTAGGAACTAGCTCTTGCAGGGTCCTCCCTCCAGCCCTCGGCTCTCTCCTGCTCCGAAGAAGCATTCTTGTAGGCTGGCAGCTGCTATTTATAGGCAGCGAGTTGATGTGAGTTGTAGCTTTTATTGGTCCACGTATCCTTCATCCGTGGCTTCAATCTTGAGGAACCAGGTTGGCCAATATGACTGTCACCCGACGACCGTGTCGGTGCACCCGTATCGGGCAGCCGTATCGATCGGCGGCCGTATCGGTCGGCGCACCCGTATCGGTCGGTGGCTATATCGGTCGGCGCACCCGTATCGGTCGGCGGTCGTATCGGGCAGCTGTATCGGCCAGGCCATATCGGGCAGCCATATCGGGCATCTTTGTCGGGCGGCCAACTCATCCAGACCATATCAGGCAGCTGTATCGGGCACCCGTATCGGGCAGCCATATCGGCCAGCTGCTGTGATTCTTGTCTTTTCCTGGTCTGGTACTTGAAAGTCCCAAAATTGGCTAGTTTCGGTGCCTGCAAGTCTAAAACATGCTAATTAGCTACATTATTGGCTATTTTCACTACATTATCTAATGGAGAGACAGAAAACATAAAACATGAACAAAAGAGTGCATATTTAGACTAAAGTGGCACAAAACTATAGATAAAATGCATAGAAAATATGCGCTAATTTGGGTGTTATCAGAATGATGGTGGTAGAACATTTCATCACTGACCAGGAGACTTATATTTACTTATTACCAAGGCGCTAGGGTTTTGCTAACTAGTTGCCTCATCCTAAGGTTGAAGATGATCATCCTGTAATATGTGTGTCCATTATATATAGTTGTATTCCTAGAATATTTTGGTAGTTCTCTTAGGGGATACATTAAGGGGTTTAGAAGAATAACAATGAGGTCAGTGGGAGTCAGAATTATCACGATGAAGTTGGTTTTCAAAACTATTATTGAATAGAACAATGAGTCCAGGTCTACATAGCCTATGTAATCTATTAATGAGTAACATCAGTCTACTATATGTATTGATAACTAATTCTATAAGTAAAGTGTTATGACACCCTTTCATATGAAAAACATTTCCATTGCATTCTCCTAATTTCTAAGATTCTAACTTCCTATATTAGAGTTAAAACTTAACCAAATTATTTTCCAAGAGTGGAATACCCCAATATTGATATCCATTCATTCACAAATGTCTTTAAGTTAATTTCAAGCCATTAGTTTAAATAAGATGTATTATTGAAATATAATGTCTTTTCAAAAAAATTGAAAACAAGGTGGTCAACTTATACTAATTTATGTCATGAAGACACATTGAGGGACTAGTTTAAAAATACTTATAAAGTAGGTATAATCAACTCATATAGACATAATAAACTCAAAAGGAGACTAATTTGTATCAAAGAACATGATAAATCAATCAAACAATTGACTGGATTTTGAATGAAGGATAATATTATAAATATGCTCAAATTAGCGGGAAAGTATGAATCATAGTGCAAAATAGATTTAGTACCTATATTTTAGTATGTTCAACTCTCCACCCCTCAAAGAGGATTTTATCCCTGAAATCGGCTTAGTCAGGTACTACTCTCCACCCCTTAAGAGGATTGACCAAGAAGTTCAAATAGGCATGCCAATTATGAAGTAGTGGCCTTCACTTTCTCTTCACTATTACCCTACACAACACTCTAGGTTTCTCTTCTAGGTATTCATGTGAATCTCCTCTAGGGTTTTCTCATACCTCCTTGATTTGAACTTAGCTCAAGAAATCATATATAAAATTCTATAAAATTTATTTCTTTGTACATTTAGCATTATAAATAAAGTAATTTCTCAAAACAAATATTTATCGATGAAAAACTTAAAATGGCCAAAATAAATGCAAGAATGAAGTCTCAATCACCTTCATCTGCATTCTAATTACTATTGTTCTATCATTTCAACTACTTGACTAATGTTTTGTAGAACCTACAATGTTAATTAAGCACATAGTGATTACTTAGTCCATAAAAGTCTTATTGTGAAATGAGAGTTGGTGTATTAAAAAAATTGAGTTTTAACTCATTATAATAAAAAAATTGAGTTGTACCACAAGCTTATTGGTTAACATATAGTCATAAAGGTCAAACCTAATACCAATCGACTACTATTCAACATTATTGTTGTTTATCTTTATGTCATGTTTTTTGGGGAGGTCAAGAATTTTTGTATATTTGATTTTTTATCTTCAAAAAAAACTTCTGATAGGTAGAGATTTATTTCAATGTTTTAGGTTACATTATTTTTCTTAAAGTTTAAAAATTCATATGAAAATTACTAATTCAAATCTCAAATTCATAATATTTATCGTAGTTCAACATATTATTTCTTACATTTCATCTCATTTCAATCTCAATTTCCTACTTATATGGATCTATTACAGAATTTATTTCAAGTCACATTTTCTCTTTTTTCAATACTTATTCTTCATGTTTCATATTATCAACATCTTGTTTTTTAATTGACTATTTATATAGAGGACATACATTAAGATATGGTTAATCAAATTTTTATAAGTAAATATGTGAAGACATTTTCTGTCTCTCTCCTCTCTCTTTCAAGTTTTCTTTTGTGAGTGGGGATTTTCCTATAAGTCTGAACACATTATAATTTATTTTCTCTCTCTTTAAGGAGATTATACATACTAATATTTTTTTCTACTGAATTGGTTAGTGATTATATTCAAGATTAGGGTTTTCCTAACAAATAGAAATCACCTTGGCTGGGTCGTTATGTAAAGTGATGAAACCCCACCACAACCAAATTGGATTCAGAGTAATTGTTCCATAACCTTTACTAAACATCCTTTCCAAGACACCTCATCTCGTTCCTTTACATTGATATGGTTATTTATCCATTATTTTTTTTCATCACATATATTAATTTGCCTAAGTTTCTTCATGTTCACAATTTGTCTTCAATATTTAAATTGAAATTTATTAATGTGGCCATTTTACACAAACTTAAATGATTTAGAACTTTCTATATTGGTTCATTCATTTAATATATATGTTAACAATTATTTTTTGATGGCCCAAACTAAAACATAGTATAGGAAACTATATCCATTTATATACTTAGGGTTGAAAGTCATGTCTAAGGGCCCTATTCTAAATCTACAAACATATCTCAAAGATTTATTTATCAACAACAACTCAAATTTAAGATAAGGTCTCCAAAAGCCACTAGTTGAGGCATATGTGTTCCATAAATGTCAATGTCTAGGTACACCCATTACCAATCTAGTCACTACTTTTTTCTTTCCTAGTTAATTACTATAAGCTAGGATAGTAAATCTAGGATGGTTGTTAACTATTATTCTAAGTCCAAACTACTCCATTGTGTTTTGAGATAACCTAATTTCCAACACATTAGTACCGACTTTCTATATGGATCATTTGAATGACTAGTACAACGTTGATAATTGGAAAGTCAAAGTATGAACCTATCTATAAAGTATTTTCATGAAAAAATACAAATAAATAAACAATATAGATAAGTATCCAAACTTAGCAATGATTTTTCAAATACAATATAAGATCCGATATCCAATCTTCCAGACTAGTCCAAATGTAGCAATGATCCAAATGTAACAATGATTTTTCAAACACAATATAAGATCTAATATGCAATCTTTCAGACTAGTATTTCAATTTTTCAAATTGATAGCACTTGTCAATGTCCAGTTATATGGGAAGACATGTGTTATCTCCTACAAAGAACTAAAACACACCAACTAATATTCCTAGTATACTAAGGGTCCATGTGTCTTTTAACTCTGTGTAGAGGCGTGGAAGTGTAATTCCATTAAACTAAGGCACTAGCCTACCCTTTTTTTATGTTCAAACATTGTACTACTATTTTTCAAGATTTTTTTTGTGCCTTTTCAAGGTGGAAGGCTAAAGTTCTAAAAAAAAATTGTGCCAACAACCCATCTATTATGCATACTTTCAAAAGAATATAAGTTTTCCAAAAATATAGAAAATGTGTACCTTTGTATCAAAGTATGAAAATTTATGAGTTCCAAGTATTCAGCTCCAAAAATTTAGTCAAAATATAGAGATATACAAATTTAGAGAAATATTTGCCACAATAATGCTTGAAATCATTGTTTTGTTTGATTTAAATTTTATTAATCAGTATTATAGGTGATTGGTGTTTTCCATGTAGGATTTTGATTCATGTATTTCTCATTATAGTCGTATCTAGGTTAATAACTATGTCATATATGTTTGCAATTTCATAATTTCATTATACTGCATTTTGTTATTTATCATATAACTATATCATCAACCTAATCTGTAAGATGTTTTTGCATATATGCATAATTAGTCAAACATAATATATGGGTTCCATTTATGTACATAAGTATATGTATGTAATTAGTACTTAACTAGATATAAAGAGGAAGCAACAATATTTAGTTTAAAACATCCTCTTATATTTTGGTTCTTTAGATATCCATATATTTTAACATTGTTGTATATAACACATCAACCCATTTACATCTCTAAAGTACTTCATATGTGTATATAAATATTCATACCAGGATTTTTTTTCATTTATGGTAAACATTAAGATAATACAATAACTAGATCCAATTATCATTATAACCATTCTTTAATACATATGTAGTATGTTCCTATAATTATTTACATAATCATCAACTTTAGTATATATATTCTAACTAATGTCATAGAATTCGATATTATAGATTTTCCATTTACTAATGACAATGCCCTATTGTGTAAACTAATATGGTAAGTAATGGAGTGAGAATCACGTGATCTGAATTTCTTTTACCATAACCAACTCATATGTCGTTCACACTTCTACTATCAGTTTAGATGTTATTTCATATACAATTATTATATTAAAGAGATTGCATAGTTCTTATTAGCATTTTTGTGTGCTAAAAATACTTAACAAATGAATATATATATGTATATATATATATTTCTATGGTTTGATTATAAGGTTAGGAGTTCTAGATAGAATTTTGGTTACATGCTTCTAATCACTCTAACTTATAAGTATCAATATTGTATGTTTTAGCTACGGAGTACCTAAAACATAAGATATTAAGGAAATTTACTCACTAGTTGATGTGTTTGGAAGCAATTGTTAAAGTTTGGTTCTTTTATTCATGTCTTGGTGGAAAGGAGGCAATTAGTACATCTTGAATCATGGTGGAGGTGGGTGTTTGAATTCATTTTATCCTTTTCATCTATCTATAGAGTCTTCTATGCAATCATCAGTGACAGAAAAGATTTTTCCCTTTCTATAGAGCATGAGTCACTGATGGATGTTTGGCAAGAGGTATTGAGGGTGAAATACCACATGATTGGGAAGGTTCTATCAATAGGAAGGGGAGGATTTTAAATCTTTATGTGTTCTTTTAGAGGCTTTAGGTACCCAAGGTGGACGAGGCCTGGGTTGGTGCAAGTTGTAGTGAGTTTAGATGAAGATGGAGATGTGTTTGAAGGTCTCCCAGATAGATTTTGTAGGTTGATCGTCATTGTAGGTTTTTGAGGTTGAGAGGTAGCATTCATGTTAAGGTCAGTGGTATGGTGCGGCTGGTTGTGAAGAATCTAACATGATTATGGAGTCCAGTAACTGGATGGTTTTCTATGCGGTTATTTGAAGGAGACAGGTCTATCTTGATGATGATTAGGGTACCACGGATGGGCTAAGCCATGGTGAACAACGTGTTGGGTTGTTGCAAGTCTAGAGTGATGAGGTTTTTCATAGGCTTCATGGTGAGAAAATGCAAAATGACATCCACATATCTGATATCTCCAATGCCTAGATCCGTGGGGAGGTCATAACTCAGTGGTGGTGGAGACACATGCAATAGTTTGGTGGAGGTCAGTGATGATGAGAAGGAGAGGAGAGTCGGGGTGATGATGTGTTTGGTAACTGCAAGTGATTGTAGTGCACATCTGTAGTGGTTGCGAGTAGATCGATGATAACGATGGCAGTACATTTCAACACTGACCTGGATACTTAAATCTAATCATGACCACGTGGATAGGGTTTTACTAACTAGTCTCTTCATTGTAAGGTTGAATATGATCTTCCTCTAATCTATAGGTCCATGATTTATAGTTCTATCCCTAGGATATAGTGGTACTGCTCTTAGGGATATGTTGGGAGGTTAAGCAGAGTAGCAATGTTGTCAATGGGAGTAAGAATTATAACAATGAAGTGGGTTTTTGTGGCAATTATGGAATAGAACAATGAGGCTAGTCTACATAGATATGTGGTAATTACTAACTCTATATCTATAGTCTTATGACACGTTTACAACTGAAAATGTTTCTATCAATTTCTCCTAATTTCTAAAACTCTAACTTCCGACATTAGAATTACAAGTTTACAAATTTATATTCAAAGAGTTAAATATCCCAAGATTGGTATCCATTTATTCAAAAAATGTCTTTTAGATAATTCCAAGCCATTCATTAAAATGATATGTACTATTAAAATGTCTTCTCAATGTTTCTAAACACAATTTTGTCAAATTTGTACTACTCTATGTCATGAAGATACATCAAGGGACAAGTTTGCAAATATTTCTCAAACTAGGAGATTCAACTCATCTAGACATTATAATGAGACTATTTTTTATCAAACAACATGATAAATTAATAAAAAAATTGACAGAATTTTGAATGGACAATGTTTTAAATAAGCTCAAGTTAGGGGCAAACTATGAATCATAGCGCAAAATAGATTTATTACTCAAATTTCAATATGTTACAATTGTCATGGCATGTGTAGCCATGACAGACCTATGATATATGGATTAGCCCTTGAGTAATTATCCATAGTAGACCTGGCCTGAGTTCACTTTACCTTTTGATTTATTTCTTTTACCTGGGAGGAAGTGGAGAGATCTATTGGAATCTGGATATGCATATAATGTATACGTATTTCTAGACACTAGTTAGTGGTTTGAGCAGTACACTTTAAACTTCCCACATAAAAATAAAAATTTAATTTAGACTTGTAGCATATTTGTTTATTTTTATTTAATGAGAAAATATAGTTGAGCTCATGATGTTTTACTTCATTTGCTATAAAAGAATATATTGTCTTATTTCTCATTTGGGCACACCTTGTGTGTAGGGAAATAGGGCGACAAAATAGGTAGCGGAAACAAAAATTATATAATCATATTTACCATAAACTAGTAGATCATGTTAACAACTATATAATAGAAAAGATGGTTTTGAGTATATACCTTGAAACATCCCAACCACAACAAAGCACGATTACATACAAACCAGCGGATTACCGAAAATCACAGAAAATTACGTTGTGGCACCCTGAAAATATGTTATGAAATGTAAAGTGTTGGCTCAAATATTATATGTTTCATCCTAAGGTGCTTGTTGTAAATCATAAAATAGAAGCAAGAAAACTCTATAGCTGATAAATTGCATATTGACCCTCCACTCTGGGTAATTTGCAATTTACACCAAAACTAGCACATAAAGCACAAGCATCATCCAACCAAGCTCAAACTTGGAACATAGGTCCTCCAAAAGGCGCCCCATGACATCATTCTATATGTAATGATTCTAGATAACTAAAGGAATCATCTACATGTGACATATTGCAATATAACCCCTTACTTTGAGTAAATTGTACTTTGGTCCAAAACAAGCAAACATTGCCCAAACAGCATCCAAACGGGACCAAACTGGAAATATGAGCTTGTCACATGATGCCAAAACATCTCAAGAGATGAGATTAAGGTTCTAATAACCTTACTTAAGCAAAGAAAAGTGGGTTAGCCCAGAACTTGGGTCAAGGTCCTTACATACCTTGTCCAGCAGCAAGTCTCGCTACATACTCCTCATCATTGTAGATGAAGAATTGTCTTCTATTTGCACTGGGACTTGTATGTGGCTCCTCCATGGACAGTAGACTCAAAGGTCATCATTTGCAATATCTCCCCTCACCATGGACTATTGGATAATTTTGTCCTCGTAAGAGACGAGGAAAGACCACCTCTCCTCTAGAAAAGTCCACACGGACCTCCTTGAACTCTAGTCGCCCTACTGGAACAGATAGGAAGGAGTTGTCCCTCCCGTTGGTGTGCAAGTTACCAACTTGCTCTCTAACAATTATTTTTAGTTATTCTCTCCCTCGCTATCCCTCCCTAGTCATGTAGGGCTTGCTTGGGCTCTCTTGGTTACCACAACCAGAGAAGACAATAATTGTTAGAGCAACTGATTCTCAATTGTATGTCTTAGGAAGCCCCTAGTACCCCTCTATTTGTAGTAGGGGTTTGGGTCAGGGTTCCCAGTCTATGTGGGAGTGGAAAGGACTAGACGATCTAAATTTTTGCAACCTGCGAGTGCTGAACTAGTCGATTGGCAACCGAACCAGTCGGCTCACATGAGAGTCGGTAGGCTTGCTTGGTGAACCAATTATTTCTAATGTTTAATAATTGCATATTTATTTGTAAATTTTATTCCAATTAATGTCTGGCATAACTTCAACACTAATCCTTGATTCGAATTACATCTCTAACAGGTTGTCTCACGGAGTGTGACGGATGACTCATGACCACCAGCCAATCGACTCACCCAGTGAAGTGGTTGGTTGGTGCTCAATTCATGCAAAATTCAACCAATACAATATTCAATCAACCTGACACTCCAATCGGTTGTTTCATCACATGAGTCGATCTGTTCAAAGTCTAGTTAGTTGATTTTTTGCTTGAATTGAATACCTAAACTCTTTAGTAATCAATCCACTCATCATTCAAGATCAAACTCCTTTTCTTGGTCATGTCCTATGTGTGTCACCCTATAGGTCCCGTATTACATTAGAATTGAATTTCCATAACCAATTATGACATCAAAAGCAAAGAGTGGTGCTGAGTCACACATCATTGGTACCCAAGTAAATGGAAATTTGGGGAACAACTTCAACCTACAAAATGTGCTTGGTGTTATAGTCATTGTATAATTCCGCAATCTCTAATATCTAGATTGAACTCCGGGCATGGATTTTTCATCCTCTTCAACATTCAATATATGTTTCTTGCTATCGCATACTATATGAGATGTGTCAGCTAAATATCATATATTATCTCACATGTACATGGCCTAGGATATCATGCTCCCATAGGAGGGACAAATCCCATGTACATCACTCATAGTTAGACATCATGTGTCACAATCACCCAATCATCACCTTTGAGGATTACATTCGATGATGTCAAAGCAAACAAAATGACTTGTGATGAGTGCAGTGACTTTAGATCTAAGAATCAAAATCATCACCATCACTATGAGAGCTAAAATGACCACAATAACAATGGTCTCCATTTGTTACTCTGATGGTGTGTATGTTTGATACACTATTCTCTAACATGTATCTATGTGCATGGTTTGGTATCACCATATCATGACTAATGAGATTCAATCATCAACCATCCCACACTCTAATCGTGTGTGTTATTGTTGTTTATCAACCTTCCACAATAAACTCTAACTAGGGATAATGTATACTCTTAATATATTTATGATATAATTCTTAAAGTCGGGCACTTAAGACATATTTCATCGGGTAATATCATCCTCTATACATTTATGTTACTTCATTATCTCATAATTGAAAAACAAAATAAATTGGAGGCTTTCCTTTTATTAATAATCAAATCATTTACATATTATGTCACTACAATCATCAATTTATTGGCTCTCTAGGCATACATACCAATAGACTCCCACTTGTACTTAGAGCAATCATCTACAAATCATATTCCAAGTTATCTAACATTTTCATCATGCTTCTTCTATGAAAGTGCCTTTCTCAGGGGATCAACAACATTGTTCTCAGTTCGTACTCTACAAATCTTTACATCCTCATTCTACAAATTGAACTTCCTTTGTATGTGCTTTGAGCTAGTGTGATATGGGTTCCTTAGCTTGTGCAATAGATCCATTATTGTCACAATATAGCTCAATGGTGTTGTTGATGCTTGGAATGACCCCAAGCTCCAAAATGAACTTCTTGATCCATACAACCTCCTTTGTTGCATTCGATGCAACAATATACTCAGCCTATGTTCTTAAATCAGAAATTGTTTCTTGCTTGGAACACTTCCAAAGTACAACTCAGTTTTCTAGACATAACACAAATCCTGATTGTGTTTTGTAATCATCTTTATCAGTCCATAAGCTTGCATTTGTGTAACCCTTTACCACCAACTCTTCCTCTATGCCATAACCCAAGAACTGATCCTTAGTCCATCTCAAGTACTTGAGGATGTTCTTTGTGGCTGTCTAATGAGAATCACCTTGATCTGACTAATATCTACTTGTCATGCTCAAGGCATACGAGATTTCAGGACGGGTATGCACAACAATGTATACATGATTGATCCAATTATTGAGGAATACAAAATCAAACTCATGCACTCCCTTTCTTCACAAGAACTGGGACTTTGAGCTTTAACTCCATGTAGCATGGGTAGGTTTCTCTCTTTGAACTCTCCATATTTAATTGCTTCAACACTTTTTCAATGTATGTGTTTTGACTTAGTCTAAGAAGCTTGTTAGATATATCTCTATATATCTTAATCCCTAAGATGCAGGATACTTCTCCCAAGTCTTTCATAGAAAACATATTTCCAAGTCATGTCTTTACCTTTTGTAAAGTAGGTATGTCATTCCCCATCAATAGTATGTCATCTACATACAATATGAGGAATTTCACTATGCTCCCACTAACCTTCTTGTACACTCAAGGTTCATCTTCATTTTGGGTAAGGCCAAACTCTTTGATTGTCTCAACAAAGTGAAGATTCCATCTCCGAGATGCTTTCTTCAATCCATAGATTGACCTTTGCAGTGGACAGACTTTATTTGCATCCTTTGGATTTATAAAACATTCAGTAGTGCCATATACACGTCATCAAGAAGATTCTAGTTAAGTAATGTAGTTTTAACATCCATCTACAAAATATCATAGTCATGATAAGCTGAAATGGCAAGAATGATCCTGATGGACTTTACCATGGCCACTGGTGAAAAGGTTTTTTCATAGTCAACTCCTTAAACTTGTCTGAAACCCTTTGCAACCAATCTACCCCTATAAGTTTGAACTTTTTCATCCATATTTGTCTTCTTCTTGAAGACCCACTTCAGGTGGATTCACCAAGGTCCATACCTTGTTGACATACATGGATTCATCTCAGATCTCATGGCCTCAAGCCATTTCTCAAAGTCTGGTCCCTCGATATCATCTAGATAGGTTATTGGCTCATCATTTATGACCAATTCATTACCTTCCTAAGTCAGAAGATATCAAAATCTCTTTGGTTCAAGGTGTTTCCTATTAGATCTATGAGGTACCTATGTTTCTTGAGGATTTTGAGTCTCCACAACACTTTGTGATTCTCTTTCTTCCTATTGTACATCAACCAGTTCAATGCTTTCTTGTTGGTCTCGAACCTCTTTGAGTTCCACTTCCTCCCACTGATTCCTTTGGAAATAAATTCCTTTTTCTAGGAACATAGTAACTTTAGAAACAAACACTTTGTTGTTAGGTAGGGAATAAAAGTAATATCATTTAGTCTCTTTAGAATATCCCACATAATAAAATTTATCAGACTTAGGGCCAAGCGTTTTAGAAAACATTTTCTTAACATAAGCTTCAAATCCCCAAATCCTCATAAAAGATATATTGGGATGCTTCCAATACCATATATCATATGGTGTCTTTTGAACCAATTTAGATGGTACTTGGTTTAGTGTAAATGCGATGTTTCTAGATCATATCCCCATAAGGTAGTCAGAAGATCAGCTAAACTCATCATTGATTGTACCATATCTAGCAATGTGTGATTCCTTCTCTATGACACACTATTGTGTTGTGGTATTCCAGGTGGAATGCACTGGGATATGATCCCATGGGCTCTAAGAAGGTTCTCAAACTCCTGGCTTAAGTATACTCCACCTTTATCAGAATGAAGTGCCTTAATATTTTTTTCAAGCTTGTTTTGTACTTCGTTTATAAACTCCTTGAACCTGTCAAGAGTTTCTGACTTATGTTTCATTAAATAAACATAGCCATACCTATTGAAGTCATCAATCAAGGTAATAAAGTTCTAATATCCACCTATAGAAATTGTTCTAAAAGGTCCACACACATCAGTATGTATGAGTCCTAATAGATGACTATCCCTTTGATTGTTACCAGTGAAAGGGGTCTTATCCATCTTGCCCAATAAACAAGATTCACATGTCTCTATTGATTCAAAATCAAAAGAGTCTAGATACCCATCTCGATGGAGTCTAGATATGTGATTCTCCTTTATGTGCCCTATACGACAATGTCAAAGGTATATCTTGTTTGAGTTGTTGAATTGTGTCTTTTGGTATATCATTATAAACATTTGTCATTAGATCTAATAAATAAATACCATGAGACATTGGTAAACTTCCATAAAAGATCCCATCTTTTGAAATATAAGATCGACCATTTTTAATATGGAATTCAAATGAACCCTTGTTCATACAAGATACATAAATGATGTTTCTATTTATAATAGGTACATAATAGCATTTCTCTAACTCTATTACAAGCCCTACGGGTAGAGATAAACTATAGGTTCCAACTGCGTTGGCCGCAACTCTTGTGCCATTTGCAACTCACAATTCCACCTTGCCTTTTACCAAAGGCCTACTTCCTTTCAAATCCTTCATATTTGAACATATGTGAGATCCAAACCTGGTATCTAGTATCCATTATGAAGAAGTAGATAGATTTATCTCAATAACGTATATACCTAAAGTGGAGATCATCATCCCCATCTTCTTCTTCCTAAATGCCATCAAGTGCAAAGGATAAGTTCCTCTTGTACTTTTCTTTCTCCTTATTTTGAATGTCGAAGATTTGGATTTGGTCTTGTCCTCAGAACTCTTCATGACCTTGATTTTATTCTTGGACAAATCTCCACTGATTATCATCATAGATTTGTCCTTATTCATTCTTTCTTTGGCATGTATATTAACATACCAAGCATATTTGACATCGGTCTGGTCATATTATTCATGTGATAGCATGCAATAAAATGGCTATATGATTCTAGAAATGTCTTTAGAATCATATATGTAACCAACTCTTGTCTCAAGGTGAATACTAGTTCTTCAAGATGATACACATGTCTAATCATATTGAGCACATGTTCTTCTACTGAGGTTCCCTCTGTCAGCTTGGACTTAAAGAGTGCCTTTATGATATCGTCCATTTCTTGCTCTGCAAGGCCTAGGTTCATTTTCTTAAGACATGTGACCATCTCAAGAATACCCATATCTTTTCACTGCTCATGAAACTCATAGTTCATGCATCTTACCATAAGGTAATTTATCTCCAAGGCATGTTGGCAGGCTTCCATCAAGCATCCACCTTTGCCCTAGGAGCATCAAGAGCATGTATTTTTGGAGCTAGTTTGTCAAGGACGTAGAGCTTGCACTCTACATTGAGAACCCTTCTCAAAGTCCAAAACCTATTGTGAAAATATGTCTTGTCAAGTTTGTCCTTCTTGAGTACCAGTCGCAAAACAAATTTGCTTATCTTTTGATTCTACAAGAGAAAGTTTTCATTTTTTTTCAAAAACCTTTCGATTTGATTTAAAAACAATTGACGATATTAATTAGTTCTTTAATTATTATTTTCCCATTATTTTATTCAAATTGATAGGCCTCAGATATCAATTCAGAAAGTAGCACAGTTTACAATATTCTAGTGGGCCAAGATCCAAGATAATTCAACTATTACCAAACTAATGCCAACGTGCATAGTCAATTATCAAGGTAGGAAACTCTTACCAATTGCATCTTATGCAACTCTTGGATACATGATATGTGCAACTCTTTTCTATAATCATCTTCATGCCTTTAGTCTTAGACGCTCTAAGAACCGCTAGTTAAGTCTGACCCAAAAGCTGACACGGTGATAATGCATTGCCCTTGGAGTGCCCACACTATTACCATCACACTTCCACAAGATATTCGACGCACCATCCTTGGGATGCCCATGCTTGGTTGATCAAGCTTATCATGTGTGCCTCTTTTGGAAAGCATTTAAGATTTAATATTTAATTGAGGGAGTTTGTATTTATAAATACATATACTTTATCCAATCACCACATATATAGTATGTATCATATACATGCTATATCCCACAAGAAAAACATGCAATAAACAAAAAGTGATGGTTATGTCCAGCCTATTGTAATTCTTTGGAGCTACAAGGAATTACCACAACCTTGGTCTACATCACATGTAGAAACATATTATTGATGAAGATCCATGCTTGACAGTCTGAGTTGATCAATTCAACCTTTGAACTGATCAGATTGCCTACTGGCTGGCCATTTCTTCATCTCATAGGTTGTCTGGTGATTGTGTCCACCATATGCTAGTTCCTCCAACCAATCAGTTTGGTCCACCGGCCGGTCAGTTTAGCTCATCCTTCTAGTCCTCCTCGGTCCTCCAGCTAGTTGACTCATCTCCAAGACATTCAGTTGGCATCATATCCTTCTTCTTCATCATAATAAGAAAGTAAACTATCCAACTATTACATGATTATAGAGAAACCTTGAGTTACACTCGAGGGGAGAAATGGTAGGAAAGAATTAACTTTACGTTGGGAAGATAAGATAGAGGCTCGGTACATAGATCAAGATAAAAACATGATTAACAAACCACACAACCATGCATAGACAATAGGGGTTGTTGGTCATAACCATACTACACATCCAACATCAAAACTCACTTTTATGGAAACACATGTAAATTTCATATATATATATATATATATATATATATGTATATATATAGATATATATGTATATATATATGTATATATATATATGTATATATATATATGTATATATATGTATATATATGTATATATATGTGTATATATATATATATATATTAGTTGGGGATTGATATGGTATTTGATTGGACAAGAAAAGTATTCACAATGTACACTATAATTGAACAATGAAACCAAAATCTGATCATATTGATCATCTCAAAATATTGTAGATTTACATGGTTGCGATACCACTGTAGAAAAATAGTCTGAAAGAATAGGCAGCGGAAACAAGAAATTTCTTTCCATATTCCCCATAAACCAGTAGATTCTCAAAAATTATATAATGTAAAACATTGTTTTGAGGATATACCTGGTCTTATAGCAATTCCAACGACATACTCCTCATCATTGTGGATGCACGACTATCTTCTAGTTGGAGTGGGACTCGTCTGTGGCTCCTCCACTGATAGAAGACTTGAATGCCATTGTCGGTAGCTTCTCCTCTTGCCACAAACTATTGGGTGACATTGTCCTCCTTAGAAATAGGGAAAGGCCACCTTGCCACTAGAGAAGTCCACAATGACTACCTAGAACTCCTATCGTTCTACTGGAATGGACAGGAAGGAGTTTTCCCTTCTACTGGTGTACTAGTCACCAACCTGCTCTCCCATATTGATTCTTAGTTGTTATCTCCCTCTCTATCCATCCCTAGTCTGGCAGGACTTACTTCAGCTCTCTTGATTACCACAACTAGAGAGGACAACAATTGCCAGAGCAACTTATTCTCAATTTTGTGTGTTGGAAAGCCTCCAGTACCCCTATATTTATAGAAGAGGTTTGGGTTAGGGTTCCCAGTCTATGTGGGAGTGGAAAGGACCACACGATCTGAATTCTCGCAACCTACGAGCGCCAAACTGGTCGGTTGGCAACCAAACTTGTCGGTACGCGAGTTGGTCGTCTTACTTAGCAAGCCGACTATTTTGCATGTTTTCCAATCTCATATGTATTTGGCAATTCTATTCTAATTCAAATGTAAGTTCAATGAATAATCATTTTTTTTCTTGTAATATCAACCTTCCATGGGTGGAGAACATGCAAATGCATGTAGTTAGAACCAACTATCATTGTTAGGATCTAAAGGGTTGGTCAATTGTAATTTTAGGGAACGTATACTTTTCTAACATTGTGGTCCTTCCATGAGTGAAGAACATACAAAGACACGCAGTTAGAACCAACCCATCACCATTAGGAACTAACAAGGTCTAATATAATAATAATTTCAATCATCTTAAGAAGAACATCAATGTAGGTATTTCTGAGAAAATTACGTACATGTCCAGGCATGTTTGTCTAAATATGGCTAATCGACCGCATGTAGGTTCAATGAACAATCAATTTTTTCCACAATGTGGGCCTCTCATGAGTGAAAAATATACAAATGCATGTAGTCTGAAATCATTGTCAGACATGCTATCTTTAACTTGAATTATAAATTCTATCTATAAAACATGTGATCCAACCAATCCTAAGTGAACTTAATGACATGGTCTTGTAAATCGAGTTGGGGCAGGTGAGGTGTAAAGAAATATGAGTGTAGGTTTAAAGGGTCCAACTACATTGAACAATCACTTTTTTTTGCAGTGCGGGCCTCTATGGGTGGAGAACATACAAATGCATGTAGTTAGAACAAATCAATCATTGGTAGCCCTACCATATTCAACATGAAATATCAATTTATATCTATTAAACATGTGGTCCAACCAATATCCTGAGTGGGCATAGTGACGTGGGTCTGTAACTAGAGTGGGAGAATTAAGTTGAATGTGTGAAGAAATTTGAGTGTGGAATTTAAGGGTCAGTCTATGGAGAAAAAAAATGTGTGTAACATGTGAATGTATTCTGAATGGATATGCATGCATATTGAGGCATGTCCCTCCAAATATTGGTTAGTCGGCAGTTACAACCCAAATGGTCATTGTAGGTATATGAAAAATTAGCTTTTTTGCAATGTAGGCTTTTTATGGGTGGAGAAGGTAGAAATGAAACCATCATTGTTTGACAATCCATATTTATAATTGAATTTTCAATTTATACCTACTAATTATGTGATCAACCAAAATCCCATGCCAAATTGGAAATGTGGCCAGTAACCCAAATGAGGGCATTAAGTTGTTGTGCAAAGCAAATTGAGTATAGATTTGAATAGGAAGCTTATAACAATAGTTTTTATCAATAGAGAACATATCAAACAACCTTGAAACTTGGGAATTTAAACCTAATCAAGGATATAAGGTAAATCCCAACAGGGAATAATGAGTAAAACAAAATCACTTTGGTTGACGAATCTGAGCTTCAAACATAAACTTCATAATTAATAATATATAAAGCTTGTAGACCCTTTGGAAAGACAAGTTATGAGCCATGGACCCTAGAACCCAATTTAGACCAAATTAGACTTCCTAAGGTTTACATATAGGTCATTGGGATACAAAATTGGAAAATTAATATTTTTTTATCATACTATATGCCCATGATAAATTTTGTTTGCTCATTATCAAAATATTAGATCATGGAAGAAGAATCAAAAAAATTCTAAGTAATTTTGGGACTTAGGTAACTAATTAAGAATTATCTAATATTATCTTGAAAACCAAATTTTGGATAAAAAATGGATGAGTTGTGGCTTGGTCTTTTGCTCAATGATAGATAATAGATAAGTGAACATTATCCTAAGATTTGATATACTTTAGACTAATGACGCGACCTAGAGAAATGGTTCTTCAATTTGAGCTTTTAATTAAAAGTAAAATAACATTGGTTGAAACCAGAGTCCAACTAGGATGGGTCTCCCAGTTGCAGGTAGAATTGGGATCAGGTAACATGCCTGCCTCATAAGGTCTCTTCCCTACCGCAAAAAGGATAGAAGCCCACTCACACATGGAATCCTCTCTCCCTCTCTGACCCTTCTCATAACCTATTAATAATACCATTGTGTTTAAAATAGCAAACCAAATTGAAAAAGCTTCGATTTGATCATCCTTTAATAGTGATGATGCCTAAATCCTGAAGAAACTAGGAACTAAGGGTGGACCATCGTTGATGTCTCCCTCAACCCCACACCTAATTAAGGAATCTCTAGGGATCTCCAAGACCATGTATCATAGCACAACTCCTAATTTCAAACATGAATCCCTGAAACCCAACCACGACTCTACTTGTCATGTTGGACGCTTGAAGCAAGAATCGACCCCCTAGGTTCATCTTGAGCCAGTAAATTGACCCTAAAGCATTGTCAGATTATCATGAGAGGTTCTCGATCCTTAGAAATTTGTGAGGAGGCCTCATGACCTTGCCTTGAGTTAGGCTTCAACCACCAGGAAGTTGGCCATCAGAAACCATGGTCCAGTCCACCTCAGCCATCACAAGAAGCAAGATAGCTCTGTATGCGCCTTAACAATCTGCTCTGGCCTTCATAGTACTGCAAGATGTGGTAAGTTTCCCTTTACAATTCTCTAGTTCACCTACTTTATAAGCGAGACCAACCTAGCTCCCAGATACTCCTTCGAATTGGCACATTTCATAGAGTTAAGATCGGTAACCTTGCTAGGGTTAACCACAACTAACACCTCATTGGGTTGAGGCTCCTAGAACCCAAAAGCCATGGTAAACTATGGAGTTGAACTCCATGCCTAGAAAAAAAAGTTGGAGCCCCGAGCCAAGAAGAAGGTTGACATTCCCTAGGAAGGTGTTACATATTCACCCTTATGGTGCATGACAATTCAATTCACTACACATGAATATTAGGTCTTCAAGCCCTCTAGAAGGGATCGATTTATGTGGGACTATATTGGTTATGTGTCTTTCACCCATTGGCTCAAACCCAACCTTGTGGAAAAATAGAAATAGATCTATATGCCGACTTGTTAAGGTGTCATTGGTCCATACATGTTTATTTTGCATAATTGTAGAAGTTAAATGGTAAATTAAATATAGAAAAAGTATAAACATAGTTCATCAAAAAATATGTAGAATCCAAAGGAAGAGTTTCATTTTCTAATTTGGTTCCTATTTCAAAGGTATGTATTTGTATATGAAAATAATGTGTTTCAAGAAATATAATGTTTAAATCTTGTTCAATTGATTGAAATGATCTAATCTAATGATAAAAGAATGATATAATTAATATATGAGTTAGGATTGCACATAATGCTTAATTTGGATTTCCAACCCATAAGACCCATACTATGGTATAGTTTGGGTTTGTTACTCCAAGTCATAATCCAATCCTAATTTGATCGCAAACCCTGATCTAGGACCCAAGTTAGAGGTGATTAGTCATATGAATATGATGGTAACATCCTAGTGTATACATGCTTTCATATTGAAAGAGTACTTTGGTCTATGCTTCATTGTTTGTTTTTCTTACATGCTTAAAGTACTTAAAGTATACTACATGGTTTCTTCAATTAAGGTGTGTGGTTAATTCATGAATACTCATTGATATTAACTTCTGAGGATTTTAGATGGTTTCTTGATTATTGTTTCTATGATTAAACTACTTGCTTATTTATTAAATTCCAATTTAAGTATAATCCTTATGTATATAACATAATACATAATATGTTATTTGAATACAGATTTAGACCTATCAAGGGGTGGATCATATAAATCCAATGTTATATAGAGAAATGCTCACACCTAAGGTGTCACGACAAGAATGGGTAGAATATTAGAATGAAAATGTAAGTTCGTATATGTGGAACTTTTTTATTTTTGAGTTACATATGTTGTAAAACATACATGCACACTTTTTATGTATCATTTAAACAATATCAACATATCAGTTGTATGTTTTTGTCAGCATTTTGTATATCTAGCTTACATACAGATATGAAAATATGAAGAATCAAATCAATACATTGAAGATCATAATGTTAATGTTACAAGGAGGATTAGATAGATAGTAATCCTTATCAAAGTACTAATTTCTCTCCTTGTAGTTTCCTTTACTTGGAAAATTATGGCAACTCATTTGAGGAGAAATCAGCATCCTTTTTATCAAATGAGTTATAAATGAAATTATTGATTAGTCATTTCATTAGTTTATATCTTTTAAAGTTTTAGATGGTGGTCATTGTCCCAAAGGTTTGCCATGGTGGATAAGGGGGAGGGGGTTATCACAATTGACGTCAGAGTCTAGATGTATCAAATAACCTATAACAATTAATACTTTTTAATATTCTATAGAGACATAATGGAATTACTAGGGAATTTTCCAAAGACAATGGTGTCTATAAAGGATGAGAACTAGGGGATGGGAAAAAAATCTCTGCCCCACTGAATCCACCTGGACAAAGTCTAAGGTTTTTCCCAACGTAAATTACCTCTAGATCTTCTCCTCTTAAATTTTGTCCTCTTCTCATATATTTTCTCTTTTAACATATAATTCACTTCTCTCTCCTCATCTTGAGTTAGGATTTTAGGAAGAAGTAGGATTAAAGAATCCTTTTTCAATCAATGTACATATAAAGCTAATTAAAGAAATATATATTAAGGATGGGGCATATAATTTATGTGCCTCTAGTAAGGGTGAACATTGGAAATACCTAGAGATCACTTGAGATACCCTAGCCATCCATAAAGGATTGGGTTGGGATAACCCTTTCAGTTATATTTTAGGTGACCGAGAGAACCCACCCCAGGCGAGCCTAGCATGGAAAACTCTTGAGGCATGAGAGGGTGTGATTCATTCACCCCCCCCCCTCTGTGTCAAATCAGTGTGGATTGTCTTTTGCAAAGTCCCTTCAGTTATGAAAACCTATATGGGTTAATGGAGACATAAACCCCTATGATGTAGAGGTTAATCTTTAACCCTAATAAACACCCTAATCTTGGGCATTAATGTTAATGAAAAGTAAAGGAAAATAATATCTACCCAAGGAAACCCTATGTAGGCCTAAAAGAAAGAGAGAATTGAAGTAAGTTTGGGTAATCTACCTTAGCTATCACAATTGGGTACCAATGTTTTTCACATGCATTCAAGTATGTACTGTACAAGCAGTCATGCATGCATATAAGATACACCTAAAGGGTTTTCCATATACATGAAACATAGGTATACACAAGGAAAAATATAAGACCTAAACTCACAAGGTCTTCTCTATCAAATTTAATTCATATGGATAGGTGGAATTCCTTAAATATTAGCTTGTTGTCACAGGATTCACCCAAATATATTGCATGAATTTATTTGAAACCTTCACTACGATCACCCGCATTGCTTTTGTCAAGATTGTAATCTTCCATTCCACTCACATGGACTTATATATTTTCCATCTTGACATTAAAAATGCCTTCCTTCAAGGTAATTTAGAGGAGGAAGTGTATAAGAAACAACCCACAGGATTTTCTACTCAAGTGGAGTCTTCCCAAAGTGTTTGTCATCACAAATGCTATTTGTACAGTCCCAGACAGCCACCACTAGCCTGGTTTACAAAACTCAATGGCGTTCTTGCAAGCCTAAGTATCTCCCGATCATCAAGTAATCATATTCTATTCTTTAAGTCTTCTCAAATCAGAACAATCATCCTTGCTTTCTATGTTGATAATATCATTCTTACTTGTAGTGATGCTCATGTGATTTTAGTATTGATAAACACTTCAACAACATTTTCATACCAAGGCTCTTAGACAACTTCTCTACTACATGGGCATATAAGTGCTTCGTTCTCTCCAAGGCACTTATTTATCTTATGGAACTACGTCCTTAACCTTTTAAGGACTCTGGTATGCTAAATCCAAAGCTTGTCTCTTTGTCCATGGACTACCACAACAATTTTTTGTCTGGGGGAGAGTCTTTTTCTGATCATGAACAATACTGACGCACGGTTGGGACTCATCTATTTTACGATTACCTGACTATATATTTTTTGTGTTAGTGTTGTTAGTCAACATATGGCTAAACCTCTTGTGTTTCACTAAGGAAGGTACAATGCTATCTATGTTATCTAAAAAGACCACATGACATAGGTCTCCTTTACAAGAAACCACATTCTCTAGATATCTTTTTGAACTATTATGCATATCTTGATTGGGCTAGAGATGTAGGTGATAGGAGATCTATTCCTATTTTTTGTGTTATTTCTGGAGGCCATCCCATCAGTTGGCAGAGCAAGAAGCAGTATGTTCTGGATCGCTCTAGTGCTAAGGCGAAATACCATGCCATGTCTCATGCTTGCTATGAAATTCAATGGGTGATGACTATTTTTAAAGAACTGGGCGTCCCTCTCTCTTCTCCAAGAACTCTCTAGTGTGATAATAAAGTAGCTATTCATATAGCTAATAATCTAGCTTTTCATGAACATACTAATTGAATGTCACTTTGTGAGAGACTTGGTTTGTGACAAGAATATCATTATGCCATATGTAAAGAATACTTAATAAACTATTAAAATCTTCACCAAGCCTCTTTGACCTTCATCATTCTCCTATATGTGTAACGAGCTCAGAATACACAATGTGTACACTCCAGCTTGAGGGAGAGTGTTGGTGGTATTTTTTTGTTATTTATTTTTTGTTCTATTAGCTAATTGGGATTACTCTCCTCATACCCATTACATTAGTCTATCTATGGTTATGTTGTGTCTCTGGTACAACATACCTTGAGACAAGGCTATATATATGACTCACTATAACCATAATTCTCACAATAAGAATTTATTTTCACAATCATGTAAGGAGAGGAAGGAAAATTATGTTACCTCTCTCTTGAAGGAAAAATTATTTATTTTGGGTTATCTACAATAAGATCCAAGGTTTGAATTTTATTTTTGATAAAATTATATTAAGATCCCAAACTAGTTTTATTCAAGGTTTGGGATGCTATAATTCTACCCATTGATGAATTGAATATTATTTGCTTTTCACATGCTATTTTATTATGTAATGCATATTTGCACATTTTGACACTATATGTACATGGTTTGTTATCATTCACCTATGACATATATTTGCATCAAGTATTGGCTATTTCTACTATTTCATATTGATTTATCATAACTTACGGGACTTATGTTCCTTGTTTTGATTTTTCGGTGAATTGACAAGTCATGTATCAGCTTGGTGCTACAAATGTCACGGTCGGTGGTATTGACAATTGAAGAAAAGGACAAACATGAGTCGAAGAAACTCGATAGTACTGAAAAAAGAATCGGTGATATTCACTTGTTCAACAATAATGCAACCAAAGTCATTCGATGCCACTGACATCCAGTCAATGGTACCGACTTGTACCTAGAAAAATCATCAGGAGATGTCAGGAAGCAACTCAGTGCTATCGACACTTCAGTCGATAGTACTGACACTCACATTGAGTAACTATCCAAAAGAGGGCTCGGTGCCACCAACATCCTGTCGGTGGTACTGACTTGTCGTGATCATATGAGATTAAAGATTGCAATTGATCCAACGGCCACGATTAACAATGCCCTAAGTCAATCTTATAACAAGGGAGGATTTCAACTAGAGCTAGGAATCACTCTGGAGTTTGTTGCACGATAGAAGAGAGACATGAGAATATAAAGGGGAGGAGAAAGCAATGTTCTAGACAATTCAACCACCTCCAGTGGACAGATTTGCAACCAGAAGAAAGTAAATCGCCACGATCGTTTGAGGGAGTCATCAGGATCATCTTCTCCAAGGGTTTCCATTAATTCTTTAATCTTTTCCTCACTCTCCCCTCTCCATCTATGTGTATAGCAACCGAAATCATATGCAGCTAATCTCCCAATTCTAAAGGATCTGGGAGTAGACGGGTTATGTCCTTTACTTGACATTATGAGTAAATATATTTTTTTTCTTAAATCTGGACATAATTCTACGATTGTTTCACAAATTATCTATGTTTGATCACCATAGTTGATTTCTTAGATTTTTAATTGCTTCAAGGAGGGATTAAGGATTGTATAAGTCATATATTCACATAGACTAGATCGTGCCTCGAGAGAGGGCTTACGGCTATGAAGGGTATAGCCTCGAAGATTTGTTAAAGCACCTAACTAATAATGAAATTGCTATGAGAGTGGCATTGGTATTAGATTAGGTAGTGAATTACGCTGCAAGAGAGGATCAGTCTCACTACAAGTCCATTGGTCCAGGGTTAGGAAAACTAATATTGATAAATAATGTTAATTATTGTATAAATTGTGGTAAACTTTTATTCCTAGGGTATTTGTTCCATTTGTAATCACAACCTCAGTAATTTAGCTTTAATTCTTGCAATTAGTTAGTTAATCCCTCAATAACCTATTTCAATAAGTCTAGTTGATCAAGTCATAGTTAGTAGTAGAATTTTTATTAACATTTCCCCAAGTTTGATATTCGGGCCTCTTTTGGCCTATATTACTTTAATACGTTCACTTGTGTTTAATACATCTGGTAAACACGCATCAAGTTTTTGAAGTTGTTGATCGAAAATGGTAAATCCAACACTACAAGTGTTGTGACCATCTACTCTAGGCCACAATTTTCTTTTTCTTTTCATTTTTTTAATACTATTTTTCTTTAAT